>JAPFBL010000295.1:0-431389 GCA_026182355.1 Hermatobates lingyangjiaoensis
TAAATTTTCTATTCAAATATAATTACAATGTGATATTGTCACCTTCAAAATAGTTCCCTTCGGAAGCCACACAGCGCTGGAGACGGTCCTTCCAATCATTGTATCATTGCTGGAACTCGGATTCTGGAATGGCCTTCAGCTGGTCGGTTACAGCAGTTTGTATGTTTTGTAGTGTCCCGAAATGAGTTCCCTTGAGGTGATTTTTCAATCTCGGGAAGAGGAAAAAGTCACAAGGACTCAAGTCTGGTGAATAAGGAGGCTGAGGAGCAACAGGAATGTTTTTACTGGCCAAAAACTCGTTTATTGAGATGGCAGTGTGACAGGGCGCGTTGTCGTGATGCAACACCCACTTGTCTTTGATGTTTGGCCGCACACGAAGGACTGCTTTTTCGAATCTGACTGTCAAGCGTCGATCTGAACGCAGAAGGTTCCGTACTCTGTTGACATTTTCATCGGTGTTTGCACTTGAAGGCCTTCCGCTTCGTGGTTCATCTTCAATCGACTCTCTTCCTTCTGAAAATTCCTTAAACCACCGAAAAACCTGTGCCCTTGATAAAACACATTCTCCATAGGCCTCCTGAAGTTTTTCAAAAGTTTCGGTTCCATTATGTCCAAGTCTGAAGCAAAATTTGATTGCACACCGCTGCTCAACTTTGAGGTCACTCATTTTTAAAACGCTCAAGAAAAAACCATTTCACGAAAACCAACGCTACGGACAAACAAATGACTGTGGCGAGTTCAGATTCATACTAGAGGCGCATCACACGTGCACCTGACGCTACTCAAGGCCACGCGTCTCCAGCGTTGCCAGATCGGAAGCGACGTTGCCAGTCTCACTACTTTATTTACACACCTCGTATCATGGCCAGGTCTCAGAATAATTGTTTTTGTATTTATATTAGGAAATATACACAAAATAATATTTTTATTTGGATGAGTTGATTCACTTATTCAGTTAGTAGAGATGTTTAACTTTAGAAGAGGTTACTGAGGGATATAGTGTTATATTCTTCTATGTTTCGTTCCATCTGGTAGAGGACCTCAAAAATATTTGAAAATGTTGTTATTTTTAAGATTGAGAATGTGCAAAGATTTAATTTTTTTTCTTTTGTATGAGAGATGTGTGAAAAATTAAAAATACAGTCGTACCTCGGTACTCGACCATAATCCGTTCTGAGGTGGTGGTCGAGCACCGATTTGTTCGAACACCGAAACCAATTTTCCCATAAGAAATAATGGAAAGTATTTTAATCCGTTCTTACCATTAAGAAAAATACCTAAATTATTATAAGAACGTTTATCTAAACAACAATGAAGACGTAAATGTGCACAAGCAATACATGATAAAGATAAATAAAGCATGGGTATCACATGTCACATTAAAACACTTTCGGAAGAGGGCCTTGGTGTACAGTTTTTTAAGTTAGCAATTACCTGTTGGTCCATAGGCTGGAGTAAGGGAGTAGTATTGGGGGGGGGGGGGGGAAGAACTTCACCTTGATGAAACTGTAATATTCATCTATTAAGTCATTCTCTAGACCTGGAGGGTGTGCAGGGCATTGTCCATCACTAAAAGGCATTTTAATGGCAACTTCTTTCTATGAGGTATGCCTTAACTTGGGAACAAACACTTCATGGATCCATTCAGTAAAAAATTGTCTTGTGACCCACGACTTAGTGTTAGCTCGCCACATAACTGGTAACTTAGTTTTTATGATGTTATTTCTCTTCGAATACACGGGGATTGTCTGAATGATACACTAATAAGGGCTTGATCTTACAGTCTCCACTAGCATTGGCACACAATAACAGCGTTAGCCTGTCCTTCATAGGCTTGTGACCATGCATTTTTGGGTCGACAAGGCTAGTCGAGTACCGAAAATCTGTTCGAGGTCCGATGCATTTTCTACTCGAATTTTTTGGTCGAGCACCGATTTGGTCGAGTATAGAGGCGGTCGAGTACCGAGGTATGACTGTATTGGATATGTTTTGTATGAACGTACATCATTAATGAGGAATTTTCTTCATTGACTATGATTATCAGGATGCCAGTACATTTAGTTACCGAAAAAATTGTTCAAAAATCGTGTGTTGTAGATAATAAATGAGTGTACGGAAAACTTAAGAAAATTTATGTTGTAAGTTGGCTATGAAGAAAATAGGTGGGTTTGATAGATGCCGTAATCGCTCACTGCGTACAGCGTCTTTCAACTTCGACTCAGAATTTAGATATATGACTTATTGTTTTGAGTTGTAACGGTCAAAGGTTCATGGACTCATAATTACACTGGAAACCAATTCGAATTTATAATTCGTAAGTCGAAGTACCATGTATTTGCTATTTCCCCTGGAGGACAGTACAGCAAACTGCTCTTCCAGAGTCTATGTAACTTAATATTAACAGAAGTTTCTGACTTTAAAAAGAAGAATATTTCCTCCTATTATTGACAGGAATCGTAATAAAAATTAAAAAAAAAAAAAAATTCCACAAATCTCAGTTATCTACCCCACAACCATTTATATAAAATATATTGAATATCTGTAATACCCGAAATCATAATATTGTATAAGATTATTTTTGGATCAAGGATAGTTATATACATTTGGTTTTTTTTTTCAGGTATATGAGGAGAGGTTATGTGAAGAAAGTAATTCAAATAAGAAAGTAAATCAAAGTTTATCATTTTCTGAGGCTCCAGAGAATTTAGGTTTTGTTATTGAAATCGAATATTTGGAGCTTAAGGAACAATATAACATCAAGGTAGGATGTTTCATTTAGTTTAATTATTCTCCCTTCTCTCCCTGTCTATTTATGTATGTGTTTTAGAATTCTTTTGAGGGTTCGGGTCTGAGATTCAAAACAATTCTTTCGCCAATTTTTCGACACATATTTATGACTTCCTTGGGGATAAAAATATATTGATATTATTAGCACTATTGTCAACTGCAGAACATCCTGTAAATATTTATTTTCAAGGAATTCCAATCAAGGATCTAATTTTAGATTGCTGTCATTGATCCCAGACTTAAATCTTATTACATTACTCGTTTATATATACAATCATTATAAAAGAAAACCAATGATTTTTCAAAACAAAAACGTATAATTCAAATCATAAAAAAAATTATTAAATTTAATTAACTGGCTATGCAAATGAATATAATAAAATTCAATCCCATTAAAAAACTAGTTTTGAAAAATTTAATAATTTGTTTTTAATTTGCAAATATTGCAGTTGAAAATTCATTTAAAAAACAGTATTACACAAATAAAACACAAAAACGATTACGTCTTTAAAAATTCATTTTGGTATAAAATTTCATATTTTTTTGTTAGCTTTTCATTATTTTAATTTTTTTTTCTATTTTTACCTTCTCAAAATGCCATCCTCCCCTCCTCTTGCTTCTCCCTCTTCATGCATTTCCCTTGCCCAGTCACTTTAAACTTGTCCTACTCCGTATTCATGTTTTACTTTTGTCCAACCTCTTTTTAAATTTGGGTGTTTCAACCATCTGTGTTGGATGTTTGTCTCTTCTGTTCTGTAAAATTGGAGTTTTAACCGTCTTCATTCGTTTTACTTGTTCAGTTACTTTTAAAACTAGAGGGTCAACAACTGTCCTGTTCAGTGTTCATTCATTTACTTGTTCAACCATTTCTTTCGGAAGATGATGACCGGCTTGGTCTCTCTTCATGCTTTACACTTGTTGAGTCACTTTAAACTTATACTTTCAACCATCTTTCATTGCCTACTCTGCCTTTCTATTCTGTCCTCAACCGTTATACTTGTTCAGCCACTTTTAAACTTTAAGGTTCAACCATATTCCTTGGCCGTCCACCTCTGTGTTTATAAGTTACACTTGTTTAATCTTCCAGGTTTATGACTATCTTTGTTTCTCCCTTAGTGTAGACCAGTGTTTCCCAAACTTTTTGGAGCGACCGCCCCCTTGGGTTCGTAAACCTATACTCAACACTCCTTAATAATCAGAATCTTAGACTAAATAACGAAATGAGTAACATTTTAATAATGAAATTAATATAATGACTAATCGAATATTTATTTATAATCCAATATATGTATTGTTTCATAGCATATTTATGCAAAAGAATTAATACACAATTAAAGAAACTTAGATGAGAATATACTTTTAACATAAAAATAAATTATCAAAATAAATAATTTTAAGAAACCTTTTCCTAGAAGTTTACATGTGGTGTTTTCACTTAAATTTAGAAATTATATTGCATGAACATTTTCAATTTATGGAAATAGAATCCCAACTCATTTTTGCATTAGCGCCCCCCGATATCAAAGCACCGCCCACTTTGGGAAACACTGGTGTAGACTTATTCAGATATGTTTAAACTTATTACTTCCGAAACTACAGTTTCACGTGATACTGAATTCCTCCTATATTCGAACATTACTTACAGTGAATTTCTTCACTTTTGACTCTGAGCAAAGATCAGGTTAAGCTTTGATGCAAAATTATAACGGAGTGGTCCGTCATCTGTATTCCAGACGAAAAATGGATGAATTAGGATCACCTTCAGAACATTATTAACGGTATACCAGTAAAATAACCTTGTATGCACAATGTATAAGGGTTATAATGGGGGTTGATAAATGTATATAATAATCAAAAATAGAAATTGTAAATTTCAGAAACCATTTATTTTTATTATTATTGTTGTATTCCCTTAAGTAATAGAGAACACGCTGTGAGCAATGCATGTTTGTAGTTAGGAACCAAGGCAGTCCAGGGGATTGCTTGCTCACCTCTGGACTGGTTGACCCTGGGCTCGATTCTCACACTCCCCCTCAATTTCTTCACGTGGAAAGTGAACATATCTAAGCACGTTGTCACTTAGAAAGGACGTTAAGCCGTTGCTTCTGAGCCTGTACGATATCAGCCACTTGCAAAAGATGCTTACTCTAAAGATAATTGAGTTATGCAAAATTTAGGATTCCTAATGTATAATGTTAATTATGTCGAAACACAAAGAGCAATTTTTGGCCTGTGTATATTCTCTCTATGGATGGCTATAACTTAATCAGTATTTGTAGTAAATTTGTAGGGCAAACGTTATAAGTACCTAGCTATCTGCTCTACTGTTAAAAAAAAAAATGTGCATGTGGACGGAGGACGGGGTAAACTGAAGAGAACTTGAACAAATATGGATTCAGATTAGAGGTGAGATCGGCTAAGAAAACTAGTCCGACCCGGCCCTAGACCGACCAATGTATACCCTGGTCGGATATAAATTGAGTATATATTCGAGTTTATTCTCCACCAGACAAATCTCGGTCATCTGTTTCATCTAAATTATTTATTTTAAAACAAATAATCTTTAGTTTAATATCCATATATCATTTTAATATACATAATATATGAATATATATTAATTTAAAAAAAAAAGCGAGAGAGAAGCCCAGGCCCGAACCGAACGTAACAATTGACATTTTGGGTCCAATCTGTCCCGAATTTCGGGTCGGGCGAGAGACTCTGTCTCTGAATTACCTCTAATTCATATTATGCAGCAAAATAATGATTTGTTATACCAGTAAGATAATTTTCTGTTTTTTTGCATTAAACTAATCAAGAAGCCTCAAATACTTACTTATATTCTAATCTAATATATGTATATAAGTGACATAAGTATTTTTCTTTTCTTTTCTAGGTAGAACAATTGAAATTATCTCAAAGTCGAAGTGAAGAATTAGAGAAATTTTTGAAAGAAAAGTCTGCTTCTCTTGATAAAGTAAATGACGAATTAGAAAGTTATAAGAAAAGAAATGACGAATTGAATAACTTGGTGAAACAAAAATGCTTTTCTTTTGATAAAATAAATGAAGAATTAGATAGTTATAAGAAAAGAAATAATGAACTGGATAACTTGGTGAATGAAAAATGCATTTCTTTTGATAAAGTAAATGCTGAATTAGATTGTTATAAGAAGAAGAATGATGAATTGGATAACTTGGTGAAACAGAAATGTGTTTCTTTTGATAAAATAAATGATGAATTAGATAGTTATAAGAAGAAGAGTGATGAATTGGATGACATGTTGAAAGAAAAATGCATTTCTTTTGATAAAGTAAATGATGAATTAGAATGTTATAAGAAAAGAAATGATGAATTGGATAACTTGGTGAAACAGAAATGTATTTCTTTTGATAAAATAAATGATGAATTAGATAGTTATAAGAAGAAGATGATGAATTGGATGACATGTTGAAACAAAAATTCATTTCTTTTGATAAAGTAAATGATGAATTAGAATGTTATAAGAAGAAGAATGAAGAATTGGATAACTTGGTGAAACAAAAATGTTTCTTTTGATAAAATAAATGATGAATTAGAATGTTATAAGAAAAGAATGATGAATTGGATGACATGGTGAAAGAAAAATGCATTTCTTTTGATAAAGTAAATGATGAATTAGAATGTTATAAGAAAAGAAATGAAGAATTGGATAACTTGGTGAAAGAAAAATGCATTTCTTTTGATAAAATAAATGATGAATTAGATAGTTATAAGAAGAAGAATGATGAATTGGATGACATGGTGAAAGAAAAATGCATTTCTTTTGATAAAGTAAATGATGAATTAGAATATTATAAGAAAAGAAATGATGAATTGGATAACTTGGTGAAACAGAAATGTATTTCTTTTGATAAAATAAATGATGAATTAGATAGTTATAAGAAGAAGAGTGATGAATTGGATGACATGTTGAAAGAAAAATGCATTTCTTTTGATAAAGTAAATGATGAATTAGAATGTTATAAGAAAAGAAATAAAGAATTGGATAACTTGGTGAAACAAAAATGTGTTTCTTTTGATAAAATAAATGATGAATTAGATAGTTATAAGAAGAAGAATGATGAATTGGATGACATGGTGAAAGAAAAATGCATTTCTTTTGATAAAGTAAATGATGAATTAGAATGTTATAAGAAGAAGAGTGATGAATTGGATGACATGGTGAAAGAAAAATGCATTTCTTTTGATAAAGTAAATGATGAATTAGAATGTTATAAGAAAAGAAATGAAGAATTGGATAACTTGGTGAAAGAAAAATGTGTTTCTTTTGATAAAATAAATGATGAATTAGATAGTTATAAGAAGAAGAATGATGAATTGGATGACATGGTGAAAGAAAAATGCATTTCTTTTGATAAAGTAAATGATGAATTAGAATGTTATAAGAAAAGAAATGAAGAATTGGATAACTTGGTGAAACAAAAATGTGTTTCTTTTGATAAAATAAATGATGAATTAGATAGTTATAAGAAGAAGAATGATGAATTGGATGACATGGTGAAAGAAAAATGCATTTCTTTTGATAAAGTAAATGATGAATTAGAATGTTATAAGAAAAGAAATGAAGAATTGGATAACTTGGTGAAAGAAAAATGTGTTTCTTTTGATAAAATAAATGATGAATTAGATAGTTATAAGAAGAAGAATGATGAATTGGATGACATGGTGAAAGAAAAATGCGTTTTAATTGATAAATTGAATGATGAATTAAACAATTTTATTAATCAAAGAGCTGAATTTGATGATTTATTTAAAAGCTATAATAAAGAAATTGATGAATTTAAAGAGAAAGAAAAAGCATGGGATTGTCAAATTAAAGCGAATGGAGAATTATTTGAACAATTAAAAAGTGATTTAGGAACGATTGAAAAAAGGGAAAATGAAATTAAGGCAGTTTTAAAAGAAAAGAAGGAAGAATTAGAAAGGAAGTGTGAAGAAATTGTAATCCTAGGAAAGGAAAATTTAGATTTGAAAGATAAATTGATTTTATGTGAAAATTTGGAATCCGAATTGAATTTAACTAAAAATATTGAGAGAGGTTGTAAATTAGATCTTGAAGATCAAATAAGTTTAAATAAAAAGATGGAAAAAGAATTGTGTTTATCTCGAAATCGAGAAAGTGATTTAGAAATTTTATTGAATGAAAAAAAAGTATATTGTGATAATTTAAGTAAAGTTATTGAAGATATGCAATTAGAAATAAATAAAGGGAATAATTTAATGGAAGAAATGTTAACTCAAAATAGTGTATTGAAAAGTGAATTGGAAGCCGTTCGGAGTAGTGAATCTCAATTGAAATTATCGGTTACAGAACAAACAGAAAAATGTGACAAATTATCCAAGGAATTGAAGGCAGTAGAACATAGAGCAAACGAACTAAGTTCATCATTAGTTGATAAAATAAATTCTATAAGCGGTTTAGAGAAAGAAATTAATGATTTGCAATCTAAAAAGAACGCTTATGATTCATTACTGGATGAAAAAAATATTTTATCTGATAAAGTTAAGAGATTAACAGAAGTAAATCAACAATATTTTACTGAAAAATCAAATTTGAAAAAACGTTGTGAAGAAGAAGAACGTTTAAAATTGGGTGAAAAGGATGAAAATAAATTATTGAAACAGTTAGTTGATGATAAAGATAAATGTTTGATTGAAAAGGAAAAAATATTAAAAGAGCAGAAAACAAAACTATATAAATTAGAATTAGAAGTTCAAATGTATTCGAATCAGTTGGAGAAATCCCATTGTAGTCGTCGTGAAACAGTGGAAGATTTTAGAAGGCATATTCGCGAATCTCATACAACTGGTGATCGTGAAATATCACTTAAAAATAATCTTGAAACATTAAAAAAACAGTATGATTCACTGTCTTCGAATAAATCACTCTTAGAAAAATCTCTAACTGATGTAAAACAAGAAAAAGTTGAACTTATAGAAAAGAACAAACAACTTTTACATGAAATAGAAGAAATGGAATTGTTATTAAAGGAAAAGAACTCAAATATTGAACAATTAAATGAAAAAGTTTCCAATTTCAATCTATCTTGGGAAAATGAAAAATTAATTTCATCTAAAGTATTAATTGAAAAACAAGAACTTATGAAGCAATCAATTGAACAAGGTTCTACTATAAATAATTTGGAAAATAAAATTGATGATTTAAAGAAAGGACTTGAAAAGGAAAGAAACAAAGTGAAAGCTTTATCTTGTCAGATTGATAGTGCTAAGAAAAACCAAACTGACATTCATATTGAAAAGTTGGAAAAAACTCTTGCAGAAAAATGCGAATGCATTAATAAACTTGAAAATGAAATTAAAAATAATGAAAGTATATTTCAAGAAAAACTTCAAAATTCATTGTCAACTTTCAAAGAAATTGCTCATTATATAAGTATTTTTAATCCAAAACAAACAATTATATTTGAAAATTTTGAGAATGAAACATCTATTAATTCATTAGATCAGCTTGGTTTGATTTTAAAACAAGGAAGTACTCTACTTAAAAATTTTATTGATAAATTTGAAAAAGATGTTGGTAGTTTTGAAAATGATCATAAAGGAATGTCAACTTGTATGGGTATTGAAATGCAAGAAGAAGGGAATTCTTCAGATCTCAATAAAAAGGTATTAATAGATTTTGCATATATATTAGTAATTTATGTGATATTCTGTTGATGGTTATTACTGTAATGTATCTTTTACTTATAATTTATTTTATTTTTTTTTAAGAAATTACCTTTCGTGTGGTTACAGTTTGTTGACGGTTTTGGTCGTATTAAACACGAATGTTAGTCCAACTCGTGTTGTTTTTACTCTTTTGCTTTAACTATTTTGGATTCATTTCATTCTCCAGTATAGGGTGCGAATTGTGAAAAATAGAATTCCTAATACAGGTTGATCGTATCTAATCCGCCAACTTTGGGACCTGGGGGATTACGGATTTTTCCGGATTAGTGATTGATTAGCCTAGAATACAGAAAACCAAGTAGCTAACCACAACATTTGAAATTTAAAATACCTCTTATTCTAGTTTTTCGTTAAATGTTTTTTACTTGTTCCTTCACAAGATCATCTGAGAGTTCAATATCTTCACTTTCACGCAACTTAAACCACCTCATGATTTACATGATCTAAGTATGCACTATTGCCTTATGTCATTGGTTTCCCTTTAAACATCTGTTTGTTCGATTTACTGATAGTAAAAAATCTGACACTTGTAACTTTTCTTTCTGTTTCTTTGTATCATTAACATCACTTGACGTTCCAATGATATAGAATTCACACACGCTTCTCACAGACACACGTTTATCAAGTTTTTTTTTTTGAAAAGTTTAACCTTTTCGGATATTGACAATGGTTTTTGTTCACGTTTCTCATTTCCTTTAATCACTGGTGCCACGGCTAGTAAATGAATAATCTTTTTACAAAAATAAAGCTTAAAAATCGCATAGGACAAGATTGCCTGTGTTTCAATAAACCGCCTCTAATTTGTTTTGCATTTGGTAAAGAGTGGCATCAAATGCAAGTGGACAGTAGCGAAAATAATGCCGGATAACTGACTGTTCCCGATTATTGATTGCCGACCTGAAATTCAGAAAAAAGCAAGATGACAGCTTAATTCATTGAGTCTGTCTTGTATGGGTTAAAATGTTTTTACTTAACTAATACAGTGCATGCTAATACAAAAAACTAATGCCGTGATTAATATATTTTCAGTCATCTATGTACTTGTTAAATTATCTACATTAAATATAAGTTTTGTAAGTTAATTTCAATTTTGGTAAATTTAAAAGGGTTAATTGATTAAAGAAGTTTGTTGATTATCTTAATTAGAACTAAGTTAATTAACTAAACAAGTTAGTTATTAATCAGCTAACTTAAGAATTGCTAATTCTTAAATTAGTAATTATGAATTAAGAATACTTAATTGGGAATGCTCAATTAATCAGAAATTTATTGCAAATTTGTTGTCAGAAGTCCTTCTGGTAAGTCAAATTCGCAATGAATATTTTTGCATATTTATATTTTCTCTAAAATGTATTTATAAATATTCATATTTTCCAGCGTGTATAATTTTTTTCTTTAAAAAAAAAACCTTTAAACTAACATTTCATAAACCTTTAGATCTAGATATCTTCAGGTGCTACATCAATACAAAATTATTATAAGTTTGTTTTTAATTATTTGTTTTTCATATTATTATTTATATTTCATTTTATTGTAATTAATTTTGTTTTGATGAAACCCTGAAGATGTCTTGAAATGTAAATGAAACGTTCGCTTAAACGTGTTTTTTGAGAATTCTCTGCCGATGGATCAAACTTTGGTAAAGAAGAATAGTATAGAATAGGTGATCGAGTTAAGAAATCTTTGAAGTATATATATATATATATGAAGTTTAAACCAGAATGGAAAAAGGAAAACTAGAAAAAATACTCTGAAGCCTTTCAATGTATGTCATCAGAGATCAAACTAAGTAAAAACTGAGAAGCTAACATAAAAGTAATGGAGAAGGAAGGTAACAATACAGCTGGAAACTCAATATGACAATATAGTTTGATAAGAAGAAATACCCTATAAAATTATTTGCTACCTTCCTTCTCCATTACTTTTATGTTTGCTTCTCAGTTTTTACTTTGTTTACTCTCTGATGACATACATTGAAAGGCCTCAGAGCATTTTTTCTATTGTTTTCCTTTTTCCATTGTGGTTTAAACTTCATTGATTGCATCACGAGTTTATTTATTGTGATTTTTCTGCATATATATATATAAAATATATATAAATATATAATATATAAAAAGATTTCACATAAACACGTGAAACAACAATCAATGATTAAACCACAATAAGAATGTGAAAACAAGACTAAGATCTTTCAACCGTAACAAACGGTCTTCGTCAGAGTCAAAAACCCAACTGAACACTAGATGCAGAAAACATATGGTGAGGAGTTGAGAAGAGTGGGAGGAAAGTTGGTATTTTAAAAGGTGAAAGCACAGGAAAGGACTAATGTCCAGAAAGGGATGTTTGGGAAACAAAGGAGTACAGTAAGAAAAAGTAAAAAACTATCCGCTAGCTGTCAACCCTCTTTGAAGAGGCTATTGCCTCGTGACGAAAGTATCAAGTTTGAAGAGACCGTGTACTAATGTTGTAAAAATATAGATCTGTTAAATTTAATTAGAGACGATTCAATAATATTTCTTAACAACATTGATTTTTCATAGGTAATACATTTAGCTCCGGTCCAATCAATATGATGATTTTCATTTTTTATATGCAAGAATAAGGCACTACTTTTTTTTTACTTACCTTATTCTTGCATATAAAAAATGAAAATCATCATATTGATTGGACAGGAGCTAAATTTATTACCTATGAAAAATCAATGTTGTTAAGAAATATTATTGAATCGTCTCTAATTAAATTTATAGATCTAATATTATAAACATTAGTAACGGTCTCTTCAAACTTGATACTTTCGTCACGAGGGCAATAGCCTCTTCAAAGAGGGTTGACAGCTAGCGGATAGTTTTTTACTTTTTCTTACTGTTACCTCCTTTGTTTCCCCAAACATCCCTTTCTGTACATTAGTCCTTTCCTGCGCTTTCACCTTTTTAAAAATACCACCTCTTCCCTCCCACTCTTCTACAACTCCTCAACAGATGTTTTCTGCATCTAGTGTTCAGTTGGGTTTTTGACTCTGACGAAGACCAATTGTTACGATTGAAAGATCTTAGTCTTGTTTTCCCATTCTTATTGTGGTTTAATCATTGAATATATATATATATATAAATTATATATTTTCATATATTATTGATATATATATTATATATATAATTTAGTCTTTTTTTCCCATTTCTTATTGTGGTTTAATCATTGATTTATATATATATTGATATACTTTGGGAGCTGACCTTTTTTTAAACATATATCATTAAATAACTTGCCAACTTTAAGTCTAATATGTTTCTTACATACTTCTCGAGTTTTCATATATTATTCCTCCATCTTTCCGGTACCATATAAATCAACTCCCCGAATGATTTGTTTTTATTTTTATTTTCCATATTTACACAAGGTCGACGTTTCGGTCTACACTGACCATTATCAAGGAATTCTTTTTATAATATTTTTACAATTCATAATAAAATACTTGTTTACATCAGCAATCACTTCGCTATAATAAGTATTTTATTATGAATTGTAAAAATAACGAAGTGATTGTTAATGTAAATAAGTATTTTATTATGAATTGTGATAATATTGTAAAAAAAATTCCTTGATAATGGTCAGTGTAGACCGAAACGTCGGCCATTTGTAAATATGGAAAATTGAAATAAAAACAAATCGTTCGGTGAGTTGATTAATATGGTACCGGAAAGGTGGAGGAATAATATAAGAAAACTCGAGAACGCATGTAGGAAACATACTAGACTTAAAGTTGGCAAGTTATTTAATGATATATATAACTTTAAATTACACAAAGCACGAAACAGAAAAAAGAATAAAAAAAACATTTACAGAATTCAATATTTCGAACTGTTGTTCGTCATCAGGAGTAGACAAGAAGAGAGGACGAACAATAGTTCGAAATATTGAATTCTGTAAATGTTCTTTTTTATTCTTTTTTCTGTGTCGTGCTTTGTGTAATTTAAAGTTTTATAGTCCTTGTGGACCGTTTCTTATATTTAATAATGATATGTATATATATATAAAAGTTAAATATAATAATGATATATATATATATATAAAACTTGAAACGGTCCAACAGGACTACTAGTTCACACAGGAAAGAGAAAAACAGATAAAAACACACACACAAAAACTCACAACGATATTTCGACATTAGTTAGCTTCAGCTACTCAAAGGCACTACTTCTACCCGTTGACGATGAATTGAACATAGTTCAATATAAACAAAGTTACATAGATAAATGAAAAATGAACACTTAAAGTTTCTAATTTTTGGTTTGAACCGTCCTAAGGAGAGTAAGGCTAGGGAAACCAAGTGCACTGGTGGGACCAACCATCTCTGCACCTGGTCGTTTAGTTTACCTATTTTTTCTCCTATGATGACGTTTGAAACGAAAAATTATAGGGTTGTGTTTGTTTTTCATTTATCTAGGTATTTTAGTTTATATGGAAATTTAGTTGTACATTTCGAATAGTTTTTCATCGTTAACGTATATATATATGAAATAAGATATCTCAGTAAATAAGTTGAAGAAAAACATAACGAATAAAGCATAATAAAATATCAGGAAAATGACTATTTTTCAACGAAAACAAATGGTCTTTGTCAGAGACTGTTACTGTATCAGTATTGGGACTCTTACGAAGACTACTTGTTTTGGTTAGAAGATCCCAGTAATTTTTCCGATTTTGTTATTGTGGTTTAGACGTTGATATATATATATATATATATATATATATATATATCAACTGACGACGGATGTCGAAATATCGAAATGAGCTCTGTAGTGACTTTCTGTGTTCTTTCCTGTTTGTTAAAGTTTATATATATATACAAAATTAATATATTTATCAATATTTTATTTAAATGTATATGCAAAATGAAATTTTGCACAACTATGAGTAAATTTGTATATAATATATTATATATATATATATATATATATATATATATATAATATATTATATGAATAATAATCAAAATAACACTTGATATAATAGATGGATTAATTTACCACAATGAAAAACAATTTTTTAAAACAATGCTCTAAGGCCTTTCGTTAATACATCTTCGGAGAGCAAGTGAACTAAAAAAACAATATATATATATATGTGTGTGTGTATATATATATATATATACCATGATAAACGAAAAACGGTCCGGCAGGACAAATAACAATTAAAATAAGCAGTGACACATAAACAGAAACACAACAAAGACTCACTTTTCAATATTTCGACCGTAATGGCGGTCGTCCTCAGGAGAAGAAGTGAATTGACGGAGGGACGACAGTCAACTGAAGAACTCACTGGGTGAGGGCTAAAGCAGTGCTGCCGCAAAGGAGACAAATAAAAAAGGAACTAGGAAGTCGAGAGCAAAAATAAAAAAAAAAACGTTTTTGAAAGGTAGAAAAAGGTTAAGAAAAGAAAAAATAAAGAAAATATATAGAACAATTAAAAAAAAAAATAAAAAAATAAAAAAAAATAAATAAATAAATAAAAAATATTAAAAAATAAATAAATAAAAAACTAACGATTTAAATTCAAGCCAGGTTTCGAGCGTGCCCCCAGGAGCCAAATGTGGGCTTCCTCAGAAGCTTTTAAAGTAACTTGTCTGTTATCACTGGGGACTTGTTTAAGAACTTGGACTGTGAAACAATCATTGAAACTGAGGTGGTGGGAATTAGCGTGAGTGGCGACAGGGAGACTGCTGCGTTTACCAACCGGAAGCCTGTGATTATTCATCCGAAGGTTCAGCATCGTAGATGCTAAACCAACGTAAAAAGCATCACATTGGGTGCATTTCAAGAGGTAAACACAGTCAGTGGAGATACCGGAGGAAGGACTGTGAATAGGGTAAGAATTAAGATTAGTTAGAGACTTAAATGAAGACCCAGAATCAACAATGGGACAGGTAAGACATCTCCGACGTCCACAACGTTGTAGGCCACCGCTGCTTTGGAGATTCTGAATAAGTTTGCCGGCCCGGTGGGAAAAAATATTTGAGAGATTGGGGGCTCTTCTAAAGGAAATGCGGGGCAACTGGTTAAAAACTGAAACGGTAGAGGGGGAAGAGGAAAGGATAGGGTAAAGACATTAACATAAGACATATGTACTTATGTCTTATGTACTTATGTACATAAGTATGTACTTATGTAGAAACCCTCTACCGTTTCAGTTTTTAACCAGTTGCCCCGCATTTCCTTTAGAAGAGCCCCCAATCTCTCAAATATTTTTTCCCACCGGGCCGGCAGACTTATTCAGAATCCCCAAAGCAGCGGTGGCCTACAACGTTGTGGACGTCGGAGATGTCTTACCTGTCCCATTGTTGATTCTGGGTCTTCATTTAAGTCTCTAACTAATCTTAATTCTTACCCTATTCACAGTCCTTCCTCCTGTATCTCCACTGACTGTGTTTACCTCTTGAAATGCACCCAATGTGATGCTTTTTACGTTGGTTTAGCATCTACGATGCTGAACCTTCGGATGAATAATCACAGGCTTTCGGTTGGTAAACGCAGCAGTCTCCCTGTCGCCACTCACGCTAATTCCCACCACCTCAGTTTCAATGATTGTTTCACAGTCCAAGTTCTTAAACAAGTCCCCAGTGATAACAGACAAGTTACTTTAAAAGGTTCTGAGGAAGCCCATATTTGGCTCCTGGGGGCACGCTCGAAACCTGGCTTGAATTTAAATCGTTAGTTTTTTATTTATTTATTTTTTAATATTTTTTATTTATTTATTTATTTTTTTTATATTTTTTTTTTATTTTTTTATTTTTTATTTTTTTTTAATTGTTCTATATATTTTCTTTATTTTTTCTTTTCTTAACCTTTTTCTACCTTTCAAAAACGTTTTTTTTTATTTTTGTTCTCGACTTCCTAGTTCCTTTTTTATTTGTCTCCTTTGCGGCAGCACTGCTTTAGCCCTCACCCAGTGAGTTCTTCAGTTGACTGTCGTCCCTCCGTCAATTCACTTCTTCTCCTGAGGACGACCGCCATTACGGTCGAAATATTGAAAAGTGAGTCTTTGTTGTGTTTCTGTTTATGTGTCACGGTATATATATATATATATATAATATATATATATATATATACTTTATATATATACAGGTTTGATTAAATAATACGCCATATTTACGGTTGATTAGTTTCCTTGTGTATTTCTCAAGGGATCTGAATAATCTTCTTGTACAAACATCTAAATTGAATAGAACATTTCCAATGGTTCCATTGTCTTTAAATCTTGCATTTCCACTAATTTTACTATTGTCACAACAGTCACTGTATAAATGAAGGACTGCTTCCTAAATATACTTTATATATATATATATACTTTCTGTGTGTTTCCTTCGTTTTGAATTTATTTTATATATATATATATATATATATATATATATATTATAAAGTATTCTTCTTCGGCTATGGAAGACAAAGATGTCACTCTCTGTCTTCGTCTTCTAGTTTTCCACTGGTTACAGACAACGAGTCAAAATATATGCTGTAGTAGGCTTTCTTCCTGTTATGTCTTATGTTAAAAACTTCCGGTTTTTAGTAAGTCCATTTGGGTCATGTAATATACATGTTATTTTTTTTAATTATATGTTTTAAATATCCAAGTATTACTACGATTACTAATAATCTGCCTTTTCATGTGACTAGGTAGAGTAGTTGAGGTCAACATTACCTTGATGGCCTTTTGTACATTTCCCTTGTCTAACTTTCTTCCATATTGGCTCCTGCAATATCTGAATTAAGACAATTGGATATTTGGATTTATGGTTAGTAGAAAAAACTTTTGTATGGTCAAAGGACAAAGAAGTTTTTTTTTGTTTATCTCCGGTGTTAGTTGACTTTTTTTAAGTATTCTATAAAAGAAGAATATTCATTTGGTTCATGTTTTGGTTGCTTGAATTAATAATATATACTCTTTGCATTTATGAAGGAATTAACCGTCATTATTAACTTTAATTTGCTCTTTTACGTTGTTTTACAACAGTTTTAAATACAGAGGTTTTCTTATCTCCGGCAGTTTTTTTTAATGGATTCATAAAGAAAACTATATGGAGTGAAATATGACTTAACTAGGTTTTACGGATTATGCGAATTATTAAGTGCTCTATATATTCAACATGCGATGTATATATTATGATATGATCAAACCACAATAAGAAAATGGGAAAACAAGACTAAGATCTTTCAACCGTACAAGCGGTCTTCGTCAGAGTCAAAAACCCAACATGAAGACCGCTTGTTACGGTTGAAAGATCTTAGTCTTGTTTTTCCATTTTCTTATTGTGGTTTGATCATTGATTGTTATTTCACGTGTTTATGTGAAATCTTTTTATACTCGTATATTATGATATCTACAATTATAAGGAAGGAGAAAGATAGGGGTTGATACACTATAGATTGACAGTTTATTTGTGGATAAAATGGTAGTTTTCTTTTTTAAATCAATAATAATTTGAGTGCCATAATTTTTCTGGTTCTAAGGAGACAAATATGGACATCCTAAAAAGTCCTTAAGGTCACATTGAAGTAATATCGGGAGTCTGCTTAGGATATACATACTCAGGAAGACTGTCATCAATAAAAGATGAATCATTGTAGATGGCAGTGGGTGAAGCATCATGACTGTCCTTATGAAGGTGTAAGGATAGTTATGAACTTGAGTGGAAACCAGAGTATCATAAAAATCATCACACTCAGTGCAATCCAATTTGGTAGACACTGTTACAAGAAGTGGAGGTCGTTTAAAGAGGTATATGGAAACTTAATGGCCATTTGCGGAAAATGGGCATTATCAATTATGGTTTCTGCAGGTTCTAGAAAGTTGAGGAAGAAACATCGACATTTATTGTCAATCCACTGTGCTACAGAGAGGCAGGTGCTTAGGGACACTCAACAAAACCATAGAAGGCTTTTACCGTTGGACCCAGCAAAATTGCTGAGCTACTTGGAGGCGTTGAAGTTAACTGGGGTACTATAGTACAGAAGAGGGTAAAGTACAATAGTTCTTAGGACGCAGTACTACAATCATCCTCAACAAATAAATAAATAAAGAGGTAATGGGTAGATGTGGACGTGAAATGGAAATGGCATTGATATTCAGCCATCTTCGACATTTATTTACCCATCTGTGGTTTGATGTAATGATTCTATATTGGAAGTCCTAAATTTTGCATACTCCAGTGAATCTTTAACGAGTACCTGACATTGTACATGCTTGGGACCGACTTCTTAACGTCATCCCCTCAAATTACAAACATATCCCATGCTAGTTTTTTGTCCTGCAGCTCTTGTGTGGTCCTTCGGTGCTTCAGCACTAAACACACTCTTAAGTCTTCTTGACAAGGTCACAGTCATTTTAAAATACATATATTGTATTGAGTGGGACAGTCTCCATTTATTCATTTGTATTCATATAGTAATCTTTATGCATTAAGTGTACAATTCTTGTTGTTTATTATTTTATGTTAAAATTTGTGCGGTAGGTAGTCTGATGTGTATAATAAATGACTAATTTTAATTTGTCACTTTTTTACATTTGACGTTATTCTTAATTATTTCATTTAAAATAAGGATAATTATTATGTTATTATATGCTTCAGGTTACTGATGTTTATAGAACGATCTATGGGTAATTCCTTGGTTGTGCTTCTCAATTTTTGTCTTATTCTTCATATATGCCTCAAATATTTATCATCTCAAATTTTTTATTTATTATTCTTGTGATATCTCGATGAGCGAGGACAAGTTGGAGCATATTTGTGCCTAATCAAGTGTTTCTTTTTAAGGTTGTAAGTGAGGGTTCAAATATTGAAGAAGAAAGGAAAATTTCATCCCAAGCAAAAATTGGTATCACTCAATATGTGGAATCATTATGCTATGCCATCAAGACTAAACATGATCTATGCAATGACTTGAATTGTAAAATAAACGAACTTAATGAAGAAGTACGAACCAAAGGTCGTCATCTTCAAGCATATGAAAGTGAAATAAATTCTCTGAAGGAGGCAAGTTTAAGAACAGCTGATGTAATTAACGATCAAACCCAAGTTATAAGTTATTTAGAAGAGCAGATATCACTTTTAAAGGAATCTGAATCGAAGGAAACATTACAAATGAAACAGGATTTGAAAAAACTTACTATTGACTTTTTGGAATTGAAACATTCTTTATCTAATGCAAATTTAACGATAGAAAAATTAACTGGTGAATCATCTGTTAAAGATGAACTTTATCGTGAAAGGAATGCTGAAATGGAACAAGAAATATCTAAAAAATCAGAATTAATTAGGAGCCTTGAGCAAAACATTAAAATGTTAGACCATGAAAAAACTATTCTCTCAAAGAGAGTAGATATTCTTTGTAAGGAATCTGGTGATAACGAGAGGTAAGTTATTTTAACTTTAGTATCATCTCTGAACTCACTACTTTATATGAAATTAGAAATCCAAATTAATTCGTAGTTTTAAACAAAGTATTAAACTCTCACCGTGAGATAGAAACAAAATTAAAGTTTATTTTATTTTAAAATTTAAAATAAAATACAAAGAAAAATAATTTGTAATGTAATACTTAGTTTTTCTGTTTGAAAACTTGTACTTCTGCCTATGAAAAAAGTTTTAAATAATAACAGAAACGTTGGCATTAAGAGTTTAATTTGAACCTGAAGAACTGACAGAGTCCCGATAAACTTTGGTTTTGTATATATCAGGTATGGGCAACCTGCGGCCCGCGACGTGTTGAAATGCGGCCCGCGGAGCCTTTTAGGTTTCTAAAAAAACAAAAAACAAAAAAACTTAAATTAGTAAATGCCCAGCCTTCGTCTTCAAAATTCCTTTCTCAGTCGAAGGTTATCCCAAGGGGGATTATCGGGCCTGGAAAATCAATTTAACCGCGGAAATCCCACTGGGAAAAGATATTTATCTTACCCCCCTTTTAACCAGAATCTTAATCCGAGTTAATAGTCTGTCGGTCAGTTTGGAGATTTACTGGGGATTAGTCCGTATGCTTTCACTTTTTGTCTTGTGTTTCCATATAAAATGGAGCAAATCATTATTGTCATTCATTCCATTTCTATCAACCCACGAAGAGCATAGTTCTCCTTGTATCCACACAGCCAAGAATACATTTTTTGAAATATTTGAACCCCAAGTATGTCGAAGAAAAGAAAGGTAATTGATGAAGGTCGTGTGTTTCAAGATAAGTGGACGATAGACTATTTTTTTGTGATATGGAAAGAGAAACCAGTGTGCCTCGTTTGTTCAGATGTAATTAGTGTATTGAAGGAGTATAATTTGAAAAGACTTCTTGACAAAACATCCTTCATATCACAATCTTACTGGTCGACCAAGAGAAGAAAAAGTTAAAAAACTGAGAAAAGCCTTGATAGGACAGAAAACGTTTTTTGTTAAGAAACAGAATAAGAATAATGATATTGTGCAAGCCAGTTACATTGTTGCAGAAAAAATTGCTAAGTATTCGAAAACCTACAGTGATGGAGAATTTATAAAAGAATGATGAGAGAATTTATGTCATTTGAACATTTATAAAGAAATAAAGAAAGAAAAATAATGGAAAGAAAAAGAAAATGAGGCCTGCGACAGTAAAACAAATAAAAACAAAGTGAAAAAAAAAGTATGTACGGAAAAGTAATATTTCTTGCATATGTGTATCATCATGCGGCCCTCGCCCACTCGAAAATAGTAAAGTGCGGCCCGCAGGTGACAAACAGTTGCCAATGCCTGGTATATATATATATATATATATTGAAATCTGGTCTAATACTATTACTAATTCTAATATTACTAACCTCAGTGGAACCAACCCATTAACTATATTTAACTATTATTATGATATAAAGAAAAATAAAGTAACATAACATATATATCGTTTCGTATCATAGAAAATTGAGTTTTTTGTTGTTCTTTTTTTATCACCTATACTTATCAAATGGTTATAGAAAAAGGTCAACAGATTCTCTTTGATGACCTGTTAACTCCATAAACCTCAAAACTGTTTTCTTTGTTTTTGTTGAGTTTATGATTATCCATTCTTTTTATTTTCCTTTTGATTTCTATTTGTTCAAAGAATACTATTACTTCATTGTTCTCTTTAGTTTATTTCATAAAGAAATTAATAAATGATATTTTATTTGTTTTTTTTTTTACAGAATGAAAACAGATCATGAAATATATGAATGCAAAGGAATAATTAATCCTGAGATGGATAACCTTTTCCCTCAGTCTGCTGATTGTGAACAAATTGACTCTGTAAAACAAGTACTGGTAAATGTGACTGTTTCATTCTTCTTCTTTCAACTTACAGTTAAAATAGCAAAAATTTAAAATGAAATAAACATATTTAATTTTTAAAATTTGTTTTATTTAAAATTAGTATAATATTAAAAATAGTCTGTTATGCTTGTATTATTTTTTAACTAATTAACCTAATCAGATTGTGTTTCTTCTCAGAGGTTCTCAAAATTTAAATGGCTGTCATCATGATGTACTTGTTATGATTCTGGACTTTAGAGTATTCATTGAAGTAAACACCATGGTCTTGCAGGAATTAGGTAACGGGCAGGTTATTCTTATAGTTATACCTTCAAAGGTTAATTTAAAAACCAGGTCTTCATACAAGTCTCCATGAATTTTCAGTCGTTTAATTTTGAAATCATTATAGGAGGTTCACATTTGGTTCCTTTAGACCGAACTCTGCCTAAACCAAAAGTACGAAAACTTCCTCTTCTCTTTATATTTAATTATTACTATTATTATTTTAATTATATTTTTTCACTTTGAAATTGTAATGTTATTCTCCTTTTTATTTATTTTTCGTTAATTTATTATGTTTTCACTATTTTTCTTCTATATTCTTATTATTCTTACTTAATTCTTTGTATATTAGGTTTGATACATTCAGTTTGCTTGCTTTTGTGAGTCCAACTTCACTCTCTTTTGATTCATCTACCTGTGAACATCTCTCTAGCTCTCTTTCTTCACCTTCTCTTCAGGTCTTCTCCTGATGACGGATTAATGTTCGAAATATCGGTGGTAATAAGTGATCTATTATGTGTCCTATGTTAGACGGTTCGCAACTGCGCTTGGTGTACCTATCTTTTCTCTCCTGATGACTGTTGAACAGAAAATTAGAGACTCTAAGACTGTTTTTCTATTTACTAAATACCTATAGTTTACTTTGAAACGTATATAATATTTAAAAAAAGATAGCATACAAATAGACACAGGAATAACTCACTTCTATATTTCGACCATCGTCGTCATCAGGAGGCGAAGAGTCCCGCAGGAAGGCAGGGCGGTGACTCTGCCTTCCTGCGGACTCTTCGCATCCTGATGACGACGATGGTCGAAATATAGAAGTGAGTTCTTCCTGTGTCTATTTGTGTGCTATCTTTTTTTAATTGGTTTTTATTTAAAAGTCCGTTGTTTGTTTCTTTTAATTATATAATATATATATAAGATTTCACATAAACACGTGAAATAACAATCAATGATCAAACCACAATATGAAATAGAAAAAAAAACGACTAAGATCTTTCAACCGTAACAAGCGGTCTTCGTTAGAGTCAAAAACCCAACTGAAACACAAGATGCAGAAACATCATGGTGAGGGGTTGAAAAGAGTGGGAGGGAAGAGTGGTATTTTAAAAGGGTATAAAGTGCAGGAAAGGACAATGGTCCAGAGAGGGATGTTAGGTTAAACAAAGGAGTACAGCAACTGTCAACTCTCTATCATGAGGCTATTGCCCTCGTCAAGAAAGAATAACGTTTGAAAACCCCGTTACTAATGTTTATAATATTTAGTGTATCATATTGATTGGAGCGGTGCTAAATTTATTTCATATTAAAAATCGATGTTGTTTAAAATTATTATCGAATCCTCTCTGATTAAATTTCATAGATCAAATATTATAAAGATTATTAACGGGTTTTTCAAACTTGATTCTTTCTTGACGAGGTAATAGCCTCATCGAAGAGGGTTGACAGCTAGCGGATGGTTTTTGCTTTTTCTTACTGTACTCCTTTGTTTACCCTAACATCCCTCTCTGGACTGTTTTCCCTTAATGCACTTCACACCCTTTTAAAATATCACTCTTCCCTCCCACTCCTTTGAACTCCTCACCATTATGTTTCTACATCTTGTGTTTCAGTTGGGTTTTTGACTCTGACGAAGATCGCTTGTTGTGGTTGAAAGACCTTGGTCTTTTTTTTTCCTATTTCATATTGTGGTTTGATCATTGATTGTTATTTCATGTGTTTATGTGAAATCTTGTTTTATATATATATGATCAAACCACAAAAAGAAAATGAAAAAAGACTAAGATCTTTCAACCACAACAAGCTGTCTTCGTCAGAGTCAAAAACCTTCGTCAGTTTGGTTTTTGACTCTGACGAAGTCTGCTTGTTACGGTTGAAAGATCTTAGTTTTCTTTTTTCATTTTCTTATTGTGCTTTGTTCATTGATTTTATGTCACAATAAACACATGACACAAAAATCAACGTTTAAACCTCATTAAGAAATAGAATAAAGACTAATATCTTTCAACCGTAACAAGCTATCTTCGTCAGAGTCAAATCTAGACTGAAATGTATACTTAACTGTACAGTATACTCTTTTTTAGTTGAGATTTGACTCTGACGAAGACCGTTTGTTACGGTTAAAAGATCTTAGTCTTTTGTCTATTTCTGTCTATGGTTATGACTTCAATGTAATGAAGGTATATAGATGTTTCTTAAAGTGTTATATTGTCAAGTTGAAGAGTCAATAGTTACGTCGCGAACTCTTTTATTATAAACATATTTAATGCACTAAGGGACATATTTATTGATTTCGTATTTTATTTTGTTATTTTGGTTATGAATTAAATACCAGATTTTCTATTAAACATTTCATTAAAGCTGACCGCAGTTTCTTAACATATTACTAGTATGTAATGAATAATAACTATCTTCATGGTGAGCCAGTTAAACAAAGAATGTTTTTAAACAAAGTTAAACAACTTTCAAGTATTTAAAGTATCTTGTTAAACAAAGAAAAACAAGAATGGAAAAAAATTAGGACAAAAAGATAAAACAGATGTATAAAGTCTAACTTGCATTTATCGTCACCGCATAAGTACAATGTTGTTGGACACTTATGAGATATTTCACTGTGCCTCTTAGCTTGAAATGTTGGGATGTGACAGAGTGAATAAGCCATTTTCTAGTGGTAAAGGAGAGAAAAATCGGTCTGGTGCACAGACAGAGGCTGTAAGATGAAAAGTTACCAACTATGATCCATTCATCTTTGATAAATCATTGCTTCCCCTCCCAGCCCTTTTCTGTTTTTCGCTTGTTGTCTCTCTCCCATGATGACCAAATAGTCAGTCAAAAACTCCAATTCTGATAACTTTTAATCTTTTACCTTTCTTTTATATTTATTTAATCTTCTATTTTTCTTAACTTTATATGTATACTTTTTTTTATTTTTATTATATTTACCTTTATATGTATTCCTATTTTTCTTTTTTATAGGTTTTATTTTAATTTTTAAGATGCACAATATACAAGTTATATCTTAGTTAAGCCAAGAAAATTTTATTACTTTAACTGTTTTTATATATATATATATATATATATATTCAGTTTTTTTATATATCATAACTTTTATCTATTGTTTTTACTAATATCTTTTTTTATTTACATATTTATTCTTCCATTTCTTTATTGTATACCTGATAACATTTTTTTTAATTCTTTAAAAGTGTTTTTATAATCTGTGTTTTTCCCCATATATATTTTTATCTATTTGTATTACTTCTATCGTTCCTTCTCTATTTATCTTAATGTTAAATATTATTTTTTATACTATACATATGATCAAACAACAATATGAAATGGTGCAAAAAAAGAAGTAGATCTTTCAACTGTAACAAGAGGTCTTCGTCATGGTCAAAAACTCAACTGACTCCTCACTGAGTTGGGTTTTTGACTATGACGAAGACAGCTTGTTACGGTTGAAAGATCTTTGTTTTTTTTTTTGCCCTAATTCATATTGTGGTTTAATCATTGATTGATATGACAAAAACTATATATATATATATATAGTCTCTTATGCGTTATTTATTATATATGTATAATAAAACTGTATTGTTTATTAAGTAAAATGTAGTCTGACAATTGAATTCCAATTGTTTTCTGAAGATAGAAAGTTGATGGAAAGGTTGGAAACATCAGACAGAGACTTGTGGATGGCGAGACTTAGATGTACTGTCTCAAAACAAAACATATTTTTAGTGATTATATATACATCTATTATACTTATAATAAATAAGATATATGATGATAGACTTAAGGTTACATAATAGGAGAGAAATGCAGTATTGATATTTTCAATTTAAGCAAAACTACTCGCAGCGTTGTGGAGTCGGAGTCGAAACTAATTTATAGGCTAGAGTAGTCGGAGTCGAAACTAATTTATAGACTAGAGGAGACGGTGTCGAAATTAATTTATAGACTAGAGGAGTCGGAGTCGAAATTAATTTATAGACCAGAGGAGTTGGAGTCGAAAATAAGTTATAGACTACGGAAGTCGGAGTCGTAACTAATTTATAGACAAGAGGAGTCGAGTCGAAACTAATTTCTCTGCTAGAGGAATCGGAGTCGAAGTTAATTTAAAGACTAGAGGAGTTGGAGTCGAAACTATAAGTTATAGACTACGGGAGCCGGAGTCGAAACTATAAGTTATAGACTACGGGAGTCGGAGTAGAAACTAATTTATAGACTAGAGGAGTCGGAGTCGAAACTATAAGTTATAGACTACGGGAGCCGGAGTCGAAACTATAAGTTATAGACTACGGGAGTCGGAGTAGAAACTAATTTATAGACTAGAGGAGTCGGAGTCGAAACTATAAGTTATAGACTACGGGAGCCGGAGTCGAAACTATATAGTTATAGACTACGGGAGTCGGAGTAGAAACTAATTTATAGACTAGAGGAGTCGGAGTCGAAACTATAAGTTATAGACTACGGGAGCCGGAGTCGAAACTATAAGTTATAGACTACGGAGTCGGAGTAGAAACTAATTTATAGACTAGAGGAGTCGGAGTCGAAACTATAAGTTATAGACTACGGGAGCCGGAGTCGAAACTATAAGTTATAGACTACGGGAGTCGGAGTAGAAACTAATTTATAGACTAGAGGAGTCGGAGTCGAAACTATAAGTTATAGACTACGGGAGCCGGAGTCGAAACTATAAGTTATAGACTACGGGAGTCGGAGTAGAAACTAATTTATAGACTAGAGGAGTCGGAGTCGAAACTATAAGTTATAACTACGGGAGCCGGAGTCGAAACTATAAGTTATAGACTACGGGAGTCGGAGTAGAAACTAATTTATAGACTAGAGGAGTCGGAGTCGAAACTATAAGTTATAGACTACGGGAGCCGGAGTCGAAACTATAAGTTATAGACTACGGGAGTCGGAGTTGAAACTAATTTATAGATTAGAGGAGTCGGAGTAGAAATTAATTTATAGACTACGGGAGTCGGAGTCGGACTTTTCCAAAAAATATTTTATGAAACTGTCATCTAAGGTCTCTCTGACTCACCTGGTTTAGTGTCGAATTTACAAAAATAACTTGACTCTGCGCACTTATGCTATTGTATTTTTAACTACCTTTACATCATATTTCATGATTAAGGTTACTTTGGTTACAGAAATGTGCGAAAAATGATTGTTAACACCTAACAGAGTAGTAAAATTCCTTGCTAAAATATTCTGAAAAGTAAAACAAAAGAGGAAAATAAAAATGGTTTATTATGCATTTTTATGCATAATAACAAATACACAACATTTGTTTTGTGTATATCAACTTTCTGGAAAAATTTGTACTTTAGATTAGAAAACTAGGCATTCTAGTAACCTTACTTCTGTCCTGTTGCTGTGCATAGCTGCTATCTGCAGCAGGGATATTAAGTTATTTATGACTTTAAAATTAGCCTAATGATTTACTTGGCAGTTAGGAAAAGGTATATGTATAAATGTCCTGCTATTATGAAAGGGATGAAATGGAATATTCGTAGTCTCAACATGCCCCCTGACTACTCGGCCGGAAACTACTACTTGAAATTAACTCTGCCTTGCATTGCTAGAAGGACTATGTGAAAGAAGAAAGTTCATTTTGAAGAATACAGAGAAATCAAATGTCATTTGGAAACCTTAGTTAGTGGATACGATAGTATTTAAAAAATGAATTCTACTATATACAATAAACTCATTCCAAAATTTGCAATAAACAAATCAAGAAATAGTAGATTGTTGAGGATTAGTGAACTAAAAAAGAAGGACTGCGTTTTGTAAATTTTTCAAAAAACTTATTCATATGCATTACGGCATTTAATCCAAGTTAATTATATATTAAAACTAATATAATTAAACAAAGAACTAGCTGCAAATTAAAATGAAATGATATAGACCAGTGTTTCCCAAAGTGTGATATCGGGGGGCGCTAATGCAAAAAGGAGTCGGGGATTCTATTTCCGTAAATTAAAATGTTCATGCATTATAATTTTTAAATTTATGTGAAAACACCACATGTAAACTTCTAGGAAAAGATTTCTTAAAATTATTTGTTTTGATAATTTATTTTTATGATAAAAGTATATTCTCATCCAAGTTTCTTTTATTGTGTAGTAATTCTTTTGCATAAATATGCTATGAAACAATACATATATTGGATTATAAATAAATATTCGATTAGTCATTATATTAATTTAATTATTAAAGTGTTACTCATTTCGTTATTTAGTCTAAAATTCTCATCATTATTGAGGAGTGTTGAGTATATGTTTTACGGACCCAAGGGGGTGGTCGCTCGAAAAAGTTTGAGAAACACTGATATAGACAAAACATGTCTTAATGATATGTTTTATTCATTTTATTTTACTTACATTACCTCTATATATGAAATATAGGACTAATAAAAGTATTGAATTTGGGTCAAAATTTTAATGTTGAGTTTCCAACTGTCCCCTGAATCATACAAAATAGATTGGTGCGTGTATAGGATAACTCAAAATCCAAAAAATATATAATCACCAAATTTCAGATTTAAATTCCACCGTAACCGTTAGACGAAACAGGGATCTTGGCACAACTATCGCTTTTTATGAAAAATATACTTTATATGAAAAAAAAATTGTTTTTTGATTTGTTAAAAACTGTCCACACAATTTTGATTAAAATCGCTGTGTTTGGGGCATTTTAGTTTTTTTTTTTTTTTTTTTTACTTTTAGCATTGTGGTAAGCAAATCTTCTTTAATTCTAACTACAAGCAAGGAAGATGGAAACATATAGCAGCGTTCCTAGTGGAAAGATGTGGAAGCTTCAGATAAAGTTTTGGAAGCGGTCAAAAGATGTATTGAATGATCGATTTGTTCACAATAAGATCTAACATGTTTTATTTGTTTGAATTTTTTCTATTCTTAAAAATAGCAACTTAAGTTAAATAATAATTGATACAAATTATTAGTTTCTGATATCATGCGAGTGACCATAAATTTATAGGTAATGTTTTATCTAATGAATTATATTCGTATTTATTGGATAGTTTAATTATACCAAATTCTGATTTTCTTGAAATTTAGCTTGGATATTCTACAATACAAAAATAATAAAACATATATGAAATATTTCAGTTAAAAAATCCTCTTAAAATAATTATTATTATTTCAAGTTTACAATTGAGTAAATAAAAAGTCACACACTCACACTGCTAATATATATATATTATATATATATATATATATATATATATATATATATATATTATAGTTGACTGTCGTACCTCCGTCAATTCACTTCTTCTCGTGGGGACGACCACCATTACGGGCGAAATATTGAAAAGTGAGTCTTTGTTATGTTTCTGTCTATGTATCACAGTTTATTTTAAGTGTAATCTGTCCTGCCGGACAGAGTTTGGTTTTGACTCTGACGAAGACCGCTTATTACGGTTGAAAGCTCTTATTCTTTTTTTCCCCATTTCATATTGTGGTTTGAGCATTGATTGTTATTTCGCGTGTTTATGTGAAATTTTGATATATATGTAAATGTGAATCGTCGCTCCTTAGGTCTGGTTGGTTGGTTGACCTGTGATTGAACAGTTAGTTAACTTGTCTTCACTTGTCAGTGTACAGTGAGTGTCTTTATTGGAAACGAGTGAAAGGACTATTAATCAATTGTCTAGTTTTAATAAAAACTAACAATAGTTTATTTGTCCTCTTTTCTCGAAATACTTCCACATTACATATATATAATTATATATATATATATATATATATATATATATATATATAATATATAATAAAACAAGATTTCACAATAACCACGTGAAATACCAATCAACGTCCAAACCACGATAAGAAATCAGGAAAAAGACCAAGACATTTCAACTGCAACAAGCGTTTTGTAATAAATATATTTCAGGAATTTTGACCCATTTACTAAATTTCTTAGCATTAATAAAAGATAATATATATATTTATATATAGGAATTTTCTGTAGATGAACGGCTTTGTCAACCCTGATTTTGTTTCAAAAGATGGCTTGCTTATCTCTGAACTGAGATAACTGGACTATCTACCCTAATGACCTTATTCAAACAGTGGCTCTATGGAATAATAACTTTTATGCCTCCCAATTCAATAAGTTATAAATACTAATCTGTACGATTAAATAAATCTGCAGTATACTACACTTAACTTCAATTTTATTGAATTTTTTTATCAAACTTGCTAATATTCGATGAAATTTTTGCATGAATACGAACAATATACATGAAGTATTTATATACAAAATATGATGAAACAGGGCTTAAACTAAATTCAAAGATTATTTTGACGAATTTAAAATTTTAAGTGATCTAAATCTGAAACCATAGTAATAATGAAATTTTTCAAAATAAAGTACTTCAGTGACAAGTAAGAATAACAATGGAAAACAGGTTTCACACAACATGTGACTTAGAATTGATGGAATTGATGAAACTTTTGAAAAAATTGAAATGACCATAAACAAATTTGACCTCTCAAAAACCCAAGTTGGAATAAACTGAAAGGTTATGGTTGATATAAAAAATGTATATGATTGATTGATATGAAATTAATGAAAAGAAAATAAAACTTTACAATTGTTGCAAAATATAAATTTATATGTTTGTTTATTTATAGACATCTAGTTTATATATGTATAAATGTGAAGTAGAAACGGAATAAAATTTATCAGGACTGTCAGCTCTTCTGGTTCAAATTAAATTCTCGTTGTCAACCTTTATGTTTTTATTTAAAACCTCTTTCATAGGCCTACAAAACAGGGGGAATGTAAGAAATAATTGATAGGGCTACAAAACAGAATAAATATAAGAAATAATTTATAGGCCTATAAATTTCTATAATTTATAGAATATTTGAAATATTTCAAAGACCTACAAAAAAGAGAGAATATATGAAATAATTCATAGACATACAAATCAGAGAAAATGTAAGAAATAATCCATAGGCCTACAAAACAGAGGGAATGTAAGAAATAAATTTCTGTAAGTTCTATTCCTTGTCAAACTTCCTATTGTATTTTCTTATTAATATACATATAAGAAAATATTCTTATTTTCTTATTAATATAATACATATTCTTATTTGTAACATTTTACTCATTCCATGAATGTTTGCTTTTTGAATGAATGTATTATTTCTTATGTTTCCTTTGTTTTGTAGGCCAATGAAAAAGGTTTTAAATAAAACCGAAACTTTGACAATGAGAGTTTGATTGAAATGAGCTGACCGAGTCCTGATAAATTTAATTCTAAATTATTAACAATCAAACCACAATATGAAATAGGAAAACAAGATCTTTCAACCGTAACAAGCGGTCTTCGTCAGAGTCAAAAACATCTAGTGTTTCAGTTGGGTTTTTGACTCTGACGAAGACCGCTTGTTACGGTTGAAAGGTCTTAGTCTTGTTTTCTCATTTCATATTGTGTTTTGATCATTGATTTTATTTCACGTGTTTATGTACAAATTTGTTATACATATATATTATATATATATTATATATATATATATATATATATTATATATATATATTGTAAATTTCGGTAGCAGTCCTTCCTGTACACAAACATTGTTGAAAATTAGTCCATATTTAGCTGAAACTTGATAATGACTGAGGACAGCAGAAACATGTGTTCATTTAGCCTGGCGATTGGTAATTTACTATATTCTGTGGATACAGTAACAAGATCGTTATTCAAAAAACACGAAAAACTTATGAAATAGCAAGTTTCAGCTAAATTGGTCTAATTTTCAACAATATATATATATTCGTAAAGGTTGGGAGCAGTCCTTCTTAAATGCAAACATTTAAAAAGTATATATTCGATTTGTAGCTTATTAAATTGCAGAATTTTTCCGATTTCCTGAAGTAATTTTTTAATTCAGCATTTTTTACTTGATGAATTAATTCAAGACACTTCTTATTTTTTATTAAATCGTTCAACAATGCTCATTAATCACCATCGTCAGGGTAAAAGTAGATATGTATAAAAATGACAATCAATTGAACGTTTTGAAGGATTTAATAAAAAGTAAGACATATGGTAAATTAATTTATGAAGTAAGAAACGCTGAATTAATAAATTACCTCAAGAAATCGGAAAAATTCTTCATCAAACTTAAAAAGGTAAAATCGGACGTACGCTTTTTAAATATATATAGATATAATCAATTTGATGATTATTAGTTTTATAGAAGATCTAAGATTAAAATACTTTTTTAGTTAGCTATTAGTGCCAACGACCAACGAATATATCCGCGCACTATAGTGCACGTCGTAACTAGCAGTTCCAGACCAGAGGCCTTCTACTGCTTGCTTACTGTGCTACTATAACTTGTAATGTCAGTAATTCATGTCAGATATAAGTTCGTCTGTGCAGTAAAGATGTATTGGCGGTCATGTGGTCATGGTTTTCAAAGTTTTTAGTCATCAGTTGGTAAAGTAGTCAGATAGTCAGTGGATGAAGTAATTGTTCAGTGAGGTTGAGGAAGGTTGGTGGAGGATTTAGAATTTGTACCAGGAGGTTTGGATGAGTAGATAGTTTGTTGTCTTCATTGGTAGTAAGTCGAGTGATGTAACTATCTATGGATTCCATTTTCAAGTCATGGTGAATATCAACATTACGGGCGTACCAAGGAGCCCTGGCTATAAGGCGGGCACACTTATTTTGAACAATCTGGATACACGCCTTGTTCTATTAGTGCCCTCGATATTATATACCTGGTTTTTCTACCTGACTTTGCTTATACCCATAATGTTTCCTTGATAGGTTTTAAGTAATTGCCTGTGTGTTTCTGTTTTCGGTGTGTAATTAAGTTTTCTAATTCTCATCTCATTAAGTTTTCTAATAAGATAGCTCTGTCTTGAGCAGTTTCTGAAACACCCTACGCTATAAACATGATAGAAGTTTCTGATAACATGACGCTCTAGATTCCTAGACTTCTCTGTCTTCAGATTTATCTCACATGTTGTTTTTTCCTTATTGCATTAAAGAACACAGTTTTTCAATAGCATACTCTATTTGATGGGAAAATAACTAAATTTCCTAAAATACATTTTTCAAAATTTTGAAGGCAATGATCATATGTTGTTTAAATGAAAATTGTGCATAATTACTGGACAAAAAACTTCCAATATATAGAATTTTATTAATTTATTGTGTTGTATATATACTACATTTTATTAGTTTATAAATATATATGTTTCGTTGTATTAAAAACTCAGTTTTAATTTGTGGCAAATTATGTTTGATATTTACAGCAATAATTTTTTCATATAAAATTAATTGTATTTTTTTGTTTTTCAGAATATGAATTATGAAGAGTTTCAAAAAATAAGGTAATTAATTTAATGAATATTGTACAGTCATTTTTTAATTTATAGATGTCAAACATGAAACAGACTGATAGGGAACAGTAATAAAATTACAGAAAACCAAATAAATAGAAATTACAGAGGTTTAACAAGACTTTATCTTAATGATGTAATTTTTTTGAGGGTTGAGGTCTAATGATTTTAAACTAGTCCTTTTGCGTCGTTTCGACATATATTTATGTCATCTACAGGGCTACAACATGATTGTTTTACAATTAGCACTACTATTACAACAACTATAATCAGTTATTTCGACTATAAATTTTTTTTTTACTGACATAAGAATATTGTTATAATTATTCTATTGCTTTTACAATTATTTCATAAGTACAGAGATCACTATTTTATTACCTTGGAAATCTGTTTATGTTGCAGCAAATTTCAAATCATTAGACCTCAACCCTCAAAAAAATTACATCATATAAATATTGGATCAAGAAAGCAAATCATGATGAATATATATATATATATATATATTTCACAGTAAACCACGGACAAGAACAAAGAATCGAACACACTTACTGCCTCTAATTTTCGGTTGAACTGTCATCAGGAGAGTTGAGATAGGGACACCAAGCGCACTTGCAAAGCGACGACACTGACAACACTGTTGGTCTCCAACCGTCGCTTTGCAAGTGCGCTTGGTGTCCCTATCTCAACTCTCCTGATGACAGTTCAACCGAAAATTAGAGGCAGTAAGTGTGTTCGATTCTTTGTTCTGTGTCTGTAGTTTACTGTGAAACGTTTGTTATTCTTTTGGATCGTTTTCCTGTTTAATAATATATATATAGGTGTATAATGTAATCGGGATTCGGTCAATTTTCCAGGATCAAAATCAAACTCTCAATGCCAACGTTTCGGTTTTATTTAAAACCTTTTTCATAGGCCTACAAACAAAGGATGATAAGAAATCATATATAAACATCAACATCCTGAAAAATGATTTCTTATCATCCTTTGTTTGTAGGCCTATGAAAAAGGTTTTAAATAAAACCGAAACGTTGGCATTGAGAGTTTGATTTTGATCCTGGAAAATTGACCGAATCCCGATTACATTATACACCTATTCTATCCAACGGTTGATATATTATTGAATTTGTTATATATATATATATATATATATATATAGTAATCCCTCACTACTTCTCGGTTCATTTATCGCAACTTCACTACATCGCGAATAGTTCAAAAATATTCATTAAAAATTCAAAATTGATGAAGTATTGCGCGAATGTTGCCTGCACATAAGCAGAAGGCAGGGAGTGTCCACAGAATCCAAAATCCAAGTCTCTGATTGGCATTTCGACATGTTTCATCGATATTTATAAAGATCAAGCGAAGAAAACCTATTGTCAGAGGTGATCGAGTTACGCACTTTGTTATAAAAGAAAAGTTATAACTTTTATAACTTTATAAAATATTGGGGTATTTTCTGTATAAAATTACAGAAAACCAAATAAATAGAAATTACAGAGGTTTAAAAAGTATAAGTTATAACTTTAGGGCTAAAATTAGAGTAAGAACTATAGTACATTTACCAAAACAATCTACAGCTCACATAGAGAACTAACACAAATTATTGAGACCATCAGATACATACAAAAAAGTTACATGAGAATTAATTGGTTATAGGTACGAAGTCATGTAACTTAAATAACCATTAGCACACTTTCCAAGGTAAAACCAATTTCCTTTTATTTGATACTTTGAAAGAGTTATGCACATAATAACTCTGATTATAAAATAACCTTTTGTATGTACCTGTTGGTCTCAATAATTTGTGTTAGTTCTCTATGTGAGTTGTAAATTGTTTTGGTAAATGTACTATAGTTCTTACTCTTAATTTTAGCCCTGAAGAGGATGTACAAATACATCGAAACGTTGGCCTAGGAAGGAGTTTATTTTCTTTTATATGACCTAGCCCTCAATAACAAGAAATACAATAGAATAGAAGCCGTCAAGAACAATTTATTGAGATTGTATATATATACATATATAAAAAGATTTCACATAAATACGTGAAACAACAATCAATGATCAAACCAGTCTTGTTTTCCCATTTCTTATTGTGGTTTGATCATTGATATATACATATATATATATATAGTTCAATATAAACAAAGAAACATAGAGAAATCAGAAGAACACACTTACAGTCTCTAATTTTCGGTTTGAACCATCTTCAGGAGAGATAAGAGAGGAAACCAAGCGCACTGGATCAGAGATGGTTGGAGACCGTCTCTGATCTCCAACAATAATATATATATATTATTGAAAATAACACTAAACTTAGTTCATACCTGTTTCTTAACAAGATTTTCAATTTTCTAAAAATAATACTCTCCTTACTTAGTCTACACATTGAAGTATATTTTCTATTGTCAAAATGTTTCAAACAATCACTATTCAATTTGAGAACGTGATTAACTTCTTGGGTGATTTTTTTTGTTTATATAATCAAATGAATACATTGGGGGGGTGTTTTTCTTAAATTCAAGTATAAGTTCAATATATTAGATGTATTATTTCATTTTTACGCCATTCGAGCTTCATACATTAAACCACACTAAGAGAATTTCTATTGATACACTTTGATTACCAGTGGTCTATTCTTACCTCTGTGGGACAAACAATCTTCCTTTGTCTTCAGTGTTAATATTTGTTCTCTTTCTGTTTTCTCTTGTTTGAATAATTCTAGCGTTTCAATGAGACGTTGGTTTTCAGTGTTCTTGGAGGAGGTTTCTTTAATGTTGCCTGTGAAGAGGTTGAAAGAATAGATTCTCTGTCCCCTCTTGAATACCCTTCAAGGACACCCAAGAAGAGAGGCTCCAGATATAGTAGTATATCCAAATTCGGCCTTGCGCCCAGTGAGTATTACATTTTATATTTCATTTATATGTAATAATTATTTTTTTTTGTTAAGAATATTATTTTTTTTCTTTAAAAAAGTAAAAGAATAATTATCTTACATAAGATAATATTAGCAGAAAATTTCGAGGTAAATAAATGTTTCTCTTAAGTGTGTCAGTTAGTACTGGATATGTATGCTAACTTGGTTATTTCGTTGGAAAGTTTTATTGTGTTTACATTCGTATACATCATGTATATGATATTCTTTATTAATGTCTCTTAATTTTCTCTATGAAGGTTTTAATATCAATTCCAACTCTGATAGTTGATTCAGAAATGAACTGAAATACGAATTGGCCGGAACGAAACACAAAAACGTAGTACAGTTGTACCACTTCATACGAAAGGTTTTTCAGAAAAACAATTGACTCATCTTACGAATTTGGTTTCATTATCAAAGTGATGGATTCATTATCAAAGATATTTGGCCGAATTATCAAAGTGAGTGCTCATGTTTCCTCAGCTCTCAGACGCCAACTTGCCTCTAAAATATAAACTTTTTTTTTATTGTCATTTTCCCAAGATCTCGTGATTTTTTGTAACTCTGATAGCTTCGTTTTATCTTAATTGAGAGTGATTCTCTCTAATTGTTATCCAATTGGCCAACCATCCCCGGGCATTCCCTCGTACAACTTGTCTCAGACGATAGCAGTTAAAATAAGTGAACAATAAAATAAAAAAAAAATATAAAACCGAAAAGTAAAAAAAAGTGATACAGTTTGTAAAGTTAAAGAAAGTATGAAGGAAAGCTCTAATGAGTTAAAAAAATTATAACATTTATAAAAAGTTATAATAATTTTCTTCTCAACTGATAATTTCAATATAAGTTTAAAGTAAGTTTAAATTTGTGTTTGTACAATTTCGTGTACGTTTCGCAATTAGGAAGCGTTTATCTCCTCCTCTATACCCCGTCACCATATCCTCCCGTTCAGTCACCCAGTCGCTCAAATACAAAGGTAAATTACTTTACATATTATTATTATTATTATTATTATTATTATTATTATAGTATTATCTCTTTGCTGGTTACAATTATTCGAGGGCGGTTTGATAAGTCCGTGACTTTTTGAATAGAACAACATTTTTTCGGCAAAGAAACATTTTATTTTTCTACATAGTCACCTTTTAGCTCGATACATTTAGTCCAGCCTTTTTCTAATTTTTTTTCCCTCCAAATAATATGTTTTCTCAAAGCTCTCAAAATACGCATTTGTTTCGGTAATGACTTGTTCATTCGACTCAAATCTCTTACCGCCCAGGCATTTCTTTAGGTTTGGAAACAGAAAATAGTCACAGGGAGCTAAATCAAGAGAATATGCTGGATGGGGTAGCCGTTCGTATCCCAATTCGTGGATTTTGGCCATCGTGACTAGACAAGTGTGCACACGTGCATTGTCTTGATAGAACAGCACTTTCTTCTTTGCCAAATGCGGCCGTTTTTGCTTCAAATCAACGTCGAATCTGTTCAAAAGCTTTGAATAATATTCGCCAGTGATCGTTTTACCTTTCTCGAGGTAATCGATGTGAATGACACCACGTTCATCCCAAAAAACTGTGGTCATGACCTTGTTGGCTGACAGACTGTTTGGCTTTCTTTGGTCCACGTTCGCCCACAGTAGCTGGCTCATAATTAGATAGTTGTCCGCTAATAGATTACAGATGACGGCAGCACTGTTGCATTTGGAGTAACTGCGTGGGAAATTCAAAAAGTCACTGACTTATCAATCCGCCCATGTATTATATATAACAATTATTATATTGGTTAATAGTGTATTTTAGGATGGGTATTGGGGGCTTGGAACACATTAGGCTATTAATGAAATTAACGATTCATCATTCATTCGAAACTGCTTCAGGAACGAATTGATTTCGTATGAAAGGATTTGACTGTACTACATTTCGACATCTTAACATAAGTAAGAGAAGTGAGCATCCTCTCGAAAGGTCAGTAAGTTCTCGCTTGCCTTTCGAGTGGGTCACTTTTCTCCCTGATGACAATAGTCATCGAAATATTGTAATGAGTATAAAACGAAACTTATGTTTAAATTTTATTATTTCATAAAATGAAATATGCGTTTCATTTTATAATTTCATGCTTGGTTAAATCTGACATTGAGCTATGTTTTTAGGCAAAGTATTCCCAGTTGCTGATGAAATAGATGATCACCAGGATATGTTCGATGTCAATTGTTTAGCAGATCTTAAATCAGGAATTTGTAATGTTCCTGCATCAAACCCAAGATATCTATCTCTACCACCATCCACCTTTTCCCAGGTATGATAATCGAATCATTTGATTAACCCTTTCGTGGTCCACCAAGAAAACTGGCCGTGCACAAAAGTGACAGGACGTCTATATCCGTCCTTTTCTTAACCTGCATAAAATGGCCCAGACGTGCCATGCCGTCGTGTTCCAATGCTATTTAGGGCGAAGATATTAAAGGTGTGTATGTTGTGCACTGCTTTAGCACACTCAGTGGGAATTTTTTTTCAAATTTCAGTACCAACTATGTAAATTTCTCCGAAACGATTAGATGTGCGCCCTGTATGAACCTTTGTTGTTGTTTCACAAGAAGTAACCCGGTTTATCATCTGAATTTTGACGTATACATTTTAAATTACTAATTTTTTTCTATTTTATAGGTATTTTATCAATAAACCTAGAATAATGGCTAAAAAAAAGTCTAAATGATACAGAAATTAGTGAAATTTTATTGAAATGATCAAATGTAGACGACTCTGATATTCACAAAATTTTTGAGCCAAATGAGAATAGCAGTGACAGCACTGATGTATCAAAGGATTATTAATTTGTTCAATTAATTGTTGATATTAATTAGTTTATCAATGTGACAAAAAACTACTTCTTTGCATCTGTTATAAATACATGTAATGAAGTGGCATCAATTGTGCAAAATGGTGACGACGGTTATAGCCATCATGGACCACGAAAGGATTAATGAGTAGAAAATTATTCTAAATAGTGAAAAATAATGGAATCAGACATTTTAAAATAACTATGACTATTTTAAATGATATTCATGTGTTTTAGAAACCCATTTATTTGAGATGTGGTCATTTTTGATAATGACTCTCTCTAATTACAGGGTGACCCCCAAAAAAAACGGGCCCCTTGTACACTTTATGTGATATCTCCTTTATTTATTCACTTCAAGAGTGATCTCCAGACCTCTACCCGTCGTTCATGAGCAAGTTCTATGAGAAAGTTCTCACACCTCAAACCTGAGAACTTGAGGTGTGTAAGACAACACACTTTACTTAAAGTAAGGACACTTTTGAATTTCGAGCTGAATACTCTAATTTCAAATTGTTGTTGCGTTGTAGCACTTGTCACGATCATATGTTCACAGTTTTGACTATTGCATGTGTTTTTATTTTAGAGGCTAGGCGAGGTAAGACGTGGTGATTTTTTGATGTTGAAAATAATGGAGTATTTATTTGTATATTTTTTTGTATTTATTTTTGTGTACAAAATTGTATTAAATGCTTCAAAACTTTGAAATATTGACAGTGGAGTATGGTGAGTCAACTTGAGCAAAAAAATGTTCATAAATGGTATAAATATGTAAGTTATTCTACAGGATTTTTTGCTCGGAAACACGAGTCAAACCCTTATGCCTCTCATAAATACAAAACATGTTTTATAGTCAAAACTGTAAACATATGATTGTGACGAGTGAACAAATTTTGACATTATAGTGTACAGAGCGCGTGAAATTCACAAGGTGTTCTTACTTTTTTATCACACCTTGTAAGAAGTAAAAAAGTATATGTCCTAGTTGTAAACTCTGGTTTTCATGTATTATTATAACGTGCACGGCACGTTATCTTCCACCTTAATAGCCATAGCTGATGGCTATGTGCACGGCACGTTATCTTCCACCTTAATAGCCATAGCTGATGGTTATGTGCACGGCACGTTATCTTCCACCTTAATAGCCATAGCTGATGGCTATGTGCACGGCACGTTATCTTCCACCTTAATAGTCATAGCTGATGGCTATGTGCACGGCACGTTATCTTCCACCTTAATAGTCATAGCTGATGGTTATGTGCACGGCACGTTATCTTCCACCTTAATAGCCATAGCTGATTACATACTCAAACTTAACTCATACTCAAACAATGCCCTATTTAACGCTTTGTTTTGTATTTTTCCCCTTATAATTTTTAAACATCTTAAACCCATGTTTTTTTTTACTCTATCAATTATCTGTCATTATTTTGTAAACATACCAAATTTCAACATTTCCCCTGAATTATATAATAGTTCGACTGCAATATCCTAAAATATTTATAAAAGAAATAAATACGCTTTTATAGACCACTGTGCTATCGTGTAACAATGACAGCTATCTTTGACCTTTTACAGAATCTTGAGGAAAGGAGATTTTCCTGTTCAAGGAGTCTGCAAGGAGATAAACCAAAGAAAGAACCAGGACAAGTAAGTCAATTTATACTTTTTTGAACATTTTTAGCATTAGCATAGTAAGTCGGTGGTAATAATATATCTGCTTTTTAAAGTAAATTTTATGGTGATATTAAAATAATTGTAGGTCATTCATATATTAATAATGCTTTTACTTTCGCTTCTCCACTTTTGTAAGTAATTTTTGACTGGTTGTTTTATTCTTTCATTTTTTTAAGATCAAATATTAAGTAAGTTTTAAGGAAGAAAGGAATAGGTATTTTATTTGCAAATCATAGATAAAAACCAGTGATAACCTTATCTGTTATTTATTTCTGGTCAGTCTGTGCAATTCGAGTCAGTACGTCGAGCTCTATTTTGGGTAAATTACATAACACCTCTGAACAATGGTTTTCTTACGATTTTAAAAGTAATTTGGAGCAAATGGAAAAATATCTAGGGGTTTTTTTGGTGTCTGAGCAACATTAATTGCAAAAATTAATGCGAAGATGTTTTCCCAGAGTGTGTGACCTGGGCTACTCTAATGTCATTATCGTAAGCAAACTATACCTTTATTATGTATAAACAATATTATTATTATGTATTTTAATGTATAATAAACATAAACTGTTTATAATGTATTAGCAATAGTGTTAATGTGCTAATTAAATGTATAATGTGCTAAAGTATATGAAATTGTGGTAGCCTAGCCCTTCTAGAAAGTTTTAGTGAGGTTATGTATATGCTGTCTTGGCATACTGTCAACTACATAGCCTACCCTACCCACCATTAGGCTACCAATTTCCGAATTTTCCTGTTTCTGGACCTATCTTGGTCTCTATTAGTACAGAAATTCAGGGGTCGAGTATATCATGCTTCAAACCTCGCTTTCAGAAGCTGTGCACTGAAAAACGTAACCATTAATCTAGCTTCCTCATTGAGTAAAAAAAAAAGAAAAAAAAATTGTTTTATTCATTTTTGTAGTCTTTATAAATAAAATAATGATTTTGTCTGTACATTGCTTAGAACTGACTCATTTCAAGTTTTCTTTACGTTTCATACATTGGAGAAACCGAATCCACCCTTAGAAAAATTTCTGTCGGTTTGTCGGTTTGTCCGCAAAACTTTGTCACAGGTAAACTCAGCTACCATAAGACATATAAAGCTGAAACTTTTACAGTAGATTTGTGTAGGTCTAACTTAAAATATAGGCTATGAATTGATTGGAAATTCAACGTAGAAGTGAAGTTATGGACGTTTAACGCAAAAATGTTTGTCACAAGTAAACTCATCCACCATAAGACATAGCGAGCTGAAACATTGACACTGGATTTGTGTGTGCCTAACTTAAAATATGGGCTCTAAATAGATTATTAATTCAGTACAGAAGCGAAGTTATGGGGCTTTTAGCTGTATTTTCCTAACTTCACAGACAAGTTTGTTTTGAAAATACACAGGTGTGGCAAGTAGGTATTGTTAGTTGATTTTAATTTCAATTGCGCACATGAATATATTGCGTATTTGACATCATTGAAATGGTGTTTCACAGAGTTAAGGATGTACTATCTATTGAGAATAAATGTTTTGTAAACGAGCAATTCTCAGCCCTTAATATGAACAGGCATGAGAAATCAACAAACAAGTTCTTACGCTATATGAAGCCGAGGAAAGAACTTACAAGTCAGTAAAGAGATTGGATTAGTGATGAAGAAGCAGTTCATTATCTAATTGAATTTCTTGACTCTGAATTTATTTCTCCTGGACTGCCTGCTCATGATTAAAAACTTAAAGTAAGAGCACCAATGATGCTGCAATTTATAGCAGTAACAAATTTCATGTTACGAAACATGAGTGACCCAAAAACTGTGCAACGGGACACGACTCTGAGTTCGTGCTCTACACAGATGTGCCATAGAGGCGGACATAATGACTGGATGTGGTATTGGGGAGTCTTCCGAACCACTGTCTGTTTCCATTCAAATGACTGCAAGGTCCCCTCAGAGTCTATTTCGCAATGACGTTAACTAAGTCGCAAAGGGAGACTTTATCTAACGCAGGAATTCAAGTTAGCGAAACCAAGTTTTTCTCACATGGTCAACTGTAGTTTACTTGCTCAATGGTCAGAGGTTTCAACTGATTGTTCTTCCATGAACCTGAAGGACAGACAGCTAATGTAGTGTATACAGAGGCATTTGTTTAACACTGTACTAATAATGGTGTTTTCTACTATTCTATAATTTCTAATTATAGTATTAGTATAATACTATAATTGATATGTTGGAATACCAAGTATAATAGAATTTTTGATTCCGTCAAAGACGGGTACATTTGCTAGTATTTTATATATTGTTCTTCTTAGTTAATGTTGCGGAAATGAATTTAAATTTGTTATTGTTTGCTGATTTTGTTTAATTTTATTGTCTTGCAGCGAATAATGCAATAAGTCTGTCAAAAATGTTTATAGTTTAAATAAGGATATTATTTTTGAATTTCAAACAAATTGGTGCACTTTTTTGCCTTTTGCAGACTAATAAACAATGTTAATAAAGTTATTCTTGTAAGTTGAACCATATCTGTTTCTTTTTTTGTTTTCTTCATTGTTAACAAGAATACGTTGTTATGCAGTGGTGTACTTATAACAATGTTATAGACAAATGCTATAAAAATTGTTTTACTTGGCGGGGGGAATTATTTTCTTCTTGCTAAGGAGGGTGTAACAGAAAATATTTGACAAGCACTGGTCTACATGAACATTTATTTGTTCGAATTCACACTGTATTCACCACGCATTTACGGATGACTACAAAAATTCTTGATTTGCTAATAAAACAGATTTACCAGTATTTTGAACAAAAAAAAACCTGGTAAATTAATTATTATTTTCTGTTCATCCGTTCAAACCAGGTGAGCTGCTAGTACATATTAAAACTTATAATATTTGTAAAGAATTATCTGCAATCAGTTAATTGATTGTTATACTTATCCCCCAATGTTCTTATATCTATATGTATGTGGTCTGATCTCGAACTCTATTCTAATAAACTTTAAGTTCAAATTAAGAAGAAATTTTTCAGTTTTTAATACAGCTGCTAATATAATTACACAAAAAAATAAATTATTTTCATTGTGGCATCTATTCATCATTTTTCTCATTTCCATCACATCTTCGTTTTTCTTTACAAATTATTCGTTTCAGACTAGTTACCAGAAACCTGGACCTCCAACTCCAAGTAAAAACGCCAGACGGCTATCTATTCAAGTAAGTTCCTTTTACTTTTATAAAAGTTAACTTTTTAGTTGTTAATTACCAAAAGCCATTTTTTTTCTTATTATAGTATAAGATAACCAAAAGTTGTGTCATTACTTACACGATTTTTTTCCTTGTTAAATATGAACCGTGAAATCCAAGGTTTCTATCTTATGGATAAAAAGCATGTTTGAAATTAAGGGTTTGAAAACAGATTTATGTGGGTTAGAGTTTATACCAATCTTGATTTTTTTTATAATTATCCTACAGTAACGTTATGATGTGGATTGTTTTAGAGTTCTAATGGCTTGTCACCAGCGTTAGACTTGTCTCTAGTCGAAGACAAGGAAAATCAAATCCACAAGAAAATCAAAAGTATTTTTACTACAAAACCAAGAAAATTCACGCCTGAGGTTAGTTTAAAGAATAATAAATAATCATATGTTTGAATATTATTGATATTACGAGTACATTAGTACGATTAGAGTTTTGAATTTTCAGTTTAACCATTATGAGGAGGAAGAAAAGAGGGAAGTCACTGAGCACAGCAGTTGGAGTGATAATGAACAAACCCGTCTTTCAACCGGTGTGCTCAGTAATCCCTCCTTTTTCTCCTGATGACGATTAAACCGAAATTTTAAGCTTATAAGTGTGCTAATCTATGTGTGCATCTGACTTATTTTTGAAACTGGGTTATCAGTTGTCCATTTAGTACAGTACTATTATAACTTATCCTGTAACCTTACTTTACTACGTTATTTTTTCACATATAACCTATAAATAACCTTTTCCTTTCAGAACCCTCCTTCTGGAACAAAGAAAAAAGCTGGGTTTTTCAAAAGGAACTTTGGTAGAGAAAATTTATGACGCCAAATATTTTGTTACATAATACTAATATTAATTCTTAGTTATATATATCATATTTTGTGAATGATGAACATTTGCTTTACTCTCTTGTATTTTTATATCATTTTTTAAAAAAATGAGTGTTTGATATTTTGTATTCAGTAAGTTGAAGTCTAGATATGTAACCTTTCTCGTTGCTTCAATTGTACCATTAAAATTCTTGCTTTAATTTTATATCTTTTTGCTTACTTTTTCTCTTTTTCTAAATAGCCATGGCTGACAATTGTATTTTAAAAAAAGTCTGTTTTATATTAACTGTTAATATTTAACTTTATTATTAGTAATTGACTTAAAACTAACATTAGAAGCTATCTTAGAACTAATCTTTCTCTTTCATACAAAATTGAAAAAAATATATGATCTCATAAAAAAAAATTTTGTAATTATTTTTGTAGTTTTTTAAATAAGCTTAAATTTTTATAAAAATTGTATAAAACCAATTTTATTAAACCGAACAAAATTTTGTAAAAAAAAATTTATACATTTACTAGTTTTCTATTTATGATTAACAAAGTGTGTGATATATGAATTGTGGTGTGATATTTGTATTGTTGAATAGTGATATATATATGTTTTGAAGCAATGTAAAATCGTATTGTAGATAATTCAATAAACAATATTCTAATTTTTTTTGTATTAATCTTTAATATTCAAAAATAATTGTGAAGGTTAATGTTGAAATTGTTAAAGCTGTTGTAAATATACATGAAATTTTATAGAAAATACATTGAAAGAAATTGCATTACTCACCTCTGCATTTCGACATTCGTCGTTATCAGGACTGGCTTTGAGGTTAGCAAATAGAGCAGGAGAATAATCAGTAGGAAATGAGAAGGGTAGAGGAAGAAGAGAGGATTTATGAGGGAAAAAAGAATAAAGGTAATCACAGAGGTAATATTACAAAATGATTATGTAATAGAGATATGGAACAAAATACGAATGAATGAATAAAACTTTATTTGCAAACAGTACAGCCTGCACTTACAAACTAGGAACTCCGATCGACTCCTGTTGTGCCTGGGCTTAGCCCCGGTCCCAGGAGTCGATCTCACCGCCCTGCATTAGCTGGTTTGGTGTTTTACATTATATTATTATGTTAAAATAACTTAATTCTAATTATCCTACTTACTTCTAAGGCTTCTTATAATAAATAAATCTAATTAATTACATGAGAAACTATAAGATTAACGATTACGTACAAAATAACTTAAATACTTCTCTTATATTACACATTTAACACTCTCCTGGCCACCATGATTCTCTGGGAATTTGTCCGGTCCTTGAAAGATTTCTAATAGTCCGGTTAGAAGTCAGGGCATTTTTCTTATCTTCTCCTTCTCCTAGACTCCTGATGTATTGGGAGACGGGTTGCAAATCTACCTCTTCATGAAGATGAAGATTTGTGGAGTACCTCGGGGCATCCAGTATCATTCTCAAACAAAATACAAAAGACTATTTCATAAAATATAATAAAATCGAATCCGAGTACATGAGATCGATCGTACTGGCTTGGGACTGATGACTTAACGACCTCTTTAAGGGACGATGTGCGAAGGATTTTATTAAATAATAAGGTATGTTTTACGAATCTTTCAATTTAATACATTTCTGGTGATCTTATATCATTCATTGTACTGTTTTTGTAATTATTTTTGTATTTTTTTAAATTATTTATTATTATTATTATTATTTATTATACCTAAAAATATTTTATAAAAAAAATATATTTTTTTACGATGCGTGTGATATATAAATAAGTAATATATGCCATGTATTATTTATTAATTTATAATGATTAATTAATTATTAATAAATATTAATTTAGTACGATGGAAAATGACTGTGAAAAGAGGACTGTTGGTAATAATAGGACGTGTTTAACAGCTTTGACGTCAACATTGCTTCATTACTGAACATGATTAAGAGGCTTGCGATATATGCAGAAAAAGATGCTTTTCAGCTGGAGAACTTGACTGAAAAGATGTTTGACGGGGGATCATTAAAAATATGTGAAATATATATCATTTTTTATATTTTTAATTAATTCATTTCTTTACTATCGTTTGATTTGTTACAATATCCTTATACATTTATATTATTGTTATTATACTTCTTGTAGTACCTTTCTTGTCTTCATATCTCATTTTCATTCCTTTATTTCCCTGTTTCTCCTCCCTTTGCTTGGTCATGACCTAAGTAGTCTAATGGACTTAATCTTTTTCCAGGTGATGCCTACTCACTACTTCTTCTCTTGATGATGACGGGTCTCCAAGTGTAGTAGTGAGTTATACTTCCTTGGATGTACTCCCCTCTGTAATATTATTTGATGGCCTTGTGGACGGTACAATTTTTATTTACACATGTAAGTTTCTTTAACACGTTCTATTTATATTGAAAACTAACCAATATGAAAAGTATTTTTTCTCGCAAGGCTCCACTATCCTATTAGATGAATAGGACATCGCAGTTGTGGAAATTGTCTTACGATTAACCCTAGTTTACTTCTTTTCTCTACCATAATCCATGCCTTATCCATATTCATACCTCTTGTGCTTCCCACAGCTACGTCTGTGGACTGGATCGCGCTCGAGTGATGCTTACATGTCTTCTCGGCTTCAACTAAGCTATGCCTGCTTATGAATTGTCACAAGCATTCCCTCACTCAACGCATCAACCTTCTTACTGCTGCTGTCTAAGCAAAATTCTCACTGTCTTAGTGTTTAATGACTGTGTTCTTATGCAAATCCTTTATCAGACTCCTAAATGTAAGTCTCACAGTATCTTAAGAACTTCAGAGCATGCACATTTGCTTCTTAGATGCTATGCCATTTCTGGACTCAATAATTATCGTTAGTTTTTTAAAGTATATTTTTTTTATTATTTATTTTTCTTGTTTATATGTCTTCATGCTGTGTCTCAATTACTAATCTAATCGTACTCTCTGCTTATTAAAAGGCAGCTAAAAAGCCAAAATCACAATGATTCTAATCAAAATCCTGTGGCAAAAGTTCTCCCAAAAGCCAATTTTTTGGTGGTTTCCTTTAGTTTAAGTACTCCCTAAAACCACCAAAATATTTGTGTGGAGCATATTGTTCCATTTCATACCTACGAGAAGCGTAAATATAAATTTAGTAATAATAAATTTGTTTTAATTTTCAGGTATCCTGATCACATACAAACCAATTACATGTATCTGTCTCAGAGGGAACTTAAAGTGTTATTTCCGTTGAAAACTCGATATCAACATTTTGACAAAATCCAAACTTTCATACCTTCATATTTTATGTAGAGGCTAAATGAATAATGCCTCTTGGTGTACTGCGACGTAGCCCTTAGAGCAGAAGATACAATGATCGCCAAGGTATTATTTGTAGATCGCATGAGATTAAAAACAATTAATACTATTTATTTAAAATTAATAATAATAAGAATTAACATTTATAACTAAAATAATTAAAACTTAATTTATTAGTTATTAATAAACTTGACTTAATTATTAATTTATGAATAATTAAAGCATAAACATTTTGGAATTTAATATTATTAATTATTATTTGTAATAATCAGGGCTGTGCAGTCGGACTTCTGAAAGTCGACTCAGATTCCTCTATTTTTTAACAGCCGACTCCAGTTCTTTTTATTATTAAAAAACAGATGACAGGTAGATGGTAATAGTATTAATAATTAATCCTTTGTAAATAATAATGATAATAATAATTAGCGAATTAGAAAAAAGAATTCATGAAATAATATATATATATATTATAATAAAAAGATTTCACATAAACACGTGAAATAACAATCAATAATCAAACCACAATAAGAAAATGGGAAAACAAGACTAAGATCTTTTAACCGTAACAAAATTTAATATTATTAATTTATTGACAATATCACAGTCTAAAATACTTATGGCAGTTAAGTTTCACGCTTGTTACGGTTGAAAGATCTTAGTCTTGTTTTCCCATTTTCTTATTGTAGTTTGATCATATATTATAATATATGAAAAAATTATAAAAAGGTAAGAAACTTTTCTAATCGTATTGAACTTCCGTTTCAATGCAAAGCTAATATTCAAATTATTACATGAATTCATCTTACCACGTAAATGGTTGTGTAGTCGTCCGACAGATTTTGAACGTAGTGGTACTTCAAGTGCTCAACTTGAAGATGCATTGCGTTTGAAACAGGTAGGACTTCAGAAACTACTTACGAAATAAAATAGGTTTGTGAAATCTTAACTATAAGCATTTTAGACTGTGATATTGTCAATAAACATCCAGAAAGTTAATACTCTACTCATTCAGTTAACCATTGTTGTATTTGCTCATACGTGGATGTGTGAGTATAGTCTCCACATAAATACGGTTTCCAACATTTACAAGGTGTTCGGAAAGTCTGTGCACTTGTCTTATAATTTTTTTTTATACGAGGATTTCAGGTTTTGATCCCAATATGGTTCTAACAACTGAAGAAAACGTATGGTTCGTCGAACACGTATTCCAAGGGAGTGTTAGATACACAGATGTGGTGCGACAGTGGTTTGCTAAAAAAATCCCAGATAAACTTGTTCTATATCACAACTCAGTTGGTAACGTTGCTGATGAGTTTTAGGAAACAAGATCAATGGATGATGCCAAACGCTGTGGAAGGGCAGTAAAACTATCGGAGGAGAAACTGTTGGGACATTTCTGTCAGCATGCTGCAGAGTCCTTTAACAACATTACGAAAATTAGCGCAGCAGCATGATATTGGTCTTGGCACTGCTCATAAGGCCGTCAGAAAGCAATCAAAGCTCGTCTCATACAAAATAATGGCAGTACAAGAACTGAAAACGATTACGCTATTGCATACAGTTTAACCGATTTATCGAAGAGAACACGGCTAATGTATTGGATTTGACTTTTTTGTCCAAAAATCATGCTTCCATCTTTTAAGATACGTTAATTCGCACTCACATTAATATGTGAGTGCACAATGACATTCCTAACGACCTGTGGTTTCATGAATAAAACTGTCCTTACGTGGAGACTTTAACCATTATTTCCTAGGTAACTAATGACAAAATTTCATCTATATCAGTTAAACCACTGCTATTTCTGTAAAAGGCTTACGTGATACCTTGTGTTTTAAATGAAATTGCCAATGTCTAGAGATAGTACTTAGCCTATGGAAGTTAAAATTGAAAGTATTCAATACTTTGTAGTTAACCTACTTAACCCTGTAGGTTAAAATTCTAAATTATTACATATTGACTCGTACAAATATACTATTTCCCATCAATAAACTTAATTATTTGTTTCATTAGAAATATGTCAAATTATTTTTTTTAAATAATGTACAATAGACTATTCAAATAAGTAAATATTTATTTACAAAAAAATGTGAAGAATACGAACTTTTGATTAAAAAAAAAAATTATTTAAATGAGGTCAAACTTGTATTGACCTCCTACGAGGCATTACTCTACTGTCTTTCCCAGTAGCGGGGTCCTGTCTTGGTTGGAAGAGATCTGCTTGAGTTATGTTGGCTTTAGTAGAGAATTTTTGAAGAATGACTTTAAAGTTGTGAACGGAAATAACATAGAAATAAGAAGTATCAGTTGACACAATGTGTTTAGTAAATTTTACTCCTTTGTTCATCAGACAAGACTCTCCGAAATAGTCTCCATTGGCGTAATATTCATCCTGTGAAAGAAAGTAGAATTATTATATACAAAATATTTGTTTGGAATACGATGTAAACGGACTTGTTAAGCATGTTTATATGAAGTTACACTGGGCGCTTAGCAGAAAATGATATCGATATTTGAACTGTTATTCGTCCTGAAAAGACAAGAAAAAGTTTATATTAATAGAAAGCTGGTATATTTAGGAAAGATCAAAAGATATGATCAAACAAGAGAGATGTTCTCAGATGTGTGTATCATAAGCTCCCCCCCTTTTCCGATATGCCTTCACTTTGTCGTTGTGAATGTTGACACGCCGAACTGAAAAGGTTTGCCGTCACTGGTCTATAACAAACTTATGTGACCTAGTTAACTAGTCTAGTTGAAGTTTTTGACTAGGATAGTTAGTTAGTTAAAATAATGTAAATCTGAGTTTCTTATTCAAAAAAATTCTTAATACTACCTATGAAAAATGGTTTAAATAAAGCCGAAATGTCGGCAACGAGAGTTTGATTTTCGAATCTAGAAAATTGACCGAATCCCGATTACATAATACACCTATTCTATAAAATGGTTGATATGTTAATGAATTGGTTATTTATATATATGTATTGATCAAAGTATCGACCGTGAAATAGAAACAGAATTCAAGTTTATCAGGACTCGGTCATTGCCAACGTTTTGGGTTTTTATTTAAAATCTTTTTCATAAGCAGAAATATAACATGCTTATACCGTTATATTTGCTTATATGGTTATATACTTAGCAACCGTTCAATTTTTTTCATTATTAATTTACATAACTCTTCTTTATTGTTATTTTATTTAATTCTTATATTATTTTATTTGAATAATTTTTATATTGTATTCGTTTTTTACTTCTTAATTTGGCTCTTCATTTCCTTCCCCTCCCTTCTCGCTTGATGGTTGTTGTGGGGGTTCTGACTAACGGTTGTGATTTTGCTGATCGTCTTCAGTCCCGCTCTATATTCCTGCTTTTCCTCCTGATAACGACGATGGTCGAAATATAGAAACGAGTTATCCTTTATCTATCTGTGTGCTACCTTCTTTCTTATTTAAAAGTCCGCTGTACCGTTTCATTTTTTTTTTAATTTTAATTTTTTTAAACTAATATGACAGTTATTTTAAACATAACATTCAAGAAATAGTTCATTTTATACTGACAACTGAAAGATCATGATTAAGGAAGACTGCGTGGCCAGAAATGATATAATAATAGTCCAAGCACTCCGTGTCTAAAGTAGCTATTGTTTCCTTCTTCAAGTAGATTTCTTTCTCCAAATGTCTTCCTAACTCGATTAAGCCCTCTTCTTTCAATATGTTTACTAATGGTTGACCTCCAAACACCATTACAGTTACATCTCTACAGATTTCCTTTGGAACAATGTCACAATTATTAGAGTTTAACAATTCCTTATAAAGTAATTAGATTTCACAACTGACTTAAAGGTACGGACAGTGAACTTCAATGGAAATATGACTCACACAAAAGTGGTTTCACATCTCTTTCGCTGTCTCTCTATAAAATTAGCTTTTTCTGTTTATTTAACACCTTTTAATTTACTATTTTACTCTAATCGAAGTATACTCATCATAATAAAAAATGTATTTTGAAATTTTGGCATGTAGAAGTAAGGCCACCTGAACTATGTGTTTTTTTTTTTTTTTTTTTTGAAGACATCAACATAATGCCGTGCGTTCTGACCATGTTAGCTATAAAACATAGAAAGACAAATAACTAAAAGTTAAAGGTTCAAAGCCACGAAAGTTTTTTTTTTTTTTTATAATGTCTGGATATCTCTAGGTAGGTATATATTCCAAATTTATTATTTCAATTTATTTTTAAAATAAACAATGAAACTGTTTAACTTGTAATGAAATTTTATAGTTAAATACTGCTTGATGTAAATAAAATCGTCATATTCTTCGGGAGCAATATTACACCTAGGTAAGGCTGCATTCTAGTCCTTTATGTCAAAAGATTCCTATTTTCTTTCCACTTTGGCTATACAGGGTGTTCGGAAAGTCACTGTGCACTTTTCTCATAGTTTTTTTGTATATTTCAGATTTCGACCCCAATATGGTTTTAACGACTGAAGAAAGTTATGATATGCGACAGGGGTTTGCTGAAAAATTCCCAGATAGACCTTTTCCACATTGCAATGCAGTTTGTAACCTTGTTTATAAGTTTCGGGAAATAGGAACAGTGGATGATACTGAAGGCTGTGGAAGGCTAGTAAAGCTATCGGAGGAGAAACTGTTGGACATTTCTGACAGCATGCTGCAGAGTCCATCAACAACATTACGAAAATTAGCACAGCAGTATGATATTGAACTTGAAACTGTCTATAAGGCAGTCAGAAGGGAATCAAGTTTTTCCCATACAAAATAATGGTAGTACGAGAACTGAAAACGATTACGCTATTGGTTAATGGTTTAACCGATTTATCGAAGAAAATACGGTTGATGTGTTGCATGAGACCATCATTGCAAGCATCACCATCAGGTTATATTTATTCCCAAAATTCAATTATGTCAGTGTACAGTGACTTTCCGAACATCCTGCACTTTGTGATACCCCAAAATGAACATTCTACATTTGGAGACCTACATCTTGCCTAACTCAAGTGTATTTAAAGTAGATGATCTTTAACAAGTGCCTGACATCGTACAGTCTCGAGACCAATGGCTTAACGTCTAACAAATTATGGATAAAGTTTCAACGTGGCATTGATCTTGCCGGGTAGCGTGCCCTCAACGTTGAGTCGTATGGGATGAATGGGGGTGCGGGGCGAATCACCAAGCCCCAGTCACACGTTTCAGTGATATGGCTGAATAAGCTGGGAGCACTAAATAATACCAAAACAGGCTTAACGTCTAAACTGAGGGTCACTTTCAGATTTATTCACCTCCTGCATTAATAAATCAAAGGCCATAGTGGGTATTGAACCCCGGATCCACCAGTCATGAGGCGAGCACCGCCCAGCCTAACTTGGTCCTTAGCCTGGTACAAAAGGATTTTTATGAGTTTATATTCCCAGACTGCTTATTCATTATTTATGACTGCGTCTCAAACTTTTTTTATAACCAGACCATCCAGTTAGAATAATCTTATACAATTTGAAAATTGACTTTGTCATTAATATCAAAAAATATTGTGATAATTAAATTAATAGTTAATATTTAAAAATGTACATTAAATTTTATTATAATAACAATACCTCTAAGACTTTACTGCCTAATTCTTGGATCAGAAATGATGCATTGAAGTAATTAAGATAATATCTGGTAACGAAATGCTTTTTAATAATTTTTGTTGATTCATCGGATGCTTTTGTGTAGCTAATAATATCATTTAATCTGTGCCTCCATGACACGTAGTGAAACAAAGAAGCTCTTGAGCCGTACAAGAAAATCATGACGTGAACTAAAACATTCAAAGGTTAGATTTATATCAGAGAGTAAGAACAACTATAATATACGAGGGTGAATAAAATTCACCCTCAGTGAATACCAATTCAATACCAGTGATATAAATTCAATCTAAATGAAAATAGAGCAACAAAACAAGGTTTAATTGCACTACTGATTACTTAACAACAAATTTGACAAGTTACAGTATTCTAAATCTTTTATTCTTTGTTTCAGATAATATTTTATAATATTAACTTTTTTTACAGTCCAAAATGAGACAATTTGAAGTTCGTGCAAACATTAAATTTCTAACAAAACTGGAATGGAAACCGACAGAAATCATTAAAGCTCTACAAAATGTTTATGGAGACTCGTCACCTTCTAGAGCTGTTGTTTATCGTTGGATCAGACGATTCAAGGATGGTAGGAATGATCTTCAAGATGACCAAAGAGAAGGTAGGCCTTCAACATCAAAAAATGCTCAAAACATCGAGCTTTTCAGGAATCTTGTTGAAGAAGATCGGAGAATAACAGTAAATGAGATTCGTATATAAAGAAGGCAAGGCCAACCTGCGGCCCTCGGAGATTGTACGGAATTTTATATTAATATTTAAAATTCCTTTGTTTTCTGCTTATTAACAACATCTCACCAAAGCTATTAGAAGGAAATGACATCTTTGCAGAGAGAGCGCAACAACAATAAATGCTTTAGGTTTTTTCTTTATATAACTATACTAATCTTTTGGGGATTGCGTTTTTATAATTGCTTCATTATCAAAATGAATATATGATTATATATATATTATCAACATGAAAACTATCCACAAAAGATAACACGTTTCAGAGTAAACTATAGGTATACAGTAAATAGAAAAACACATTTTAGAGGCTGCAAGTGTGTTTTTCTATTTACTGTGTACCTATAGTTTACTCTGACACATATAAATGTATATATATACATACAAAACTAAAGTTTATCGGGAATCGATCAGGTCCCGATTAACTTTAGTTAAAGCTGGTCTGCTGCAATTTCCTCACAACGTTGCTCTGGGCTGGTATTAAGTACCCAAGAGACATGTTAATTTAGCATGAGCAGATGTAAAAAGAAAATCATAATTTCCAGACGGAAAACGAAACTTAATAATGTGAAAGAAAATTCAATATAAAAAATAACAATTACAGTGAATAAAAACAAATATTTCACTGTATTGTTTTCATTCACCGTATTTGTTTTTATTCACTGTAATTATTGTTTTTTCTATTGAATTAGTTTCGTTTTTCGTCTGAAAATTGTGATTTTCTTTTTACATCTGCTCATGCTAAATTATTATGTCTCTTGGGTAATTAATATGGCCTTTATCACCAGCCCACCGCAAGGTTGTGAGGAAATAGCGTTAAAGTCCTAAACAAAGAGGCTGCTGTGCATTTTAATGAAATATGCTTACGTGAAGAATTGCTGCCCTCTTAGACAAATATATATACAAACACTTTTTCGATGAAAATACGATCCGAAATGGACAAATACAGTTCAATGTACATAGAGAAATTAAAAACACACACTTACAGTCTCTAATTTTTGGTTGAACCGTCTTCAGGAGAGGTAAGAGAGGGAAACCAAGCGCACTGGTACAGAGACGGTTAGAGACCGTCTCCAACGGTCTCTGTACCAGTGCGCATGGTTCCCCTCTCTTATCTCTCCTGAAGACGGTACAACCGAAAATTAGAGACTGTAAGTGTGTGTTTTTAATTTCTCTATGTTTATGTACATTGAACTATGTATATACATTCATATATATATATTGACATTAAAATCAAAAAAGTAATGAGAAACTAGATCTTTCAACCGTAAGAAGCAGTCTTCATCAGAACTGACTTCAACTTTTTGACTGACGAAGACCGCTTATTACAGTTACCGCTTATACAATAACTCAGCTGTGAAACACTGACTGAACTCATTGTAGACATTTAAGAGAAATAGTTAATTTACAAACAGAAGTAGGTCTTGCAAAATCGGCATCTTTTTGATCGAAAAAGCAAAATCGATCCGCAACACTTCACAGACTGTCTTAAGCCAATCATCCATGTTGAAATTTGTTTTCTAAAGTGTAACTTAAGCAAACACTAAAAGAATAGAAAAAATATATATATATGTTGTATGATCAAGTGAGATATACCTATAAACAGAATGAGTAGAGCAACACTGGTAAATATACAAATCAAATTGACAACATTGTAGAAGTCCAGATTGTTATTGTGGCTGTAAGGCGTCACTATGAGACCTTGATTGCCCAGAATAAGGCTTACGTGGTAGAAGCCTGTCATGAAGGTCATGTGATCATTGAAAATATTAAGGAACTCATGTACGTTTCTGAAAAAGACAACATTTAGTTAAAAATTTAACATGAATATGAAATATTGTTCGGATTTTATTGGTGATTTTTTTTATATCCTGGACTTAAGTATCAAAGAAGGTGAGTAATGGGAAACGGATTTTTTTAAGGAAAAACTGTGAACATTTCAAAAAAAAATTATAATGCGCATAATAACTATGCCATTATTGAATATTTAAAAGCGAACAATTATGTCTAACAAATGATGGCCATTCTTACGAGTACAAATTTCAAAGCTGCTTTCCAAAGTTAGCCTCCACTTTAACTAAAGTTTCTTCACTTATATTTTTTGTATATTTTCATTTATTGCAGTCTTCAATTCTCCAAGTGTGAGGGGTTTCCTATCATAGACGCGTGATTTCAAAAAATCCCCCACAGATAAAAATGCCATGTGCAAGGAAGGATTGGGTGAGCGTAGAGACAATGAGAGATCGCCAAACCGTGAAATGATACGATTAGGGAATGTAGCTAGAAAAGCAGTCATGGACGCTGTCACTGTACCATCTTGTTGAAACTACATTCATGCCCTATTGATTCCTCGTCTCCGAAGATCAGGAAGGAAACAGTTTTCAAACCTTTGAATATGCATCCATTTCCCGTAACTCACTTGTTATTATATTATATGTCCTAGTAAGGTGTCCTCCCTCAGTCAGTGAAAACAAGGAATTTTTATAAATGAGTTGTTACAATTGGAAAAAAAAACATTTGGTTCCTAGACTTCGAGAACTTAGATTACCTACCCTGTGCAGTTGTGAATCCATTAAATCAGTGGCCTAGTAAAGTGTGGGGGGGGGGGGGGGGGAGTCACGTGCCAGGGGACGGCATTGTGAGGGAGTAAAAACAATAAATAGAAAAAAATTAAAATAATAAAAAGCTAACAAAAAACCTGTAATTTACACCAAAATAAGTTTTTAAGGTCGTAATTGATTCTATGTTTTATTTGTATAGTACTGTTTTTAAACGGGTTTTCAACTGTAATATTCGCCAATTACGAATAAATTTATATAAATTTTTCAAAAATAGTTGTTTGAGGGGGTTGAAAATTTATTATATTTATTTGTGTAGCCAGTTTATTTAATTTAACAATTTTTTATGATTTGAATAATTTGTTTTTGTTTTGAAAAGTCTTCGGTTTTCTTTTATAATGGCTGTATATGTATATGAGTATTGTAATAAGATGTATGTCTGGGACTAATGACAGCAGTTTAAAATTTGTTCCTTGATTATTATTCCATGAAAATAAATATTTTCAAGACTTCTTGGAATTTTGAAGGTAACGCGGCTTCTCAACGGCAAACGGGGGGACAACAAAAGTAGTTGTTACTACGCCACTGCGCTTAGTCGTTTCCAAGTATAAGTTATCAGAAAGATGGCAATAAATACAGGCGGGGTAAGTGCCTTAATGGATAGGGAGGTACATGGCTTTCCGTCCGATGCGACCGCAGCGCTTTACACTGTTCTTGGTATAAATGGAGGCCTTTTTTTGGATTGAGCTGTCACAAGTAAGTGTTAAATTTTATGGGGTGCTGTTAGGCTTTTGTTCTAAACAACCAGCAGAGATGCGCCTTTACGAAGCTTGCCAGGGTAGCCAGTGGTTTTTGAGATCTTTAGGACTGGTTGATCCCGGGTTCCATTCTCACAATAAAACTCGATTATTTTCACGTGGAAGGTTAAACACTTCGTCCCTCAGAGAGGATATTATAAAGTCGGTCCCGAGCCTGTACGATGTCAAGTACTCTAAAGATCCCTACTCTGAATATACTTGAGTTGGGAAAAGTTTAAACTTCCGATGAATGTAAAGAGATTAGTCATTAGGCAGACACAATATTCCCCTTGAAGAATCAGCGTCAGCGGTGTAGCTGTCTAGACCCACCATCCCACCTAAATGTACAATCTAACTTACATTGACGTGGAGAACAAGGTTAGCATAGTGGCAACCTGCTCACCTCTGAACTGGTAAGTCCGGGGTTCAATACCCACCCACGTGGGAGGTGAATAAATCTGAGCACATTGTTTTTTGGAGAGTACGTTAAGCCATTGGTCCTGAGCCTGTACGATGTCAGGTACTCGTTGAAGATCCCTACCCTAAATACATTTGTGTTAAGCAAAATTTAAGATTCCCAACGTAGATTCTTATATAGAACGTAGATGTAGAAACCAAAGTTCAGTCTATGTGTGTTCCTCTTTTGAAAGTGCCACTCAACCTTACCCAAACTAATTCACACATCAATATCGCATTAATTTATTAATTACTGGCTTCTTATTATTTCACTTAATTTAATATTAAGTTACCGTAAAAAAATTCATTTTCATTTTTATGATCATTCATAATTAACATCATCCTACACTATTTCAACATTTTTAAAATCAATTATTGTGTACTGTGTGCTTCTGAAAAACTTAATTATTGTTCCACATACCTTTTTCTTCTTGTTTTAGAATTAATAAAATGGATTCTAAATAATTATTTAATTTTCTTACTGTACAATGTCATCGGCATCTGCTGTGGACAGTTTGAGCGAGATAATATATGCATTGGTAAAATGCAATTCAAATATCATAAACAATAATAATAGCAGGATGGGATTAAATAATTCATTAGGTATACCAACTACCTGAAAAAAAATGTCCTTTAACTAATTTTCATAGATATTTAAATAATATAATTTAACTAACTGCTTGACCCAGTCAACCGACTTAAATTATATATCCAAAATGAATAAATAGTTTATATGAAGTTATTCCACTACATTAGACTTAAAATCTTACTTTACTCATGTAGGTAAGGTGTACAACGAAGGTTGGGATAGATAATTCCGGTAGAAAAATAAATAGGTAACATAGGACATGAACAGATTCTTTGGTAGTTATCCATTTGATGGATTTGACAACTGTTATCCAAACTACGTTGGATGTGATGTCCAGAATAAACCTCCTCTTCAAATAGTGACTGAAAAATAGATACAATTAGTGAGGTTAGTAGCAGAATATGGAGGAATAAAATAACAAACAAAATCAAACCAGTTTTCTGAAGCCTTTGAAAGTTTATTATAATTCTTTGCGTTGGATAATTACATTTATAAGCTGATATTTTGTGCAAAAATAGTTCATGATGCTGAGATCGTGAGTGAGTTTTGCTCAATAGAACGTGCTCGTCTTTGGTCTGGTAGGTTCAGGGTTCAATACCTACTCTGCCACTCGATTTATTCACTTGCTACACAAACATACAAGTTTGTGTGTAGCAGAATAATTCTGAGTACTCTTCGTTACTTGGAAATGACGTTAAGCCGTCGGCCCCGAGCCTGTATATTTGCAGGTACTCGTTAAAAAAACCCTAGTCTATTGCTTTATTGTTTAAACCGATCTCCTAGCGGTTGATAACGTCAGCTGTTTAACGGCTTTTTGTTTGATCAGTGACTCTACAGTGGGAGTCCTAAATTTTGCCTAACTCAAATGAATTTCGAGTAGGGGTCTTTAACTGACATCGAACAGGCTCGGGAAAGACGGCTTAACGTACTCTTCGAGGGACGACGTACTCAGATTTATTCACCTCCCTCTTGAATAAATCGAGGGACATGTGCGATTGAACCCCGGACTTCCAGCCCAGAGGCGAGTACGTTAACCGCTGAGCTAACCTTCCTCTTAATTCTAGTCTAAATACACTTACACTGAGTTAGGCAAAACTTAGAACATTTCAATATAGAATGTTCATGGTTTGGTATCAGAAAGAGCTCACATCTGGTCATCTGGTCTATGTGTGTTCTCTCTTCAGACTGTCACTGTAACTTAACCTAACCTAAAAACACTGTATGCATCAACAGAGACACATTTGATCTGTAAGGTTTAATAGTCGAGATATAATAACTAAAATCTATACATTTTGATTGCATCTCCTATAATGATTATCAATCAACAAGCTTGTTAACATACCAAGCAATTTTCGACGGATTCAGTTGAAATTTACCACTATCTGAATCAAAATAGCCAGTAAAAAAATTCATAGTAATATCCACAAATCGAATAAATTCCGCAGTGTAAGCAATATAGTAGATTTTAGGGCGGATTAAGTGATAGAAGAGTCCGTAGTCTAGTGAGGAGATTTTAATGACATGGGCTAGCAGAGCTATGGAAATCCAGACAATCCTGAAACAAAAATCACAACGAATATATTACATTCATCTCTAGTACAGAATAATATAAGACTAACAATGCCAGTGAAATAAAATTTGTAGTTAAATATATCAAAGTATATATTAAATTATATATCGGATACCAAAATTTCTTAAAAACATCAACATGTAGATAGATTACAAAACATTTGTTTGAGAACCCAACTAAACTGAAGTAGTGGACTTCAAAAGATTGGATTAAAGTGTACTTATAATGTTACTAGACTACCCGTGACCTTTTGTGTTACTCAGAAATTATAGCAATAGTTATTGAAATAAAGTTATTGAGCATTATTGACAGGGGTAATTTTAATTGTTGTTTCTTGTTATTACGGTATGGAAACAGATTCTTATATCGTCCAAGCTTTTAATATAGTAATCTTAACATGATTCAAGATATATACGCAGTAACTATATTTAGCAAAATAAAAATCATTTAAAAGTAAAAAAAGTCATTTAATTTAAGACATAAGTAAATAAAACATCATTTCAATTTATATACACAATCAAATATATTTAAAACAAACAAAGCTTGTAAATTGAGATATTCAATTTATTTACCCAACATAAAATAACATTAATGAAAGGAATGTGTCTTTATATTATTACGTTAGAAGATTGGTATTTTGTCTGACAGTTGTGTTCAAGTTTGTTTCTAAAATTATCTATTTTTATCCTCTAATGTAATAGTTTATTATATATATGTTACATTTATTTATAATACATTTGTATTACTGTCATCGGCGACCACACAAGCCACTGGGCTACCCTGGCTCCATGCCCTTACTTTATTACCTACCAGTGTTTATATTACGCAAATATTAAATTAAAAAAATTTTTTTTTTACATATAAATATAATACATTTGCACTACTGTCATCGGCGAGCACGCAAGACACTCGCTACCCAATTTTGGGAATATAGCGATAATTTTCTTTTATTTAACATTATTCAGGTAATAAATAATATATATTATATTTCAGGTCTCTGTCACCACGGAAAATTGGTGAAAAAACAAACAAACAAATAATCTCACCAACTTTATATACAGAGATATAAAAAGTTTTCTCATAAACACGTGAAATAACAATGAATAATCTAACCTAGTTCGGTTTTTGACTCTGACGAAGACAACTTGTTACGGTTGAAAGATCTTAGTCTTGTTTTCCCATTTCATATATTGCTTTGATCATTTAGAGATATGAAGATTAATAATTGGAAGAAATACCGGAACTGACTGAGAGGATGTATGATGTATCTGTAGTTGAAAAGATGTCTGGCCCTTTCTGCGTTGAAGCTAGCCGGCGAAGGGAAATGAAATCGTGTGTGAGGGTTCCTAATCCAGGGGGTAATTAGTTGGCAAATTTTAGCTCTGATGCGTTGAGACCGCCTAGTATCCCTTGATCGGTACAGTATATCAATAGGATCATCTTTCTTACGAAGCGTGCAAATATGTTTATCCACCTGAGAAGAAGATACAAATAAATATATTTCTATTATATAAAATGAGTTTTTTTTGGGTTTAACAAAAATTCTTATTGATAAAGAAAGTTGAATTAGGTATGATGTAATAGGTCTTCCACCTTTAAATATAATCTATTTGTGAACAAAGGTAGAGAGATATATAGTTACAGACTGACAGAGAGTGCGAGAGAGGGAGATAGATAGACAGATACAAAGTGACAAACACAGAAACAGATGAAGAGAAAGAGAAGTAAAGAAGATAGTAAGAGTTAGATAGGGACGAGAGAGGGAGAGAGACATAAAAAGAGAAAACAGAGAGTAGAGAAGGGGGAGAAACAGACAGAAAGAGAAAGGAGAATGGAAAAAGAGGGATAGAGGGAGGAAGAGAATAGAAAAAAGAAAAACGGACAGAAAGAGAGAGAGTATCAGAAAGAACGATTGGAATAGATAGATAAAATGAGAGAGTGGGAGAGAGAGGGAATGAAATAAAGAGACGAAAAGTTTTAGTCAGAAGGACAAACAGAGTCAAAGGGAGATAGACTAAGACAGAAATAAGAGACAGAGATAGAGACAGACAGAGAGAGAAAGAGTGGCATAGACAGATAACATGAGGCAGAGAAACAGCGACAGAGAGAATGAGGGAGAGAAAGAATCTGAGATAAAAGAACAGAGACTGTGGTGAATAAGAGAGACAGAGGGAGATAGAGACTGTCTGAATGAGAGAGAGGGAGAGGGGGACTGAGAAGAAGGGATAGGGAGTTTGACTCAGAGGGATCGACAGAGAGAGGTACCTCCCCGATGTGCCTTCACCTTGTCGTGGTGGGGAGGCTTAACACGCCTGGGTGTATGTTCTCTCATGGCGTGAACTAAGAAAGGCACAACAGGGCGGATGGTTAGCCTGGGTCGGCGTCCAAGAGTGGAAAGTCCATTCGTTTACTCACTGGTTTGGGTGGCAGTCCATCCTTATGAGTCTGATGTGGCTAATGCCTGTCTTTTTTAAGGCTTCTGTTGCGAGGCTTGTTGGAAAGGCGGTGTTTCTGGGTTGGAGACCGCGGGTGATAGATCCTACCTGGCTCGGCGCGCCCTGGTCTCTGAGATTAGCCATTCTATCAGCCTCTTGCGGTGAAAACCTGTCTCTTTCAAGACTTCTTTCTCACTGTGGAGGCACAACAGTGGCTTTAGCTGCTCTCTTGGGAGCCTAGTTCTTGGGCTGGCTCCGCACGAGTTCCGGCTACTTGTCATCAACATAGTCAGTCTGCGGTTTTTAAACCAAAATGATTTTCACAAAAATGTCATAAAATGCCCATAAGTATTAAAGTTCAAAATAAGAATGGGGAACAGGCTAGGTTAGCCCGAAGGTAACCTGCTCGCCTCCAGACCGGTAGAGTCTGGAGGTGAATAAATCTAAGTACGTTATCCTTTAGAGAGGACGTTAAACCTATTTTTTGAGTTTGTATGTGTTCCTAGGCCTCTCACCACCAAAATCAAATCTGTCGGACTTGTTTAACGTGCTGCCCTTTAGCCACTTTGGATCACTCTAAAGAGCCCGAGGTAAGCTTGCGGAGGCGGGCACGCACGATACTACGTCGCACATCAGTCTTACATCATGCATCAGTACCAGGTCAGCGTACTCGGGTATCAAAAAACAAGGAGCCTGATACTTTGGTTTATTACCTTATCAACAGGAAGGGGGGGGGGGGGGGTGGCTCGTGGTCCTCTGCCAGGAGTGCAAGCACTATTTTCATTCTTCCTATGTCGTACACATACTCGAGGAATTCGTTTCTGTACTAATCACTGAGGCCCTTTTTGTATGTGCTTGCTACAAACGTTCTCGTCTTGAGTATAAACTTCCACCGTAGCAAGGTGACTCACTCACATTCCTCGAGCACGTGCTTTACTGTCTCAGGGGCTGCTCCATACGGACACATAGGATTTTCATCTTTCTTAAACCTATGGAGAGGGGACGTTAAACCGTCGGTCCCGAGCCTGTACTATGTCAGGTACTCGTTAAACAACCCTACTCTAAAATCACTTGATTTAGTCAAAATATAAGACTTTTAATGTAGAATGTTCATTGTTTGGTATCACAAATGGCCAATATTCAGCCTATGTGTGTTCTCTTGTAGGACTTACAAGAATGTCACTGCACCTGACCTAACAATGTGGAAAATTTAAGTAGAATCTGAAAAAGATTCCACTAAATATTCATTAACTGTAATATCTGAAGTGGAGTGAAAATTACATTGAATTCAGCATTAAAAACTTGATTGCATTTTTAACCGTGTAAGGCTGCACTTATAAAATAAACCGTTATGAGAGATTAACAAAATGGTTGATATCCATTTTAAAAATGATGATATAGATTGTAATCCTCTAGTAGTTGAATTATTTTTGATAACAATACACTATCGTTTGCAAAGGAGACCAACAATTTTTTTTTCTCAAGCCAGCACAATTTTTTATCTTAAAAGCGTTGGTATAAGTAGAGCAGTGAACTACCACATTGTTTCAAGACATAGAAAACTCATATTACAGTGTCTTTCAAAATTACTTCCTCTTAGAATCAATCAATGCTGTAACTTTCAACGCAATAACGGAGAACTACTTGGCATCACATTGAAAACGAATTCCGTTCACACTATCTTGCCTTTGTTAAGAATACGAGTACAGAACACCTACAGTACTGCTCAGGTTTACAGGAAATCCGATATGGCAGCAGCTACTAAATTGACGAATCTCGTCATTGAAGAAAGTTATTTAGTTCAAAAGAAATAAAATATTAATTTACTAGAGCGACAGAAAAATATTATGACCTTACTATAGGATACTTAGGAAAATATTTTAATATACAGAAAACTAAGGTTGATTATTATTGTTATTGTATAAATGGAATAATTTGTAAAAATCTAAAGCTACATTTTTAGAAAGGAGAAAATTATTGGAATAGAATGAAACTTGAATCCATCGATCGGTAATGATTGATTATAAGTAATGACGTGCTCAACCGTATCGGTCACCAAATATTTTAGTTTTACTCTGGATTCTAATTCCATCGAGAAAAAAATAGTTAAAATGATCAGCATGTTTAAAACTATTTCATTGAACAAATAACTTTGAATAATTAGTTGCTATGAAGTAGTCATACTTTCAATTTCATTTGAAATTCTTAATAGATAGGAGTGACACTTGTAGGTATCAGCGTAATATTATTTGAATACACATACCATGATTGTTGAAATCTTCAGCTAGTGATTTGTCATGTAAAGGAAAAAACTGTTTTTCGTAGCAGGTAAAAATATAATATCTATATTTTTTTTTAAGTACATCTAGTTTTTATAGGGTAGGTTTCACTTGTGAATAATTTCTATTCATTAGAAGCATTCCTGATAACTTCAAAGCTTAGTTTAAGGTAACAAAGATTATGGAGAAATTGATAAAAAGGATTTCTATGGAAATTGTTTGAGCCGGACCAGGAATCTACCCATTGAAGGTCAATCACAATTTAGCCCAGATATTCTACAATACAAATTTTAAACAAAAAACGCGTGACATTAATAATAATTATTTTTTTTTATCTAAGTAAACCACTAGTTACTTAAATAAAAGAATAAAATTTGGATTAGAACAAGATTTCACAATAAACACGTGAAACAATATCAATGTTCAAACCACAATAAGAAATAAGAAAAAAAAGACTAAGATCTTTCAACCGTAACAAGCCCAACTAAGGTTTTTGACCAATTAAAACAATCACTTGGGTTTTTGACTCTCATGAAGACTGTTTGTTACGGTTGAAAGAACTTAGTCTTTTTTGTCCCCTATCTAATTGTGGTTTGATATTGATAGAAATTGATTGCTGACAATTTCTCCATTGTAGAAATCTACAATGATAAAAATGTTGATTACTCTGAAATGATCCCAATCCCTTCATTCCTCCTTTTATCTGTAATAACTCCTCTTGTCCAATTGTTCAAATTGGACCAATGGATGAATGAATATAACTTTATTAACAAAAGTACATACTTCATGGAGCTACGATCGAAACCGGTTGTGCCTAGGCATACACCTGGTGCACCCGATTCGATCTCACCGCCCTGCAATAGCTGGTATGGTGAAATTACAAAATTAAAACTATTAAATTCAGTATTAAAATTAAGTATAAACTAAAATTAAGATGCGTATACAATATATTATTCTGACTTATGGTACAATAAAAAAAATACCACTACCTAATATAAATATAATAATTTCATTTATTTTACATTTATATATTATAATTACTTTATCTTATTCTTATGTTCTACCTCCCCCTAACCAGGACTCTTCGTAGATCGGTCCAAACTGAGGCAGAAGCCTGATGGTCCGATTTGCAGACTGCGACTTTTTTTCATCATCGCACTCTCCCAGGCGCATGATGAACATAGAGAGTGGTTCCAGCTCCACTTCTTTATGTAGGTGTTCGTTTGTGGCGAATCTCGGTGCGTCCAGTACCAACCGCAGGGTTTTCGATTGAAAGGAATACATTTTCTTCATGTTCATCCCTGCTGCTGGTGCCCAGGCCACCGCACCATAGAGGAGGAGAGGTCGAAGAAGGGACAATCACTTTATTGATGCTTATGAGTGTACTGTTATCAATCGAAAATGATTGATCTCTTCCATAATAATAATAATATATTTCATAATTCATTTACAGATAATTTTATATTATTTCAATCATGAAACTGTTCTTTATTAATTTTCTTTAAATATGCATACCAAATCAATAGGGAATTTAATATAATAAAAATCTTTGTTTAGTCGTTATTGAATTTTATGAAGTGAGGTACTCCTGCCTGCTATCTAGTGATTATCAAGAGAACTGTTTAGGTTGTTAAATAAAGGTTTTTTCAAAGTGTCTTCTTTCAAATATTTAATGAATAAGTGGATATAGTCTTTTTCACGCCTTATATTTTATACTGTTGATAAAGTCTTTCAACCGGTTTTGGATGCTATAAGTCTTCTAGAGCAACTCAGAAGTAATAGTCCATTATTGAGACAGTTTCGCTTGAAGATGATCAGCGGTTGAGCGAACAGAACAGTTGTGTACGAAGTAAGACGGAATATCTCTTCAATAATTCAAGTATGGTACTAATAAAGTGCTCTTTTAAATATATTAACTTTTTTTTAAAAAGCGTTGGAATAAAACAAGTACTTGAATATATAAGAATATAGAACTCGTTGCCAATTACAAGTATATCTCATTGAAAAATTTGACGTAAAAAAGGTTTCATTCGATATAAAATAAACAGTAAAGCAAATATAAATATTTAATTCTAAAAATATAAAAAAGAACTTTTTCCTTGATTAATAGTTCGCTGACGAACCCATTCAGTCATACAACTTCGTAAAAAAATGTTTTAAGAGATAAGTACATTTAAGTTTGAATGTAAGTTTATATGCACTCAAAGTTCTTAAATCCTTGTTCTTCGACGATAATCATGACTTTGTACTCCAAGGTGGAGTTAACTTCAACAGTTTTGATATTCAATATTATTTAATATGTTCCAGGAAAAAAAATGTTATACGTGAAATTAACAGAAGATGCAATAGGTGTATGAAATTTATAGAATCATAGACTTGACCATACAATTTTGATATTTTCTAAATCCGAAAATACTTTACGGATTCATTCTGTAAAAATATTTTACAGATATATTGTGTTTTTCTTTCGTAATGATATTTATAATAGACATTCCTAATATCATTTATTCCTGCTCTTTGAATAAAAGCGATTTTACTGTTCCTTACAGCACTTGTTCCTTTTTGTTTTTTGTGGATAAACATTGTACCATAGCTTATTCATGTACTGCTTATCAATGAATGAATATGATAGTTTCCCTTGTGAGTGTACTATAACGTCATTATTAAAGTTCATTATTCTATTTCAACTTGATTTGAAGAGAATATTTTTTTCAAATTTTCTTGCAAAGTAATACTACTGGCCTCCACTTTAGTGAAAAATAAACATTTGGGTATCATGATAAATAGTTATAAACTCTTTCATAGGTATTATTATTATATTAGTCTTTCATAGGTCCAAAAACGGTTATGATTTCAAATCGTATTTCTAAAAAATAATTAAGAAGTAAGTAATGTCTCATGCATTTCCTCCAAATGATATACACTTTCTATGATTAAAATCTTAAAATTAAAGCTTTTTTTAAAAAAAATTAATAAAGAGGGCATATTTTATTTGAAAACATAACTGGAGAATATTGATTCTACATTTATTATGAGGGAGGAGTTACATGTTTAAGGGATTTATTCAGGTGCTTGGTAACACTGTAACCGACAGTTCGGGTTATGTTTAATATAAAGTTTTGAGTTTTTCATATTTATGTTAATGGTTTTATTGAACAGTTTTAAACTTTTAACTGTTTTAATAACTTGTTCTTTTGCATTTGATTCAAAGGAAGAAACATATAACGGTATGAAATGTATGTGCTTTGCTTTACATAACGTCCAAATATAATTATTTAATTTTATAATTTTAGATTTTTTACTGTGCCGTCATTGTGGATTTAATATTGCTTCTTCGACTCATGTTATCAATTTAAAAAGTCCATCAGCAGAATCTGTATTCAATCATACGCTGTTTGGATTGACTAATGTTAGAGTTCAGACTCTAAAGAATCCTTTGGGTATTGAATTTAGTATAATTACTTCAAAAGGTGGCACTTGTATCGCTGTTACATCAGTAAGTATTCAAATATTATTGTTTCAATTTAAAGCATGTATAAAGTTTGTAGAATAAATATATTTTTTAATATTACATAAGTATCTGCATCAGCTCTATACCATATCAATTGCATATAAGTATCACAACTACACGTTTCATTGAATTTTTTTAGAATGATTTATTTGGCCAATGGTGGTTCCTTCCTTTTTTATCTGTATTCATTTAGTTATTGTCTTGTATAAATAATCGGTACCTTTTTAAACTTCCAGAATTGGTCTGTCAAAGATTCCTGGTTTCCCGGTTATGCTTGGAAGCCTTGTTCTTGCTCTAGATGTGGAAAATTGATTGGATGGTTAGTAAACGCCTTACTAAATATTACAAATAAAATCAGTTGTTTTGTTGTATATATTGCTAAATTTTTTTGAAAATTTTTATTTGACTTTAAAAGAAGTGCTATTTTTTATGTAATAAAATATTTCATCTGCGTTGATAAAATTGCTAGGCAATTGATTGTATGTGAGTTGGTGTGTGTGCATATTTGTTCCTGAATTACAAGGAGCCACCTTTTTGGTGAGAAGAGCTCGACTTTTGTGTCGTGAAAAGTATGAGACCTCTCCTTTTAAAATCGGGTTATACACTCTATACGAATGTAACAAAATAGATGTGGCAAGTTTAGTAGAAACAAACAGTTTGATCATTCAGTACAAAGAAATTTATTGAGGACAATGTTTCCGGTATTGATTTTGTTGCGTGAGCCGCAATGAAGCCATTCTAATGTCACCTGCAGCTTTCTCTACTCTCTCTAAACCTTTAGAGTTATAATATAATGAATTCCTCTTGCCTTAAGGAGTTTCCAAATTGAAACTCATAAATTTTGCATTATAAAGTTCATATAATAGATATCTTTAAAGGTTAATTACATGAATGTTTGGGGCAGTGATGGGATTCACCGGGTGCTTAAAATATTATGAGTTCGGCGAACCGTTGTTAAAATTACGTAAACCCCTATTCAGACCTGTATAACTGTATAAATAAATAACCTGTATAACTTGACCCACTATCAAACTCCACAAGTGTCGCGTGACTCACGTAACTTGTGCATGTATGATAACGTAATTTGCGCATGTGTATAGCGTATATATAACTAAACGACATTTAGTTTCAGAACTGATAATATTTCAATTTTAAACCCCGGTTCGAACGAACCGGTACCACTGGTTTGGGACCGACTGATTTACATCCTCATAGATATGACGTAAATGGTAAAAATTCTCGATTCATATAGACATGAAAAAGTCTGTATTCATTTCTTTGATTTGAACTCCAAACATCTTCTATTATGTGAACCCTAAATAACACATTTACCTTATCTGTATTTAATAGACAAATACGTTCGTTGCCCACGCTTTTTTTCTTGTTGTTGATCAGTCATTGAGGAGGTGAGTTTTCTTTATGGTGGCAGAGTCAGTATGGACCTTTTTGACTTACAATAACACTCAAATCATATTTGACATAATGGATAAACACATAATTATATTTGACTTACCATGTTTACACTGGTTTTGAACTCCGAGCTGTGATGGGTGGAGGTATCTTTTACCAACTAAGTCACAGAATCTTCAGAAATAAATAATCCAAATTATTGTTTTACGAATAATTTAATGATTTATTAATAAAAACCAATTAAAAAAGATAGCACACAGATAGACACAGGAGACTCTGCCTTCCTGCGGGACTCTTCGCCTCCTGATGATGACGATGGTCGAAATATAGAAGTGAGTTATTCCTGTGGCTATCTGTGTGCTATCTTTTTTAATTGGTCTTTATTAAAAAGTCCATTGGACCGTTTCATTTAATTATTAATTATTTATTTATTATACACTTCATTTCAGTTCAATTACTATAAAGTTCAAAGTTTGGGAGGGGGGGGGCGATTGAGTGATTGAGAGAGGAGGAGGGAGATAGTGAGAGGTAGGGGAAGATAATGAGTGAGAAAAAGAGGAAGGGAGTTATGTAAAGAGGGAGATACGGAGATGGAAGACGGTGAGGGGATGGTTAGAAATGGAATAAAACAGTAATAGCGAGAGTGAGAGCATGTTGAGGGAGGGATAGACATTGGGAGGGTGGGATAGAGAATGAGAGAGTACAGTGAGTGTTATTTGGTTTGAGATAGATATAGAGAGGGATAATATAATGCACAGAGGAATGTTAAAGAGGGAGAGAGAGAGTGTATAAAAAGGGAAACATAGTACAGTCCAAGATACGTGGATATAAATCAAAGGTGTAGAAAGAGAGAATAGTATGAGAGATATGCATGAAGAAAGATCGAGGATTTCTGTTTAATCCAATGGAAATTTCATGCAGATTGTTAGTACCACTGAGGTTATTATCATTAATATTGGGAACAAAATAAACCGTCATACCTCTTATAATGCTGTTGGAGTTTTCCAACCGGTTTCGAATGTTACCCATCTAATGACCTGATCTAAGGTACCGTTTTTATGGGTTTCCAAGATGGTAACACCCGAAACCGGTTGGAAAACTCCAACAGCCTCCAAGGTAAAATACAAATTTGCCTTAATTTTTTCTAAAATGTCATTATATTCATTTCACTTATTTATTACATGTATCCCAAAAGCGTGTCATTTCCAATTTTATGGTTTTGAAAAATATTTTTCTCTTCAATACATAACATAATGAAAACCTTACATAGTATACTCAGACTAACTCCTGATTTTTTTTTCCAGGGTATTCGAACCTTTACCCTCTGCAAGTAAAGACCGTCGATTCCCTTCTCTCAAAGGATTCTATGCTTTCAATTTGGAAACAATAATCAGTGAAACTTGTAATTTTTTTCAATATATTTTTAATATGATAAATAAAACTGAATATAATTTAGAAATCTATGGAAGATAAATTTCATTCATCAATTGTTAAATCAGTTACTATGTGAAGTTATACATAGATATCAGAAGTTGATTTGGTTTAAGTTTCTAATATTGAGCTACAAAAATTGATTAGCGACCACAGGTGACACTTATTGTTACCTTATGTAATAAGGTAATTTTTCTCATTAGCTTCTTTTGGCTCATTAGTTACTGACCATTTTAAATCTTTAATAAATTTTATAATTATCAAGTTATACTTACAAAATTTTAGCAGTAGGCAAAATTTCCAAGATTTTTGGCAGTTACTGTAGTCCAGTGGTTCTCAAACTGGGGACCGCGAAGAGTCCATTCAGTACTTGATATTGTCGACTAGCCCATTTGGGATTGTTACAGTCATAATGACATCGTTGTTGTTGGGAAAGGATATCAAAGCGTTGCATCTCAAATTACACCTTTTTCCGTTTGAAATTTCTAGATAGGTGCAAAACATATTTTCTGTGAATTGTCAATTGGTGATTTTTGGATCGAAATGGTACAGTCCTATCCTAAAGTTGCAAAGCTGGCTCTAAAGGTGCTGATTCCATTCGCAACCACCTATGAATGTGAGACAGCATTTTCTGCATTACTTGCCATCAAAACAAAATCGCGAAACAGGTTAGAAGCCACAAATGATATGAGAGTTGCACTTGCCAAAACTAAGCCAAATATAGAAGAACTGGTTGAGGCAAAGCAAATGCACCCATCACATTGAATGAAGTTTTAATATATTTCAATGTTGCTATTTTCTGATTGAATAATTGATTAAATAAGATTTTTTTTTTGTTTTAATAGAAATCGGTTGCAATTCTTTGAAAAAATATTTGTGTGTTTGAATAAACGTTTGTTTCCCCAAAATGTTTTGTTCCAGTAACCTATATGTTAACTGGTTGTTATAAAAGGGTCCGTGAGCCATCTAAAATATCATAAAGAGACCGCCATGCAAAAAATCTCAAAATAGTTTGAGAACCACTGCTGTAGTCTATGCAACAAAATGTTTTAATTTTTAAAGGTAATATTTTTTTAAATATTCGCCATTTTTGGTTTCGTTCTTATTGGACTTTAAACTGTCGGTCCCGAGAACCTGTACTGTATCAGGTACTAGTTAAAGATCGCTTTTCTAAATACATTTGAGTTAAGCAAAATTTAGCTCCCCAATGTAGAATCAATAGGTAATTTGGTTGTTGATTCTATTAAAAAAGATCTTTCTAATGGGCCAAATAATAAATGTAACGAATTAAATGAGAGCTTAATAATAAGTGAATCACAATTTCCATCCCTAGAACGGCACTAAAAGGTGAAAACCATTGAGGTTATTTATTATACACTTCATTTCAGTTCAATTAGTATAAATTTCAAAGTTGGGGGGGGATTGAGTAATTGAGCAACAAAATTTGATTAGTAACTGATTATTGACTGAAACCAATTTCCAACGCCTACTAACTTAACATTAGTCCAGGCGTTGGAAAAATCAAAAAACAGATTTTTCGTTTTATACATAAAACGTGTTGGATCGTTTGTTAATTGCTATCGCCACGCCATCTACCATATCAATAACTAATGTCAATCACTATCTGACCTTTTAAAGTGTTTAATGAAGCAAAATATACAATAATATAAAGTATTTTTTTAAATGTTTTAGATGCCGATTCATTAATTGCATGGCCCAAAGTAGTCTAGATCATGGATGAACAAGAAGAAATTGATTTTCTGAAACAATGCGAAATTGATTTCGCTAGCAGGTTCACAGAAGCAGATGAGGATTATATGAAAGTTTTCAATGGGGAACCAGATCCTGCTCCAGTTATCCCCTTCAGGGATCACTCATATTCAAATTCGAAAAGGAGGTATGGCAATGACAGAAGGGACGATCGTACTGATTACAAAAGGAGAGCTGATAGCTCAAGAGATCGTTACTGGCAACGCTCTTACTAATCTCATTCATTAAGCACAGATGTAATTATTTTTATAAAACTCACTAACTGATGTATTAAATGACTGTACAACCAGAGTTATGAGTGTTACTTTTTATCGAATTCTCTATTGAAGAGTGTTGTTTGTATGTATTGAATAGTGCCTAACTGAAAATAGGTATACCATAGCATGCAGACGAAAAAACTTAACATGAATACCTACCTACTAGTATGATTCTTACAATATTTTTATAGGTGATATGTATGATTTGGGGAACATTAATCATCTTCAGTCATTGGTCGATTGTATAACTAAAACATCATAAAGAAAAAAAGAAAGTTTTTTTGCCTTGAGTAATGCATTTTTTTTCAATTTTTGCCTCATTTCTTTTACATGAGAGTAAATATGGAAAAATTATAAGATTAGTTAAGCAGTTCCAGTTACTGCTCTTTTACCCTATATATATATATATTTTATTTTGTATTTTATTCCTGCATGTCCCACTGTGTATTACATGCATCATCGTCAAATTGTACACAATACTTCTTTCATTAACTCTACAAAATACTTATTTTAACTTATTTTACATGCATTCATAATTCAACATTATAATATCTTTTTCTTTAATGTCTATACTGTACAAAAATTGTACAAATTCTTTATAATAGCCTTTTTTTAATTAATGAGGAAGGCCTAACGGGCCACTCATCTCCACAAACCAAGACCTTACGTATGAAAGCCAGTCTTTGTGGTTCCCTCAAACAGCACTCATACACCAAGTGTCTAGGAGATTGGGGTGTCTCCGCGTTACATGGGCATGATGGACTAGGAGCTAGTTTCAACCTGCTCAGGTATTCTTTAAATGGCCCATGTCCTGTTATGTATTGGGATAGTTTATAGTTTATTTGGAAATGTTTCATGGATAATCTTTGTTTGATACTAGGAAAATATTCCTTTGTTAGAAGGCCTTTAGAGGATTGTTCCCAATTTGTTTCCCATCGTGCCACTGTTTATCTAGCGAGCCTTTCTTTGATGTGGGACGTGGGATATTTTTCGTAAATAAAGTCCAAGCTGTTGTCCTGCCTGCCCCCCCCCCCCCCCCCTTAGCTCCAGCATCCGCTAGCTCGTTCCCTATGATTCCTATGTGTGCTTTGACCTTTCGAAATATTATTGTTCTCCCCAAATTTTTTAATTCTTATAATCTTTGTAACAACTTTGTTTACAAGATTATTGTTTTTTTTTTTTGTCTTAATAGAAGTTGGAGTGTTACATTGCTATCAGTATTTATAACAAATGTATTTTTGATCCCAGAATGCATTTACCCATTCAGTTGCCAGGTTAACAGGTTAATACCGCCACCTGTTCTTCCTGATTGACAGAACAAAATTCACGCAATCTAAACCTACCTTCCGATAAAATCGATGTTTTGTCGGGACCCATCACGACGAATGCTGAGCCAACACAGTCGCCTATCTTGCTTCCATCTGTGTAAATCTGTATTATTTGCTCGTCTGTTTCTTCGTTATGGTTATCATTGAGTTGGCTCATGGTTTCTATTTGAAGGCATTTTGCTGGGTGAGGTTGATCTGTTAACTTGATTGGGCCATCCCATTGTTCAAAAGATAAATCTAAGATATCTGATTTTGATTTAATTAGAAGATGCAGGTTGACTATTTCTTGAATTTTTAAATTAATTGGTGTGATTGCAGCTAGTACACATACTGCTTCATATGACACTGTTCTGTACGATCTAGTGATTCTAAGTTCTATACTTCTTTGAACTTGATATAGTTTTTCCCGATTTTTTTGTTTTTCTAGGCCTTTGTTCCAAACAGGTGAAGCATATGTTAGAATTGGTAAGATAGCTCCCTCATAGATGGTTCTCAGTGATTTGGAACCTATTCCCCATTTTATTTTACTTATTCTAGCTATCATATTTATAAGTCGCATACATTTATTTTTAACGTATTCTATGTGACTATTCCATTTAAATTTACTGTCAATCATTACGCCTAAATATTTTAATTCTCTTACCATTTCTATTATTTCACCATTTAAGGTTAATTTAATATTAGCATCTGGATTCCGTTTCCTAGATATAAGCATGGCCTTGCTTTTGGCGCTACTGAAAACTATTTTGTTATTGCTTGCCCACTGACTAATTTGACGTAAGACTTCGTTTCCCTTTTCTTCTAACTTTGCTCTACTTTTATCACTAATTAGCACTACGTAAAAATCAGCAAATGCCAAGGGTCGGATATCAGCCGGATACTCCAGCTTCAGAAGCGAGTCGTACAGCACGTCCCAGAACCCAGGACCACAGCATGAACCCTGTGGGCAACCGTTTGTTACTATTTTTTTGTTTTTTTTATATCTTCCACTTGCAGAGTTGCCAAACGTCCGGAAAAGTAACTTTTTGTTAAATTATACAGGTTTTTGTGGCATTTAAAAAACCGTAGTTGTATATTAATATGGCCGGCCACCAGGCAGCGTCAAATGCTCCCTGAACATCCAAAGAAATCAATTATATTTCATTTTTCCTGTTTAGGTTGTACTCTACTCTGTTTTTTAAATCTATGAGGGCATCAATGGTACTACGCTGAAGTCGGAATCCAAATTGTTGATTGCTTTAAAACTTGTTTTTGTGTAAATAGTACATTATCCTGTTAATTAGTAATTTTTCTAAAATTTTACCCCCTATGTTTAATAGACTTATAGGCCTGAATTCGGAAGTATCGTTACAACTTTCTTTACCTGGTTTGTTTATAATTATAATTTTTGAACATTTCCAAATATTGGGAAACACCCCTTCACGTAAACACCGGCCGTACAGAGCCGTGAATGATTGTTACCCTATATTATTACCATCAGTGGCCTTTTTACTCTAGTTGATTCCTATCAGTAGAGTTTTACTCTGGTATGATTCCTATCTTTACTCTACTACAATCCGTACCAGTAATTTATTCCTCTATGATTCATACCAGTATACCTTTATTCTAGTATGACTACCAGCAGTGCACTTTGATCTGGTATGGTTCCTTTCGGTGACTTACTCGAGTGTGATTCATACCAGTACAATTGTACTCAAGTATATTTCCTATCAGTTGGCATTTACTGTAGTATGGTTTGTACCAGTACCTTAGTATAATTCCTACCATTACATTTTTATTTAGTTTGATTTCTACCAAAAGGTGTTTACGCTATTATATTTATATACTAGAAGGTTTTTTCTGTAGAAAACTAATATGTGTTAGTTGTAGAAATTTGAGTAACACTTAAATGGGATTAAGTGAGTCACATTTTTTAAATGAAGAGGATATCAGTCTTTAAAGATAATGTTTCACTATTGGAAAAAGTATTCAGAATTGACATTATTATGAATATCAGGAAATGTATGAATACTAGAAAAATGTACGTGTAGATTATTGAGAGACCTATTTCGATGGAATGTGATCAGTTTTGATGAAATTATGATTGTAAAAGTGTAGAGAGGTGTATACAGTATGTTTGGCATCCGTTGATAGAGAAATCTCTTAACAGTTAGATGATATCAAAATGGTATTGCTACAGAAAGTCAACATATACCCTTTGCACTAATACTGTCAAAGTGGTGGAGAATGTGTCGGAGGACTATATTGATTTAAAGTATGAATATATTTCATCATCAATATCCAAAATAAACTGCAATGTTTGGCATTCTGCTTAAGGTTCAAATTTTATATAAGTACTTCACAGTTAATAACATAACCCAGTGTTTACTTATAGATGTTAGGATTACTTATTGCTCTTTGACTTGAAGCCCATAAGAGGCAGGTCTCAGGCCAGTGACAACGTGCTCCTATCTTGATTGGTAGATTCAGTGGGGTCCAATACCCACTTTAACCCTTGGTTTATTCAAGCTGGAGCTAAACAAACCTGAGCTCCTAGTCTCTTGGGGGAGGACATTAAGCCACCGTGTCCTAAGCCTCTACGGGTATAAAGTACTTGTTAAAGATCCCTACTATAAATACATTTGAGTTAGGCAAAATTTAAGACTCCCAATGTAGAATCAATCTTCATTTTGTGGTATCTCAAAGGGCCAATGCTTGGCCTAAGTGTGTTCCTTATGGAACTGCTCCTGCAACATGACCTAACCCAGGACTCCTGATACTGAATACATTCCCTCACTAAAATTGACTCTAAATTACCAATGAGCCTTAGTTTCCAAACAGCAAAAACAAGGGGAAAACTTATGATTGTAGTCTTTTGAAACAAACAAACACAACTTGTTGGAATTTTAATTTCAATGAATATTTTAAACTAGTATGAAAAAATGTTATTTATTGGACATAATTGTAAAATCAAATAACTACTTGCTATGGGTTTAAGGACTCATTAATGAGTAAATAATCTTCGTTGTTCATAAATTATCTGTTACTCATGAGTATGTCAAAGGCAATTAATAGGGATAGATGAACTTGTTCATGTTAAGATCCCTTATCTAAATACACTTGAGTTAGGCAAAATACAGGGCCCAATGTATAATGTTCATTGTGTGGTATATTCGGTCTTTTCATATGTGTGTTCTCTTGTGGGACTGCCACTGCAACCTAACCTAAAGGCAGTTGTGCATATTGGCAAAGTTTTTTACCATGAGAATCAACAAATAGTCTGGAATCATTGCATCAGTTCGTACAAAGAGTAAAGTTTGATTTGTACTCATATAATAATTTTAGTTTGACAATTTACATAATTATTTTTATGAAACTACTGTTAAATATAATATTAATTTAAAATTGTATGATTTTGTTAGATTAATTTTGCTCCATACGGACTACTTTCATTAAAATTGCATAGCAGTAATAATGATATTACTAACAAGGTACATTATTTAGACATATATAGATGCAAATTTCTGTTTTTTTTTACAAAGTCAAAATTTAAATTTAGATATTCGACGAAAAAAATTCTAGAAAATATTTTCTAAAGAAATATGGATAGAATAATATATTGCAAATGAAATACTGTGGAATGTTAATTTTCTTCTGTACGGCGGCATTTGCTGTTTCAATATACTCATATGCCCAAAAAAAGGAAAAAAATTGATAAAGTATTCTGCTGATACATAGAGAATAGCAAATTCACTGTTGCTGTCTTGGGGGCAGTTATTGATTTCAATAGTATAAAGGGATACCAAGGGCAGGGAATTAAAATCAGAAACAAATTATTAAATATTTTAGAAAAATTGCAATAAGTATATTTTTAATTGAATAATTTAAAACTTGGATATATTTTAATAAAATTATGTAAAATAACAACATATATATATATACATTTAAATATTGCAAACAGATTAAAATAGGAGATTATAAAACAAAAATTTCAGAAACAGAACACTTGTAGAACATAATTGAAAAAAATCTCTTCTTCCGCTTCATTTTCTTTCTAATCACCTGATGACGAACTATTGTTTGGAATATTGATCGTAAGAAGAATATTAGTCTGTTCTATATGTATGTAATTTTCAGTTATATATCTATTAAACGTCGCAAAAAAGACAATGTTGTATCGGAAATCTTATGAAAATATTTGTATATTCAGACATCCATCATGCGGTTAGCTTTGCTCATCTACTACTGATAACGACGGATGTCGAAATATTAACATATATAATCGCACAGTAATTAGTTTATAATTATATATCCCTATTATTTAAAAAAGTCATTGTTAAAGTAGAAGGAAGAACTTTTCTTGAGTTGTAGCTACTGAAAATGAATATTGAATTAGTTGTTAGATTAATAACAAGTAATTAATTAACAATCATTATACATTTTTTACTTTTTATCACTCCTATAAAGTGGGTTTTGTTAAAGTCACCATTATGAGGAACCATTGAATGTTGAATATACAGTTTTAAATAATTGCACTAGTGATGTGCAGTCAGAGGCTGCAGCCTCACTTTTCATGAAAAGAGGAAGGAACAAAATAATGAAGTAACACAAGTATTAATATTTGCCCTCTGGACTATGAGTTTGGTGTGGTTCTTAATGTATTTTGACCAGATTTTTAGTAAAAATCCCAGAAAGTTCTGTATTTCCAGCTTTAAATATAGACAGCCCGAGCCTCTCTCTAGATTATGCAATCCCTCACAAACTGGATAGAGCGCGTGCTTGTTCCCATTTCTGTATTTGTTTCCAATATGATGGTTGAGGTATCTTTTCCATGGGTTTTTGTAATGTATTAGACGTATATGTGTAATATTTACATATTATTGATATGACATAAATCCACATAGAAAATGTTTAACTTAAGGCAGGAGGCAGTAAATGTGTCTCAAGGAAGCCCTTATTTGCTCCTATTCTCTTGGAATCCTACTGTATGTTTGTAAATCTAACTTGTAAGTCAGCATCTCCCCAATCCCAATCATCACTGCATTACACCAAAGTTAAATATCATTGGGTAGTTCTTGGATAGGTGATTCCAGTTTCTATTGGCGCCCTCAGTTATGTAGTTAGCCACCAATTAATAAATGGATGCTGAACTATAAATGAGCACACTTTTGCCTCTTGTAAACATTAAAAACCCTAAAGCCTCAAAGAATGGGCTTTAGGAAGAAAAAATATTAGGAGAAAACTATACCTTTCTCATCAAAGTATCTATACTACAATTCTGCTTGTTTTCTTACTTACCTTACGCTAACACTGTATACAATAAAAAGATTATACTCACAATTACATAGATGTACATGGTTTTTTTTTGGTCCAGTTTGCTTGTATTTTTATTGAATTTTTAACTTGCATTCATTAGATAAAGAGAATCAATCAAGTTAAAAAACTTTTCTTCTTGTACTAAATTCAACATTTATAAGTATGTATTGCTAATTGCAAACAATTATGTCAACTGAGAGATATAATAATAACTTTCTTATGTATACAGTGCTATCAAGCAAGATACATGTTATAAAGAAAAAGCTCATGTTATAAATCGAATTTCATTTAATGAGAAAAATACAAATAGTCTATTTGGGGCAAACAATGTTGCTTGGTGAAAAGTGCGGTAGGAAGTATAAATATACAGGTGTGGGAGTCGGAAGGAAGGGAGGTAATTTAAGGGTTTAAAGTGCAGGAAAGGTAAAAAAGAATTGAGAAGGTAAGTTTGTTTTGTTTACCCTGTTTTTCTTCTCAGTTCTTTGTAACATTTTCTGCATTTTACGTCCTTAAAATACCACTCTTCTCAATCCCACATTAGATGTTCTTACATCGCTTGTTTCAGTGTCAGTTGGACTCTGACGAAGACTATTTAGTTTGGTTCAAAAATCTTAACTCATTTTCCTGATTTCTTACTGTGGTTTACATATACATATTTTAAAGGCCTTTATAGGTAAATAAAGTGCAAATGTACTAATGGGGACTATGAAACTGAAAACACTCATACATTGGTATGACTACCACCATGGTAAGAAGGCTCACCATGCACTTAATGGTTTGAGCACCCAAAAAGCAATTTCAAGAAGAACAACTTAAAATTAAAACCCAAGAGATGCTGGTTACAAGTACAAAAATAATTAAAAAGAAAGTAACCTCCATAAACTGAGAATTTTTGAAGCTATACTAATTCAAAAACTGGAACTGTTAAATATTCAGGTTGAAAATAATAGCAAATTAAAACCCTTTTATTCAAATCAAACGCAAGCAGAAACCCTTACAGATAGTAACTCACGACAGAGAAACCACTCACCCCATAGGATTAATCACCCACTTAACAACTCCACGTATTTATTGTGTTGACGAAATAACTAGAATGTTATTTAGAGAAATTGAGAAGCTTGTTAAGAAACAGGGTATCAGCTAAGTTTGGTGTCATTTTCTATAATGTATGTGTTAAAAAAGGAATGATAACAAAATTTACAAATATATATATATATACCTAATAAAATAGTTTATACTTACTATGGTAATACGGTTTTATTCTTCATACTCTGCATTCTGTTTTATCACAAGCTCTATTGTACCCTCAATATGTCTCATAATCTCGGTTAGTAATTCCTCTGAAACATCAATTTCTGCTTCAGTGCCTATTAAATGTCCTATCTTATTGGACACCCAATAAACTGTGTTGTATTTGAATGATATTAATTTCACTGCAATTTGGATTCGAATTGATGGCTAAGTAAGGCATAAAGAACAATCCGTTTTACTGTTTGAATTTTTAGCAATTGATAAGTCAAATTTATAATTTCTTATTAATGTTCATTTCAAGTGTTTGAACTTTTTCATTATGGTCATTATTTTATGTCGTCATCTGAAAATTGATTATTGGATTCAAGTTGAATTCTGTTATAAGTTATCAAGAACATCATAGATCATATATATATATATACAAAAAATGAAGCGATGTATGAAGAGAACAACTCAAATTACGTTGAAATATCTTAGAAAAATTACTGATACAAATCAGGTCCTTATTTCCGCTGATGATGAAAGGTTTCGAAATATGAGTTGTGGAGATTGATTATATATATAACAAAATTATATGCGATAGTTTGAAGAACTAAAAACATAAATTCACCGAAAGCAAGGAAAATACAAGAGGTCACAAAAACTCACTACTATATTTCGACTGCGTCGTCACCAGACAGAAATATGTGAGCCTCTCCGAAGACAGCTGAGGTCTATCTCTTTCAACAGTTACTCAATCAGTTTAGCCAACGTTTGTAGGCAAAGAAGACAAGTAAAAAAAAAAATTGCAGAAATGAATTACTTTTTAAGGTTTGTTCCAATATGAAACAATTCTCAAAACATTAAAGACCAGTGTTTCAATTTTTTACTTGCAGTCATCTTTGAGCTATATCAATAGCAGAATTAATTGCCATAAGATGAAAAAACATATATTGCATTATTTATATGATTGTACATTGGTGTTTTTGGTTTTCTAGCCTCTTTCTCGAGGTTTCATCGAGTATAAATTTGACCCAGATCGGCTCCTAGGAGCCGAACATTGTCCTGTTGATTTTAATTGACATACTTATCTAGTTCTCATTTCTGTTTAACTTACATTTTTTTTTTTATTGTTTTCATTTCGTTTACGTTATAGTCGCTAATATTTTGTCAAATAACACCAGAACTCTTCAGCTAACTCGCTTTAAAAACTACCTTCAGCTAACTCTCTTCATTTAACTCCTTTCAACCAACTCCCTTCAGCTAACTATCCTCAGTTATCTCCCTTCAACTAACTTTCTTCCATTAACTCTCTCTAGCTAACTCTCTTTCAACTAACTCTCTTCAGTTAACTTTCCTCAGCTAATTCCCTTCAAAAACTACCTTCAGCTAACTCTCTTCATTTAACTCCTTTCAACCAACTCCCTTCAGCTAACTATCCTCAGTTAACTCCCTTCAACTAACTTTCTTCCATTAACTCTCTCAAGCTAACTCCCTTTCAACTAACACTCTTCAGCCTATCATTTTTCATAATGACCGAAAACACAAAATATTAAATATGATTTCTGCTTTATGGTTTTCTTTTTCTTCTAATTTCTATCGCAAATAATAGAAATATACCGTAATGAAAAGGAAATATACAAATGAAAAACTGAATATTACAACAAAAATTCAACTAATTTTAAACTTTTACCTGTTCGTTCCAAATTTGCTGAAGGTGGACGAATAAATGTGGAACCTTCTACCTGCAAATAAAATACAATACCTTTAAAAATAGAATTGAATGCACTTTTAATATTTGCAATAAATATTTAGTTTATTGTAGTTTTTTTTTGTGGCTTCAGTAAATTCAATTGCAGAAAGTCTTGAGCTCATATTTAATAAAATATTCAATTGTTTTATTTACATCTTCCGTTGAATTCTTAGAAAGAATTTGTGACTAAATACATAAAAATGAGAATAAAATTTTAACAGAAACTTAAAAGAAACTTGCAGTCAACTGTTTTTTTTTTTTTTTTTTTTTTTGAAGCGGATATTTGTTTGAGAAACTCTTATTGATTTCATTTAAAGATTTCATAAAGTCTATAATTATGAAGGTATTGCATTCGGAAACAAAATTATAATAAATTTTTTAAAGAAAACATAAGTTTTTAAGGTCTTTCGAATCCCATAAAATGTTTCGAAAATTGATTTTTTAAACTGCAAAAGTTAAAAAATCAATAACAAGAACAACAAGTTATTTTATGGAAGATTGTTTTGTATTTGAAAAATATTAATATACTTAAAAGATCATTATTTTTTAATATTATATACTATATTTTATAGGTATGGATATTATTATAATATATATATATATATATATATCAGTTCACAAACGAAGAAAAGCAACACACAGAGAAAGAGACACACTAACAAACTCAAATTTTCTCCTGAAGACGGATCATCCGAAAATTTGAGTTTGTAAGTGTGTCTCTTTCTCTGTGTGTTGCTTTTCTTCGTTTGTGAATTGATTTGCGTCCAGTTTGGATCGTTCTTTCGAATTTTAAGTGGATATATATATATATATATATATATATATATATATATAACAAGATTTCACATAAACACGTGAAATTTTCCTTGCATTATTAGCTCTATACTCGAGCAAACATTTATAGCACTAGATGTCAGTTTGGTAGATTTGTATGCATCACAGATTATATTATTAGTTCATCACTAGAATAAAAGAAAGAAGTAATAAGTTCCATGCAAAAGATTTTATCCGACCTCAATGCGTGTCAAACACCTGGTGTTCATCATCAGGTGTTCGAAAAGTGTTCAAAAGGCGTCGAAGTTAATTATTAGCCTTGTAAAGTACAGTTATTTTATTGTATTTTCTATTTACACAATAATGGCATCTTTATGATTAAACAATTTTTGTTCATCATTATAATGAAAAAACAAAGGTACCAAATGCATGGAATCCAAACTCTTTTTCAACAAAAAAAAAATCTATTTTTACTAGTGCCAGAATAATAAATTGGGTGATTATTATAACACATTGTATAGTATATAGTTATTGGGTTAGTTCCACTGAGGTTAGTAATAATGTCTGTTATACCTCGTAAAGTTTCTGTAGAGCTCGGCCAGTTTCGTGTCCTCCTGGTTCCCATCTTCAAGAACAACTGACTGTATTTTATTTTTTCTTGCAACCTACTTAAACTTGGAAGAAAAAAAATAAAATACAGTCAGTTGTTCTTGAAGATGGGAACCAGACGGACACGAAACCGGTCGAGCTCTACAGAAACTTTACGAGGTATGACGGACATTATTACTAATAATTCTAAAATTGTTTATTGATGGTATATACTACAAAATACTTCTTGAGTTAAGCTTACCTTTAATTTATTGTCACATCGTCGGTTTTTTACCGAAAACTGCAATGCCATCTTTTGTTTCTTAGTAAGCTTTTCTTCTTGCTAAAAAAGAAAACCTAACAGTTAATAAAATTTATTCATCCTAAATGGAAAATAAAAAATAATCCATCAAGATATAATACCAAATACTTAAGAAAGAAAAGCTAAAGCAACACTAATTAAGTTCACATCAAGTCCTTTAGTAAGACTTAAACAAATTATTATAGAAAATATAAAATTATTATGGATACATTATGAACAATGCCGTCAGTTATTTTAATTTTAAAATCAATAGCAATATCCGATATCATTGCATGGTTTACCGTGACATTACAACATAATATATTTTTTTCTTAAAAATTTTGGGTTTTCATGTATATATACATATATAAAAAGATTTCACATAAACACGTGAAATAACAATCAATGATCAAACCACAAAGTTTCCCATTTCATATTGTGGTTTGATCATTGATATACATATATGTCATTAAAATTTATAACAGATTCTGCGTTTACTACTTTTTTACTAATTGCTTCTAATTGTCTGATTGATTTTTAATTGTGAAGGAGAACGGAACAGTTCCCCTTTCTATATGTTTTAATCTTTATATATATATATTCGTGAAATTAGGTAGCAGACCTTCCTTAATACATACATCATTAAATTTCTTAACAACTTCTCTGCAAATGATTTTCGTATATAGCTTCTCAAGATTTCTAATCTGACATCTCCATTCATTCCACTTTTGGTGAATTGTTGCATTTAGTACCGAATGAATGGAAATGTCACATTAGAAATCTTGAGAAGCTATATGGGAAAATCATTCGCAGAAAAGTTGTGAAGAAATTTAATGATGTATATATATATATATATATATTTTCACATAAACACGTGAGATACCAATCAATGATCAAACTACAATATGAAATGGGAAAACAAGACTAAGATCTTTCAACCGTAACAAGCGGTCTTCGTCACAGTCCGCTTGTACTCTGATATATATATTGATACTACTTATCACTAACTGATCAGTATTATGCTAACCAAGCATAATTCATCTTCTTCTCCTTCTCCTCCTAGTGACGACGAAGTCAAAATATTGAAATGAGTTGTGTATTGCTTCTATGTGTTCTTTTAATCGTTTTATATGCTGCCCTAACGGTCCGTTTTTTTTTTGAAATATCTAATATAGATATATATCCTATACAATATATTAAAAGATTAAAAGAATAATACAACCTCTGTGTCATCAATGAAAGGGTCTATCTTGTTGTAACCTTGTCCTAAATCCCTGAAGCTCCTCTTCTTCGGGCTGCTTTTGTTCAAATAAACCTGTAAATAATTCAATAAAATAAATATATTTATTTAAATATAAATATATAATAAATTTATAATAACACTTAATGTATCAATATTTTGAACAGAAGTTCGTCATCAGAAAGAGAGTAGAAGGGAAGACGAAGAGGTACATGTGTTCAAGAGGATAGGTAGAAGGCGACATCGCACACTCTTGAACCTATGTACCTCTTCTCCTTTCCTTCTACTCTCTTCTTGATGACGAATTTCCGTTTAAAATATTGATCCAATAAGTGTTCTCGTTTCTTTCATGTTTTTTTTTCATTTATATATATATATATATATATATATATATATATATATATATATATATATATATATATAGTTCAATATAAACAAAGAAACATAGAGAAATCAGAAGAACACACTTACAGTCTCTAATTTTTCGGTTTGAACCGTCTTCAGGAGAGATAAGAGAGGGAAACCAAGCGCACTGGATCAGAGACGGTTGGAGACCAACAGTGTTGCCGCATGCGCGCCCGTTCACAGAAAATAAGGTAGACAGGAATCAATTTATAATTAATTTATAATTTATAAAATAAAATAAAATAATGGAATATGAAAACAATAATATATAAAAAAGAAAAAATTGAAAAAATAAGGGAAATTGATACAAAGAAATTGATACATAAACAAAAGTGCTGACTAAGCTATGATAAAATAAAATAAAACTAAGAATACAAATAATAATAACAAATGAAATAATTTAATAAAAAATGTGAAAAGGCAAGGAACTTTTAGACATTATCGCTTTAGATTGAGGCCAGGTGCACTGCGCGCACTTAATAGCCAAATATGGGCTTCTTCGGAGGCTCGTAGTGTGAGATCTTTGCTGTCAGGGGTATTTGTCGCAGAATCTGTAACCTGTAGCACTCATTAAAAGGGAGACCGTGGCTATTGGCATGTATGGCAATGGGAAGATGGGAGCGGCTATTGACTGAAGCTCTGTGATTGTTCATACGGAGACTAAGCTTGGTGGATGCTTGGCCTACGTAGAACGAATCACACTTGGTACACTCCAAACGGTACACACAGTTTTTGGAGGTACACGAGCAGTCAGTTGCAACAGGATAGAGGGTGTTATGGGGGGGAGCTGTGAAGTGTGGTTGGGGATTTATAATGGGACACGTGAGGCAACCTCGACGTCCGCACAGTTGCGCTCCAGAGGGCAAACTGTTTGCCCTCGTGGAGGTTAGCTTCCTGTGCGAAAGAAAATTGCCAAGGTTGGGAGGACGTCTGTAGGATAGGCGTGGCGGATTAGGAAAGGTTTTGGAGGTGGCTGGGGAAGAGGATATGATCGGGAAAAGTTCTTTAATGATGGTACCCAGTCTGTGGATACCTGGGAAGTAGGTTGTTATAAGGTAGGGAGACCCAGAGGGAGAGGAAGAGGAGGTTGATGTAGGATTGTGTGGGGTCGTGGCAGGAACCAGTCTTCTTGTTAGGAAGGGGAGAGGGTAACCTCGCTCTACAAATTTACTTTTTAGGCTATTGATATGTAGGTGTTTATCTTGTAGTCTGTTACAATCCGGTGAATTCGTATGGAGAGGGATCTCGGAATGGATTTCTTAATGTGGGGAGGGTGGCAGCTATTGAAGTGTAGATATAAATGGGGATTAGAGGGTTTAGAATGGACGGAAGTAATGAGAGAACTATTGTTGATCTAAACTTCTAAACCTTCTAAACCCTCTAATCCCCATTTATATCTACACTTCAATAGCTGCCACCCTCCCCACATTAAGAAATCCATTCCGAGATCCCTCTCCATACGAATTCACCGGATTTGTAACAGACTACAAGATAAACACCTACATATCAATAGCCTAAAAAGTAAATTTGTAGAGCGAGGTTACCCTCTCCCCTTCCTAACAAGAAGACTGGTTCCTGCCACGACCCCACACAATCCTACATCAACCTCCTCTTCCTCTCCCTCTGGGTCTCCCTACCTTATAACAACCTACTTCCCAGGTATCCACAGACTGGGTACCATCATTAAAGAACTTTTCCCGATCATATCCTCTTCCCCAGCCACCTCCAAAACCTTTCCTAATCCGCCACGCCTATCCTACAGACGTCCTCCCAACCTTGGCAATTTTCTTTCGCACAGGAAGCTAACCTCCACGAGGGCAAACAGTTTGCCCTCTGGAGCGCAACTGTGCGGACGTCGAGGTTGCCTCACGTGTCCCATTATAATCCCCAACCACACTTCACAGCTCCCCCCCATAACACCCTCTATCCTGTTGCAACTGACTGCTCGTGTACCTCCAAAAACTGTGTGTACCGTTTGGAGTGTACCAAGTGTGATTCGTTCTACGTAGGCCAAGCATCCACCAAGCTTAGTCTCCGTATGAACAATCACAGAGCTTCAGTCAATAGCCGCTCCCATCTTCCCATTGCCATACATGCCAATAGCCACGGTCTCCCTTTTAATGAGTGCTACAGGTTACAGATTCTGCGACAAATACCCCCTGACAGCAAAGATCTCACACTACGAGCCTCCGAAGAAGCCCATATTTGGCTATTAAGTGCGCGCAGTGCACCTGGCCTCAATCTAAAGCGATATGTCTAAAAGTTCCTTGCCTTTTCACATTTTTTATTAAATTATTTCATTTGTTATTATTATTTGTATTCTAGTTTTATTTTATTTTATCATAGCTTAGTCAGCACTTTTGTTTATGTATCAATTTCTCTGTATCAATTTCCCTTATTTTTTCAATTTTTTCTTTTTTATATATTATTGTTTTCATATTCCATTATTTTATTTTATTTTATAAATTATAAATTAATTATAAATTGATTCCTGTCTACCTTATTTTCTGTGAACGGGCGCGCATGCGGCAACACTGTTGGTCTCCAACCGTCTCTGATCCAGTGCGCTTGGTTTCCCTCTCTTATCTCTCCTGAAGACGGTTCAAACCGAAAATTAGAGACTGTAAGTGTGTTCTTCTGATTTCTCTATGTTTCTTTGTTTATATTGAACTATATTTGTCCGTTTTGGATCGTATTTCCAACGAAAAAAAGTGTATATATATATATATATATAATATATATAAATCACTAAATATAAGAAACGGTCCACAAGGACTATAAAACTTTAAATTACACAAAGCACAACACAGAAAAAAGAATAAAAAGAACACTTAGAGAATTCAATATTTGGAAATATTGAATTCTGTAAGTGTTCTTTTTTCTGTGTCATGCTTTGTGTAATTTAAAGTTATATATATAAATCGTTATATGTCTTACTGAAATTTTACTTGATAATTTAGATTGACACTCCAAGAAAATGTTGGGCAGATCAAATTGATCTCTTATAAAAAAAAAAAATTAAATGAAACTCTCTATTGATAGAGAAATGAGGATAGAAAACTATTTCTCATTTCTTAAGGTATTGTTTAAGGTTTTTTTGACACTAAACACAAGCTTGATAAAGAAAAATAGTGTATTTCACAAATGTATATTAAGGAATAATATGCAAAATTTTAATGATAGTTACCACATTTTGGGGCAGTAATAGAGTGATTACGCTCCTCTAATAGCCTCTAGCACTCAACCCCGACTTTCGGCCTTCGCGAGGCTACCCTATTAACCTGCTATATGCACGGACAAACGAAAAAGGAGGAGAAGGTGATCAGGGGCTGGGCCTGACCACCTTCGTTTCCTAGCCTTCCTAATCCCCAAATACCCTCCTTTTATCCCAGCCCCAATCTAAGGAGTTATTCGATCCGTGACGAAGGATGGATGATACAGGGGTTTCTGTATTATGAACGGAGCTCAAGGGCACCAGGTGACCCCCTTGAGTAAGTAGCCTTACTCCGGTATGCGGTGCTCTGCTGGAGCGGACAAAATACCACCGATAGAGCTTCAGGGATTTTCCCCTGTAAGGAGAAGGAAGTCTGGAGACCATCCTCCGGAAGCGCAGAGGGTCCAGAAGCGCTAACTAGTGGGAACCTCCCAGAAGTGCACCTGAGGACCCGAAGAAGGAGAAAGGAAGTGCTTTCTCCCAAAACATAGAGAGCCTAAATGGACATTATCAATGATGGTTTCTGCAGATTCTGCAAAGAGGAAGAAACACCGTTGCACCTGCTGATAACTTGTAAGGTAACTTCGCTGCAGAGAGGCAAGTGCTTCTGGACACTCAAGAAACCATAGAAAAACTTTTACTGCTATAACCAGCAAAAGTGCTGAGCTTCTTGGAGGCGTTGAAGCTAACTGCTGGGGTACTTTAGTACAGAAGAGGGGAAGTACAATAGTTTTTTTTTTAAGCCGCTGTGCTATAGTCACCCTCAAATAATAAAAAATAAAAATAAAGAAATACCACATTTTTCTCCATGGCTTCTATATCCTCCAAATAAATTTTGTTTCTCCCATTTTCATTCTGGTTTTCCTGTAATCATATTTAAATTAGATACCACAGCAACTTATGATTGGCAAATCATTCATTATATGTTTATCGTGTTTTATTTTATTATATTTCATTCTTAAATTCATATTTTCAATGTTGGAGTGTTATTTGGACAAAAAATGTTGGCCAGACTGACTAAATTGAATAAATATTTATTGTTCTTACAATTGAGGTAAGTAAAAAGTTAAATCGAAATTCACCTAAATAGAAGAAACGACAAATGAATTAATAAATAAATATGCAATTCATAATTTGCATAATAGTCCATAGAAACAATGAATTAGACCAAATGATAACTAGTGGAATAAAATGTAACCATGGAAAAACTGTTATGTAGGTCAAACAGGATTAACCGCAAGAATGAAATATATATAAAAACAACATTTTAAAGTGTTCAAATATACTAAAACTATTCAATCTTCATAAACTACATTTTGACACATCGAAGAATTGAGAAGGATACTGACAACTTAACAGGGTAAAAACAAAATTAAATTAAATAAATCTATATAGTGGCATGCACTACCAACACCGAAATTAAGTTATTACCTTGGCTTTGCACAGTTGGGCTATTAATTTTAATTAATTAAATTTAATTGAATAAATCTTGTGTGAGAAAGTACAATACTTTAATTTAGCTCACTTTAAATGTAAATTTAAATAAATTATAAGTATTATCCGTTAAAATGTACTGGTTTTAAATATATACATAAAAAATCAGTTGCACAAACACACAAGCCACTTTTATATGTATTTTAAGATAAAATATAAAAGTGCTATATGTTTCTTTATAATTTGTTTTCACAATTCATTTGGAGTACAAGTAAACTTTTTTTAACGAAGAATTGATGATCACATTATATAGAAGTTGGATTAATTATGTGAAATAACTAATTTAATATTTATAATCAATGTTTTTGTATTGTCTTTTGATTAATATTAAGTTAATTAGAGCCCTTTAAAAGTTCGTTTATTCCTATTTTTGCTTCTATATTTCATATAGAGAGTAAATGAATGTAAGGGGTAGTAATGGAGTGATTACGCTCCTCTAATAGCCTCTAGCACTCAACCCCGACTTTCGGCCTTCGCGAGGCTACCCTATTAACCTGCTATATGCACGGACTATGTGACTATGTACAAACGAAAAAGGAGGAGAAGGTGATCAGGAGCTGGGCCTGACCACCTTCGTTTCCTAGCCTTCCTAATCCCCAAATACCCTCCTTTTATCCCAGCTCCAATCTGAGGTGTTATGCGATCCGTGCCGAAGGATGGATGATACAGGGGTTACTGTATTATTAACGGAGCCTCAAAGGTACCAGGCGACACCTTTGAGTAAATAGCCTTACTCTGGTATATGGTGCTCTGCTGGAGCGGACAAAATAACACCGATAGAGAAACAGGGATTTTCCCCAGTATGATACTAAGGAGAAGGAAGTCTGGAGACCATCCTCCGGAAGTGCAGGGGGTCCAAAAGCGATAACTAGTGAGAGCCAACCTCCCACAGTCCACCTAAGGACTCCAAGATGACTGTCCCGAAAGGAGAAAGGAAAACTCTTTCTCCCGAAACGCAAGGAGTGTGAATGGGCATTATCAATGATTGTTTGTGCAGATTCTGGAAAGATGAGGATGAAACACCGTTGTACCTGCTGGCTGACTGTCAGCCAACTTTGTTGCACAGAGGTAGGTGCTTCTGGGCACTCAATACAACCATAGAAAAACGTTTACCGCTGGACCCAGCAAAGGTGGTGAGTTTCTTGGAGGCGTTGAAGCTAACTGATAGGGTACATTAGTACAGAAGAGGAGTAGTACAATAGTTTTTAAGACGCAGTGCTTTAGTAAGTAATAAGTAGTTAGTAGTAAGAAGTAATCATCTCAAATAATAATAATAATAATAATATAAAAAATGTAAAAAGAGGTCATTATCACCTGATATTTAAGAATCTTAGCTATTTTTAGGAACCCCCGAACAGTTTAACAGTACGGAAAGTAACATCAACATCGAACTTTTTAAAAGAAACCATGCTGCAACCTCATTGCGAACGCACATATAATAGTTAATGGGTTAGTTCCACTAAGATATGACGGATAATATGGTGCAGGAAAAAATCCCCCCCCCCCTCAAAAATCCTTCCATCATCCCCCAAACAAAGAAAATGAATATATGTATTGACTAAAAGTGATATATTAAACCAATACCAAATTACTAAAAAATACCAAAATTTCTGGAAAATCAAAATAATATTTACAGGTTATCATATTTATTTCAATAAAAACTGGAAAATAGCACAATATAAAAATGCTGAAGTAAATCAAATACATCACTCAAATAAAATAAAACGGTAACCAATACATACAAACGTACATACTCATTCTAACTTCTCGGCCTATATATATGATATATATGCAATTAAAAGAAACGGTCCAGCGGACTTTATTAAATAAAATTCAAAACGAAGGAAACACACAGAAAGACACAGACATAACTCACATCGATATTTCTACCATCGTCGTCATCAGGAGGTGTGAAGAGCGAAGAGTCCCGCAGTAAGGCAGGGCGGCGACTCTGACTTCGCCGCCCTGCCTTCCTGCGGGACTCTTCGCTTTTCGCTCTTCACACCTCCTGATGACGACGATGGTTGAAATATCGATGTGAGTTATGTCTGTGTCTTTCTGTGTGTTTCCTTTGTTTTGAATTTTATATATATATATATACTAAATATAAGAAACGGTCCACATGGACCATAAAACATTAAATTACACAAAGCACGACAGAAAAAGAATAAGAACACTTACAGAATTCAATATTTCGAACTATTGTTCGTCCTCTCTTTTAGTCTACTCCTGATGACGAAGAACAGTTCGAAATATTGAATTCTGTAAGTGTTTTTTTATTCTTTTTTCTGTGTTGTGCTTTGTGTAATTTAAAGTTTTATATATATATATTATTAAAATAAGCAGCAGCTTCTGCATTGACCAGTTTCTTGTTGACACTCTCTAGTTTTCGTATCACTTTGCGGTGAGACTCTGGTAGCTTCCAAAGAAGGTTAGCAAAAGACATTAACACACACAATAAACTTTAGGTCAAACACGAAAACACTTGAATAAAACACTTTTTTTTTTTATTCACGAAATTGATCAATGCAGAAGCTGCTGCTTATTTTAATAACATGTGCTTAAGGGAAGACCTGCTGCCATTGTACACAAATATATATATATATATATCTTCCGCTTTCCCCTTCTCTTTCTCTCTCTCACTCACTCTATTTTTTTTCTCTAGCTATATCTAACTATTTTCTCTCTCTCTATCTATTTATCCATCTCTCTCCCTCCCTCTCTCCTTCTCTTCTTGCTGTCATTTTGCCCCTTTCTTCCCCATTTCCGTTCTCTCACCCTTCAATATTAATATAGAAGACAATCCCCACCTGTTTAGTAAGGTAAAAGCTGAAATAATAACTAAGTCTCAAATCATTAACTGAAAATTCACAGAATCCTAGATCTAGTAATCATATTTTTTTTTTCTATGGTTATATCGCTAAATGGTAAATTATATACATAATTCATAATAAAAAAAAATTAGTGTTAGTTTATCTTTTAATTATTTTTTGAGGGGGGGATTTTTCCCCGGTTTTTTTTCCTCCGGAGGGGTTTTTCCTAGAATCTTCGCAATCCGCCTAATATTACTCTAACACACATAATAAATAAATGCTACATACATTTCAAGCAGCCTCGCTTTATTTAGCTATATAATTTATATTTTATCTAGCTGATTTTGAGGACAATAGAATAATTGTAGTTATGATAAAGGCGTAGTTATGATAACTTTTTAAGCATAATAGTACAAATCTCAATTATTTAAATAAAATATGTTTTTTAAACAAATCTTTACCTGGACTTTCATCAAGATGTTGTAGTCTAAGATGGCCGTATTTTTATCAAGAGGTAAATGTAAGTTTATTCGGTTTGATGGAGTTTGCATAACTAACTTGGAAGATACTAACACTTTCAGTTAAAGATTAAAATGAATTATTTACAAAAGATTACAGCAGGTTATTTGTTAAATACAGTACTTTAAGGGGTAAGAGTTATTTCTTTCTAAGGAGAGATAGAAGTACTGTGGACTCAAAGGGCAATTGATAACGGCATATGGTTGTTTACTTTCTCCATTCATTTATTTACATACAGGAAATCCAAAGGTAAACATTGAATACAAAACTCTAAGTACTAATTTTATAAATTACTAACAAACGTACCCGTCTTTGACGGAATCAAAAATTCTATTATACTTGGTATTCCAAAATATCAATTATAGTATTATATATACTAATACCATAATTAGAAGTTATAGAATAGTAGAAAATACCATTATTAGTACAGTGTTAAACAAATGCCTCTGTATACACCACATTAGCTGTCTGTCCGTCAGGTTTACGGAAGAACGAACAGTTGGAACCTCTGACTCTTGAGCAAGTAAACTACAGTTGACCATGTGAGAAAAACTTGGTTTCGCTAACATGAATTCCTGCGTTAGATAAAGTCTCCCTTTGTGACTTAGTTAACGTCATTGCGAAATAGACTCTGACCGAACTTTGCAATAATTTCAACGTAAACAGACAGTGGCTCGGAATCAATGGTATGTGTGGTATACACACAGACTCCCCAATACCACATCCAGTCATTATGTCCGCCTCTATGGCATTATTATCTGTGTAGAGCACGAACTCAGAGTCGTGTCCCGTTGCACAGTTTTGGGGCACTCATGTTTCGTAACATGAAATTTGTTACTACTACTAAATTGCAGCATGATTGGTTCTCCTACTTTAAGTTTTTACTCATGAGCAGGCAGTCCAGGAGAAATAAATTCAGAGTCAAGAAATTCAATTAGATAATGAACTGCTTCTTCATCACTAATCCAATTTCTTTACTGACTTGTAAGTTCTTTCCTCGGTATGATATAGCGTAAGAACTTGTTTGTTGATTTTTCCTGCCTGTTCATATTAAGAGTTGAGAATTGCTCGTTTACAAAACTATTTATTCGTAATGGATAGTACATCCTCAACCCTGGAGAAACACCTTTTCAAAGATGTCAAATACGCAATATATTCATATGCTTCAATGAAATTAAAATCAACTAACAATACCTACTTGCCACACCTGTGTATTTTCAAAACAAACTTGTCTCTGAAGTTAGAAAAATACGCTTAAAGCCCTATAACTTCATTTCTGTACTTAATTATGAATCTATTTAGAGCCCATATTTTAAGTTAGGCATACACAAATCCAGTGTCAAAGTTTCAGCTCGCCATGTCTTATGGTGGCTGAGTTTACTTGTGACAAACGTTTTTGCTTTAAACGTCCATAACTTCACTTCTACGCTGAATTTCCAAATAATTCAGAGCCTATATTTTATGTTAGACCTACCCAAATCTACTGTAAAAGTTTCAGCTTTATATGTCTTATGGTAGCTGAGTTTACTTGTGACAAAGTTTTGCGGACAAACAGACAACCGCAAACGACAAACCGACAAACCGACAGAAATTTTTCTAAGGGTGGATTCGGTTTCTCCAATGTATGAAACGTAAAGAAAAGTTGAAATGAGTCAGTTCTAAGCAATGTACAGACAAAATCATTATTTTATTTATATAGATGAAATGTAAGTATAATACAATTATTTAAATGATGATATACAATTTATTTTAAAATTCAAATTTATAAAAGAAATAACATTTTAAACATTTTTGAGGGTTGTTAGTATAAATGATGATAAACAGGCAGTGTGGCCTGTTTGGCATCATTTATGTTGTTTACCAGCATTACTAAAGAGTTGATTCTACACCAGGAATGTTAATTGAAGCCTTTCAAACTGTAATAAAGTACTAATTATTGATGAGTGATTGACGTGGTTACAGGTATGAGACTGACAGCTATACATCCTCTTAAATGAAGAGGTTAGTGCAAAAACTTTCTTTTCTCGTTTGGGAGGTAGGTTAGGTTCCGTCCAAAGAGATATACCCAAAGTATGCCCTTTTTGAAACAAAGATGAACATCATATGGGAGTACTCCAAATATTTGCCCAAAGGTATTTATAAGATTTTAACAATACGATGAATCAGTTGCTACTTTGAAGGAGACTATAATTATTTCTAATTCAAAGGTGAATAAATTAGAACAGAGTGGGTATAACCAATGTACTGTAAAAATTGACCATGTACATGGTTATGTCTGTATACCCTATCTACTGAAGGATTTACGTGTTCAGATTAAGCCTTACTTAACTCGGAGTTATAATAAATATCGAGGTAACAGATGGCTACCTATACCCTGAATGTACTAGTAAAAAATTGATCCACTGGGTACCACTGGATATACGTACATGAAATGAGCACATATCAGGGCTACCTGAATTCGGTTTTACTATCAAAGTCGAGACATAACACTGGGCTACCCTAACTCTGGATTTACTAATAAAATATCGAGCACGTAACTACTTGGCTACCTTACCCGGGATTTACTAATAAAATGTCGAGTGCATAACCACTGGGCTACCCTGACCTCGGATATACTAATAAAATGTCGAGCACATAACCACTGGGCTATCCTGACATCGGTTTTACTAATAAAATGTCGAGCACATAACCACTGGGCTATCCTGACCTCGGATTTACTAATAAAATGTCGAGCACATAACCACTGGGCTATCCTGACCTCGGATTTACTAATAAAATGTCGAGCACATAACCACTGGGCTATCCTGACCTCGGATTTACTAATAAAATGTCGAGCACATAACCACTGGGCTATCCTGACCCCGGATATACTAATAAAATGTCGAGCACATAACCACTGGGCTATCCTGACCTCGGATTTACTAATAAAATGTCGAGCACATAACCACTGGGCTATCCTGACTTCGGATTTACTAATAAAATGTCGAGCACATAACCACTGGGCTATCCTGACATCGGATTTACTAATAAAATGTCGAGCACATAACCACTGGGCTATCCTGACATCGGTTTTACTAATAAAATGTCGAGCACATAACCACTGGGCTATCCTGACCTCGGATTTACTAATAAAATGTCGAGCATATAACCACTGGGCTATCCTGACATCGGATTTCCTAGTAAAAAAGTCGAGTACGTGACCACTGGGCTACCCTGACTTCCTTTTCCCATCAAATAAAAGTAGTTTCATGGCCAAGATTCAAACCGAAATCTTCGTTATAAAAGTGAAACTACTACTACTACTTTACAGGAGGCATGGTGAGACATTCCATGTTGCAGACGATCGTCTAGGACCACGACTGAAGTTTTAATATCAATCTTTAGTACTAGTGGAAAGTATACTGTCCCTAGGCAACACCTGAATCCTACATGAAAGTAGCTAAACCGTTTTAATTTAATTGTTTAAATAAAAGGAAAAAGAAACATGTATAATTGTTTTCTTTTCGGAATGTAACACGTTAATCTGTAATAGTAGGAAATATCACAGGCAATAGAAATATATAAGAATTGAAAGTTTTATAACAAATAAAAAGGAGACAGAGTTATCATTTTTATAAATTAAAAACAATGTTACAAAATGCTTCTAACAATTTGAGGTAAAAATTATAAATTTTTATAATAAATGTGAATTTGAGGTAAACAAATTATAAATTTATGAAAATACATCATTACCTTTCCTTCATATTTTAAATCGCGTAAATCTAAATTATTGTTTTTTTTTATAATTCAATATCTCTAAATCCTATGATCATATACTTGAGATGTGTTAAGATGTGTAATAAAGCAAAATTAGAAATGTTATTTAAACACCATATATTCATTGGCAGAATAGCGTTAAAAACAGTAGTACTTAAATACAAACATATCAAGAAATTGGGAAAAAATGAAAATACAGTTAACCGCTCAAGTCTGTATGTAATTCAATGAGTTTAACATGTAGAGCATTAGTTCCTGTTAAATATCCCTTTTACGATAACATTTTAACTGCATTTTCTTCGAAACCTTGCTTTGGATAACATTAATAATAAAAATAACATTTAATAGCATTCAAAATCCATATGAAAAATACAAATATGAAACAATATACCAATAATTTCTAATGATAGTGAAAGGACAAATATTTGTTCACGTGATACAGAATATTTGTTAGTTAAATTAAATAAATTTATTTTACACACATCCAATAATCATACATTTTATAATTAATTTAACCTCCTTTTTTCCAGTTATTCACATAAATTTAATCCTTAGTTGGCTCATTTTATTTCTTTTTTTAAATCAACATCTGCTGACAACACTGTAAAACCTTGTGTTCAATAACGTTGCACTAAGAAAGGTTATTTAACCAGTTTGAATATTAAATTAGGAATTTTACATTGGAATAAGAAACAATGATGTCTGATTTGAGTATGAAGGGTAATAGATTACTACTTTTCGGATTATTATTAAATGGTTGTGATTATTTGAAATTTATTGTATAGTTCAACAGTTTTTGTCTAACTTCTTGTTATATAATAAACACGTGTTACTTTTGAAATAATAATGTACTACTTACCGTGCTTTAGGTTGTGACTAAATATACCATAGGTTTTGTTAATTATCCCATATTGTAGTTGTTTCCGGAAGTCTCCAGTTAATCATCTGTTTCTTAATATGGTTCGGTCAGTAACAAAATTATTTTTGATTATTGGTTTTAAAATATGTCCAAAGTAGCATTACTTTGTAGCATATCACAATGTATACTTTGGATAATGCAAAAGTAGCATACGTCCAATGTATGCCTTATTAATCTATTATTTCTGTAAATTGTTTTATATCCTTATTATTTGAAAGCTGGGTACTTTTCTGTCTTTTCAGCTGTGTTAGTACGGATCGTAATTTTTCTTTTAGAAAAGAAGGGTCCTATTTTTTGAGCTAGATTATAATAGAGGAGGATCCTTATAATGTACTAATATTATAAGGATCCTCCTCTATTTTAGTCTCGTTTTGGTAGCATCTATTTCATAGTTTTATACTCTTAAATATTTTGAGTAATATAGTTTAATTTCTAAATTTGAGTACAATTAATGTAAATTGATTTTAATACCTTGTTGTTTTAGTCATAATTGTATTATGATATTAATTAGTTAGGTACCATGCGTTAACGTTTTAAACCAACCTAGTTTAGTTTAGATAACATTGGTCTGTTGAATCACGTTAAGGTAGAGGATTAGTCTCTTTTATATAGTTTTAAGTACTTGAAGAATTTTTTCCTTATAACTTTTTTCATTATTAAATTTTATTTATAATTTTTTTTTAACTTGTATAATACATATTGAAATTAGGAGTGGAATTGAACTAATAACCACTACGTATACTTGAGCATTTTGGATTTGTATGATAGGCAAAGAGTTTATTTTCTAAAAGATTTTATTTACAGTTTTTATTGTTGTAACTTTTCTGTTGTTTATCTTATCATTTCAGTTGTGCTTGTAAGGATTATAATTATGATTTTTTTAAGAAAAGGTAAGTTTGATTTCTTCAGTTACAGAATATAATAATGTTACTTATAACATTGCAATTTAGTGACATTGCAAGGATACTCCTCTGTTTAAATCTCGTTTATACAAGCACCTATTTCGTGAATATTACTCATAAATATTTTCTGTACTTTATGTTATTATAAATTTGATTTCAATGAGTTGCAACTTGTTTTTAGCTAACTTGTTTTAGTCATAATTGTGTTATTATATTATATATTTATATATATACAAGAATTATACCTTGAACTTGAGAAACTTTTGAAACTTCTTGAATATGAGAAACTTTTATTTGACCTTTAAATACTAAGAATGTTTTTGCATGATATTTTTTTAAAGTAGAAGTATTTTTGCATTTTTATTGGAAAGATGAAGTTTTTCATAATTTTCTGAATTTTTTAATTTATAGCCTAGTACTAGTAAAACAGTTGAGTAAGGTTATACAAATTGAATTTAAATAAGTTGATACAAATGTTTGTTTTTATATTTTTTGTTATTCTATTCCAGTGATTAATTTTTTAAACAGTAATACAATGATTATTACTTTTATTGGCTGTATTGAATACATTCTCATTTCTTCCTGTTTATTATTTTTCAGACATAGCTATTATTCATTCCGGCTTTAATTTTTCTGTTCACATCCATCAAGGACTTGTCCTCAATTAGTGAAAGTCCGCCTGTCCTCTTCAATCTCACAGCAAACGATAACCTTTGAATTGCCTTCCCGAAAGGAGACATATCCAGAGGTTGTGACTTACTCTGTATATGTCTTCTTTCGGGAAGTCTTTTCAGTATAACTGCTGTCATACTACAAGTGTTAAAAATAAAATGTACATTTATGTATTGTGAAAGTTTTTGTTTTCAATGCAATAAATTTTGACAGTATAAAACTCTTTCTTGGTCTCCAATTTCTAATCGAGTTTTTACCCTGTATGCAATAATATTTCTCTTGCTTTGTCCGACTGTTCCAATAGTTCCCCCTTAGTTAAAGTTGACCGCAATTATCAGATGTCATTAGGCTTATTTGATTGGATGAAATATTTCTGGCTGACAGAATATCCTTCAGGTGTCTGAAGTTTGTATGTTTTAAATATAGAATTTCATGGATATCATTACTTATTTACTATATGTATAAACTTAGGGTAGAATTATACGGCCTGAATGTTTATATTTTAAATAAAGAGTTGCACAGATACTATTATCAATTTCCGTGACGTAATGTTAAAAGTAAAAATTTGTATGTTTTGAATATAGAATTGAATATTGAATCCACCATTGAAACACACCAGTGCATGTCGTAATTAGCAGTTCCGGGCCAGAGACCCACTACTACTAAATTATCATCCTGCTGTTTTTGTTTAGGTCAGTAAGACCTCAGTCTGGGAAAGGCGTCGTTTTCGTGGTCGTATGGTCTTGCAGCTTTGCATTATCTGGGGGTACTATGTAAATTTATAAGCCATCTGGTCGGCATATTTAGCTCATGAAGGGAGCTGTTAGGACTCATGGGATTGGGAAAGGTTGGATTCAGCTCCCGAACAAAGATATTTGGATATGTGGGCAGTTTTTTATCTTCATTGTTGGCAAGTCGACTAATGCAGCAATCAATTGATTCCCAACTCAAATCATGCTGAATATCGACATTTCTACGTAGCATACCATGGAGCCCTAGCTATAAGATGGGCACATTTATTCTGTACAACTTGGGTGCAGTTCTTGTTCGTGGGGGCCGCTCCAAACCAGACTGAGCATCCATATGTCATAGCAGAACGAATGACCGCCCTGTAGACAAGGTCCTTTCACTGCCTTTGGTGTATATCTCGATTTTAGGATGGAATAAAGATTACACATTAGGAATTTCCCCAGCTTAGATTTTCTCCGGGGATGTTGCCTGAATGACAAATCTGAAGTCCAATATGAGACCCAGATATTTTGGCTGTGTTTCATATGGTATGACTCGATATCCAATGAAGACAGGAGGTGGAAGAGGAGATGTACCTTTACAGAAACGAATATGGGCACTCTTTGCCGGGTTCAGAAATAATTTTCAGGTTTTGAACTAGTGTAGGGTCCCATCAAGGAAATTTTGTAGTTTTTTAGTACTTAACCCTCAGGGTCCACCATCGTTTTACTAGTCACATAACCTTCAAGGTCCTAAATGTATATGTTTTGAATATACAATTACTCAGGGATTACAATCCATTTACCACTGCTTAACCTTCAGGGGCCTGAATGTGTACCATATATTTGAAATACAGAATTACTGAGGGACCATCATCAATTTACTGGTCACATAACCTTCAAGGGCGTAAGTGTATATGTTTTGAATGTAGAATTATGCGGGGACTACGTTCCATTTATCACTACTTAATCCTCAGGGGCCTGAATGTTTATGTTTTGAATATAGAATTACTCGGGGATTACAAACATTTAGTACCACTTAACCTTCAGGGGCCTGAATGTTTATGTTTTAAATATAGAAGAATCAGGTACCATTATCAATATGGTCACATATTCTATTTTCAATGCTCTGAATATACATTTTTTCGAGGACTACCATCCATTTACCTCCACTTAACCTTCAGGGGTTCACGTAAATGTAAATACCATAATTTACTATCGCATAAGCTTCCAGGTGCTAAGTGGTAATGATTTGGGTATAGAATTACATGGATTCCACTATCTATTACCTAATGAATATGTTTGAAACATGGAGTTACATGAGGCTACAATCCATTTACTATCTCATAACCATAAGGGGCGGTCCTAAATGTATGTTTTAAAAGTAAAATTACTTGGAGATGAAAGCATTTACGATCACTTGATGTTCAGTAGCCTAAGGTTGTATGTTTGTAATTACTTGTACTATCAATTTTGTAATTACTTGTAATTTACTGTCATATTACCTTCAGGGTGTTATGTTCGTATGTTTCATATAATAACTAACGCGGGTAGCTACTATCCATTTACTGCCACATAACATAACTGTTACATAAGTGCTGGAGTACTGTACAAGCAGGTGGTTTAGACAAAGATGAAATTGCAAATATCCTTTCTTTTTGCTGATCCTCATAGGCTTGGCTCTATTAAGGAGGTGTCCTCCTATTTTTTATTATTGCATCCTCTATCTGTAATCTGCCTTCCTCTATTCTCTACTAAAATTCTTTCAATATGAAAAATATCTTTTACCATATATCTTGCAATCTTCCTATTTTTTTTCTTTTATTATTTGAGGTGACTATAGCACTGTGTCTTAAAAACTATTTTACTTCCCTCCTTCTGTACTAAAATACCCCAGCAGTTAGTTTCAACGCCTCCAAGAAACTTCTCAGCACTTTTGCTGGGTCCAGCGGTAAAAGTTTTTCTATGGTTGTGTTGAGTGTCCCGAAGCACCTACCTCTACGCAGCCAAGTTGCCTGACAGTCAGCCAGTAGGTGCAACAGTGTTTCTTCTTCCTCTTGGTTCCAGAATCTGCACAAACCAGCATTGCTAATTCTCACTCAGGCTCCCTAAGTTTCGGGTAAAAGTGACTTCTTTTCTCCCTTTAGGTGTACTTCTGGAAGGTTGGCTCTCACTAGTTAGCGCTTTTGGACCCTCTGCGCTTCCGGACTTCCTTCTTCTTAGTATCTTACAGGGTCCCTTAGTATCCCTGAAGCTCTAGCCATGGTATTTTGTCCTCTCCGGTAGAGCACCGCATACCGGAGTAAAGCTGTTTACTCAAGAGGGTCGCCTAGTACCCATGAGGCTCCGTTCGTAATATAGTATAACCCCTGTATCATCCATCCTTTGGGTTGTATAACACACCTGCATGGTGTGGTCGAAAGGCCGAGGCACATGCTAATAAATCAAACAAGGATTGTATAACACCTTGGATTGGGGCTGGGGTAAGAGGAGACGATTTGGGAAGTTCGAAGGATTGTTAAACGAAGGTGGTAGGCCTAGTCCCTGGTCACCTTCTCCTCCTCTTAAAGTTTGTTTCTATACAAAGCAGGTTAACAGGGTAACCTCGCGAAGGCCGAATGTCGGAGTTTAGTGCTAGGGGCTATTAGAGGAGCATAATCACTCCATTAATACCCCATATATATATAAACAATTGAAAGTATTCAAATATACTAAAACTAATGAATCTTCATAAACTACATCTTGAAACATCGAAGAATTGAGAACGATACTGACAATAATAGCAGGATAAAAACCAAATTAAATTAAATAAACCTAATTAGTGGCATGCATTACCAACATCGAAATTAAGTTATTTAATAGCCCACCTTGGCTTTGCACAGTAGGGCTATTAATTTTAATTAATTAAATTTAATTGAATAAATCTTGTGTGAGAAAGTAGACTACTTTCATTTAGCTCACTTTAAGGCTATTAGAGGTGCATAATCACTCCATTACTACCCCCCAATCTTTCCTATGCTATCCATGCAAATTCATATGGTCTTAGTTTATTGACTGCTTCCGTGTTCAAATCCTCAAATGAGATCCGAATATTTTTGTTCAAATTACTCGTTTTTATTAAACTTTATAATTTACTATTAATTTTTATTTATTTCTTATAATTATAATATGTATTAATTATGTTTTCCTTCCTCGTTTGTCTTCATTTATTATTACTTTAATGCTTTCTCTCCCTTGCGATTTATTTGTCCTCCTCTCGTGGAAGCAGCAAGGTTTAATCTGGTAGGATGTCTACCTGTCAGATTTTGCCTGTTTGGTGGGACAATCATAATGCTAATGACTGCAAAAGTTGAAATATAGAAGTGAGTTGTTAGAGTTCTTACTGTGTAATTTGATTGTTTGTTCTTTTGAACAGGTTTTTTTGTTTTTATATGTATATAGATACTGAAAAAAACACATCAAGTAGTATTTATATCTAAGTAAATGAATTTATATGATTTTCTACACAGATTTTAGTTTGATAATTTTTTATAAACAATTATTACACTAAACAATTTTAATATGTATGAAGCTGTTATTTATGCAAGTTTTTAATTGTTTCAGTGCTTCCTACATTTGTGGTTTTAAAGTATAACGAAAATAGATGTATTATGAAGGTATATGAAGCAACAGCTTACAGCAAATGTATATATATTTAGTTAAGATCAGGTCTTAGTAATAACTTTAAACACATTAACACAGAAGCAACCTCAAATGATAATGTAATATATCCCAGGAGTGACACATGTAAAGGGAAACATTAATAAACACTATTGTAAAACAAAATATCTGCATTTTGATAACTATAAAATAAATATATGCTTGAAACTTACATTGAATAAATACAATATAGACTTAACTTATAAACAATATATCATTAGAGATACATATGGGATATTGATTGACCACCATTGGGAATCAAATTCACGAGAACTGATTCACTTTAAATTATGTAACTTAAAAACAAATTATATTAATAAATAGATTACAAAAATAGCAAATATAATATGTGAAGTAATATATTCTTTAATCTACAATGTGTACATAACATATATATACAGATAAAACCCTTTGGAGGTAGAAAAAAAATAACTCAACAGAAAGTATTAAGACTTAGTACTAAATGTAGATATATATTTTTTATGTATAAAGAAAAGAATGAAAGACATAATGGTATATAAAAAAGCAACGGTCCCATTCTCTTGGCATTACAGTGACAATTTGTAACATAACTTAACTATATTGCTTAATATTACCATGAAGCATTTTAATATAACTTGTGGAGACATTAACACACTCTAGTAATATAAAAATATAGAAACACATCCCTTGAACGAACTGTTGATAGTTGCATTAGTCAACTTAATGATGTTTATTTCTTTGATTTATTATTGTTATATGGAACTTTAAGGTTGTAGATGTTAACCTGTATTTGAGAGAGGTTATAAACACTGACAATAGACTTCATAGAATATATTATGATACCAGATAAGATCCATGGAGTGTTGAGGTTTTTTTAAAAAAAAATTAACAACCTCATGTCATTTAAATGAAAACTATTATTTCGTTTTACCTTCTATATTGAGATGGTCTGCTCCGATGTATTGTGAGCCTGAACCATGATGAAAAGTAACACTGAATGATTGATTTTGAACCAGGATGAAGCTCGATACAAAGTACGAGGTAAGACGTATATCTATTATAATTCAGTGTCCTTTTAGCTTTCTACGTTTCATCTGCTTACAGAATGACGTTTAATAATTAATATAGTTCATTAATAAATCAATTAATAGTTTATTGATGGATTTTTTGTCCGTCTCTCAAATAATGGTTTAAATTTATTTCTTAATTAAAACTAGTTTAATCTATTTACTTTTCTTTGTCAAAACAACTTTTTTAAACTTATAATTACTTCGTTGTGTAGATTACCAGATTTAAACAAAAAACTTTAATAGATTTTTAAACTCTGGATGACAACAGATAGGATCACAAATCTTTGGTTTGATTCATTTTTTTTTCATTTGAAATAAAAAAATATATTTCGAATATGACTGAAGACCAAATAATTTGTCATTATATATTAATATTAACAACTATACAATAACCTAAGAAAAAAACAATGCCCTATAAATGTAACTATTGGCTCAAGATATAATTATCACGATTGGGCCATTTTGTAGGATATAAACACAGGTGATTGAAAACGTATCCATACAAAATAAAAAGGTATTCTGTTGGACTAAAAAGAACGGAGAGCTTTTATAATTCAGTAAGATTCGATAAACTTAATAAATTATTAAATAAAATTGACTAATACAACCACCAATTAAAATAAACACCAACGTCATGATTTACCTCTATTTTATTATATTAATATAAAAAATCTAAATTTATATATAGATATATTATATGTATAAATTAAATTGTGGTTACTTTTCACTTGTTAAGTGGAAAGTGATACTTAAAATCTCTGTGATTGTTATATAAAGATAGGTAAATTTATTTTATTGATAGTACATTTTTTGTCCTTTTCTTTGTTTCGCTTACACAGAGAGTTAAAAAATAACACATGATTGTGCGTACAAAGCAATCTTTCTTTTTCAATGCAGGCTCCATCAAAGTTAACCAATCAAAATTGGTTCGAAATCAACACGATTGTAGTTGCCTCAGGCTTGTTTAAACAGCTATACTTACAGGGGTCCGGCTCTTATGTGTATTACGGAGGCAGTTTAAACAATAGGGAATATAATGGTTTATTTATAAAAATAAATTAAAAATTATTATCTATTATATAGATTTTTTTTTTCACAAGTGATCATAGAACTCTAGTGAAAATGATATCTGTAGCAAAATAAATACTAATTACATATTGCGAAATCATTTGAAATGAAAATAGATTATCAAAATTATACTATTGTATAAGGTATTAGCATTAATTGAAAACAAATAAAATTTTAGGTAAGAGGTTTTCAAACTTTGACTAACAACTGTTCATTATCAAAGTGCATAGGAAAACATATTGAACGTTATGAAATAGAATTGTGTTTATTTCTAATCATTAATATAACTTATTTTAATCAGTGTTTACTAGTCTGGCCTTTAGATGGTACTTGATATTGTTTCACTGATGTCAGTGTTACTCCAATACCAGTTAACAAGTTTTCAGAAATTTTTCTTTTACAGTTTCAATAATTTTTGTCTTAAGGGTGGCTTTTGGTTTTTTGTGAAATTAATTATAATTTATTAATAGAGCTCAGTTTTATATGAGATAACAATCATTGAACTAGCTCGGTTATTTAACACAACTGATGATTTAACCACCAATATGAGAAAGGATGATAACACAGCTTTTTGCTGTTATCAGTATCTTGATAGGTCTCCTAAGTGGATTTTGAGAATTAATAAGTTATATACAAAAAATACTGGTGAACTGATAAAATTATAGAAAATATCAATTATTAAAAAAAGTAATTACAGTTCATTAATAGTTTAGGTAACTCCACATTAAGCTGTCTTGATATGAGTTCCACATTTATCGGAGTTATCTTTATACTTAAACCAGCTCTCAACATTGGCAACTCAGCAATTTTGTGATTCCATAGAGTAGTAAAGTAACAGTTCGTTACTTTTGTTTTATCTTAGAGGAAAGTATCAAAGAAAGTAAAATTTAGCATTTTTTAATTGTTACTGCGGTGGTCAATTGAAGAACTAATTTTCTAAACATTGTATTTGTTATTACTCACTTGACTCTTCTAAGAAGAGTTATACTTTTTGCCTTACTTAACTTTTTAATCAGAACCAGTGTATTACTTTGATACCTTTACGCATTTTCCGAAGTTAAATTTTTATATCTTGAGTGAAAAATCATGGGTAATATGCGGTACTTGAACATCATACCTTATGTTCTAACGGTAAGCTGTCAAACTCACAATCTCTTTAGTATAAAGAAATAATTTACTAAACCTCTCCAGTGCTAATAAAATTCACGCTTCAAAGTTTGAAAACCTCTGCTAAAGTTACAAATAAATAAATAAATACTGTTTTAAGGAGTAAGATCAGAGCAGGTTATAACCTTCCTTTAACATGCATTCAAAGTATATCATATCAAGGTGTCTTTTACGGCTGAATTTCATTTTAAAAAGGGAAGCATGTTTATTTATATTATCTGGTGTTTAAGAGATAGAACAACTATCACAGATTTCACGATTATCAAAGTATAAACTGAATATATCATAGATTTCTTTCAATAGATACAAACCATACTATTATCAATTCAACTTTGTAACTAATTTATAATTTGACATAAAACATGACACATATTCCTTTATCTATTGCATTAAAATACATATATAACCTTATCTTTGTTAAAACTACTATAAATCTACTGATAAAACACAGTAAGCTATACAGATGAGCAGTAAAAAGAGGAAATCACATTTAAGCATTCAATATAATCTTCGTTCCTTTATAATTAAATAAAATCATTCTAAAAAAAAAAGCAATTTCAAAAAAAATTTTGTAAGCAGAAAACGAATTCATTCAATAAAGCAAAGAAGCTGAAATTTCATATAATTTTAATCACATTAATATCAACAGTTTAAAATTATCATTCCCATTAAAAATATAATACTTATTTTTAATAGTTTAAAAAAAATAAAAAGAGATTCTTATTAGATCCTGCAAATATAATAACTTTGCCAACACTTTGAATAACTTTCACATAAAAATACAAAAACATTATCCCAGATAACATCTAAAATACAAAACATATATCTACGCTATACAATCTAGCAAGGTTTATTGCTAAAATCTGATAGGTTTATAAAATACTTCTCAAAAATATGTCTTAAAAAACTTGAAATGTCTCTCATTAGTGATTTTTGTTATCCACCTATATATATAAATATATATATATATATATAAATCATAAACATTTAATTCACACAACTTGCTTTAAGTATTTACATTTTTTAAAATGAATAAAGATTTAAATTTGTTTAACTTTTTTTTATTTCGTGTTGGTGCATATTAAAGCCTCTAGAATGTGTATGGAAGTGGTTTTTTTTTTATTTGTGGAAAATAGGATCGTTTTTATGACTACTCTTGGTTTTTCTTTCTTTTAAAAGTGAAATGAGTTTTTTTTTTTTCAGATGTGCTTTTCATTAAAATGTTTAGGCCATCAAAGGAAGTGAGATCAAATCGTCAGGCAATGGGGAAGCAAAGCCTTTGATTCATGTTATACTTCCACTGAACAGGTACAATAGTAAGACTTTTGCTTTTATTAAAAAAAAAAAAAAAATATATATATATATATCAAAACAAAAAAATGTTTTGATTAAATATGAGACTCTATCTTCATACGCTGATGTGAATATTAAATAATTGTTTAGTAAAATTAAATTAAATTTAATAATGAATAGGAAAAAAAAAAAGGGAATTAGGAACAGAAGAATACGACTAAGAAAGAAATTTCATGTAAATTATAATCTTACAAGAATCAGAAATTGCTGTTTAAAAATTAATGGCTGTAATGATTATTTGATAAAAAAAAGATAGCAAAACTTTTAATATATGTAAAATAAACAAACGCCACGAAAAGTGAGAGGAATTCTCAAACATTTAATAAAAAGAGCTGTAATTCATTTCATTAAAAGATAAGTTTGCTTTTTTATTGTATTTAACTCTAAAAATTTAGTTTATAATTTAATTTTATCAACGATTTGAATGAAATATCTATTTTAAAGTCAATATTACCTACATGTTGTTAACATTTTGAAATCAAACTTGAGGGGAAATCTATTTAACAGTTCATTTCTTATAGGGTTTAAAACTTGAAAATTTTAGGTAATTTTTTTTATATTGATTTCGATTATAGTATTCAGAAATATTTTGTTTGCTATTTCTTTTTTTGTTTATTTCTTATATATTGAAAAAGAAATTATGTTTATCAGTGCAAATTTCATTTTTTTTTTTTGGTTAGCAAATACTTATGTAATGTGTAACAGCTAATACTTTAAAATATAAATTCTCAAATTAAAGGGAAGTTTAAGATTTGAGGATGAATCATACCAGGTTAAAATGTTAGTATAACAATAAAGCTTAATTTTGGACTATTTCGCTCTATCTAGAATCAATGTTTTCCTCTACTTCAGTATTTCCTTCTCATTATAACTTCCATATATATATATATATATATTATATTAGTGACTTCGGTAGCAGTCCTTCCTTTATACATGATTGGTTATACACGACTGAATATTGTCGATCGATGATCTTCTTCTCCAACTTTTCAAGTTTGCAAACTTTCGTTTGCATTCAGTCGTGTATAACCAATCATATATATATATATATATATATATATATATATATATATAATATATAATATATATATATATATATATTAAGTATAGTCCGTGGAATAGAAACAGAACTAAAGTTTATCGGGACTTGGACTGACTGAGTCCCAATAAACTTTAGTTTTGTATATATATATACATATATATGGCCGAATCCGATTAGATAACACACCTATTCCATTAAAAGGTCGATATATTATCGAATCTATATATATATATATATATCAAGGTCTAAACCACACTAAGAAAATCGGTATCAGTTGGACTCTAAAGACAGTTTTGTTTTGGTTGAAAGATCTTTGTAATTTTTCTGATTATATTACTGTGGTTTAGACGTTGATCTTTGTTTGGAGTGTTTATTGTGAGAATTTTTTTTATATATTTACTATATATCACAGATTAATGTAGTGCGTGAGTTCGTCCTCCCAATTATATTTTCCTAGAGATAAAACAACGTATAATACACGGCTTTCATTATAATGTGGACTTTTTATTTTTTTGTTTGTTTTTTTTTTTTTGAATATTTTCAATATTGTCTTGAAATGCATTTTCTTTTTATGATATTTTTAGAATATTTATGCTTAGGTATCTAAACGTGTATATAAATAAACCATCATTCAAAAATATGTTACTTTAACCATTATCAAGTCGTAAGTTATAATAAATTGAAACTCAATATTATTTGTGAACTTTAAGCATAAAAAAATAAGTGAATAGTTTCTTAATTGTGGAAGATACAGTTTCTTCTGGACTATAGGTGTAAACAGTTTTGTTTTGCTCTATTTAGCATGTTAGCAATTTTATGTATGTTTTATTTTTTATGTTTGTTTTTTACTTTCCCGGATAATGCAGAAATGATAACAAATTTTAACAATTTAGCCTACTTTTTCATACCTTGCTGCTACTTTATTAGATATAAAGTACCCTTAACATATCTCTTTAAAATATATTATTGTTCGGACAAAGAAACAGCAAACTATTAAAGAAAAATTTAACATCATATTTCGTAAATTAGTTTCAAAAATGGACTGTTTTTTGATGATATCTATCTTTTAAAATGAAAACTACTTGCTCTAGAACAGTGTGTTGCCCAAACTTTTTCGAGTGACCGCCCCCTTGGGTCCATAAACCTATAACTCAACACCCTTGAATAATAATCAGATTCCTAGACTAAATAACCAAATAAGTAACATTTTAATAATTAAATTAAAATAATACCCAATCGAAAATTTATTTAGAATCAATAGATGTATTGTTTCATTGCATAATTATGCAAAGGAATTAACACACAATAAAAGAAACTTGGGTGAGAAAATACTTTTAGCATAAAAATGAATTATCAAAACAAATAATTTTAAGAAACCGTTTCCTAGAAGTTTACATGTTGTGTTTTCACTTAAATTTAGAAATTATATTGCATGAACATTTTCAATTTGTGGAAATAGAATCCTCGCTCCTTTTTGCATTCCCGCCCCCAGATATCAAAGCAGCGCCCCCAGGGGGGCGGTACCGCCCACTTTGGGAAACACTGCTCTAGAACATTGTTGAATTTTTATTCCTGAAGATAGAGAAGACCTAAAATGGTCGACTGAGGTAGTTGCTATTTTATTATTTTTTAATACATTTTGTAAGTTTGCTTGCTGGTTTTAAATTGTTGTTAATATAAATAATTGTACTGAATAGATTACAGAAAAAAAAAATTGAGTTATCTACTATTTCAAGAAATCAGGAAATTAAGAATTAGGAAGAAAAAAAATTGCATTTCCATTGGTTGAAATTTTTAACAAAAATAAACTAAATTACAGATTTCAAATATCTTTGGATAATCATAAAATATTTTATATATTGAATTACAAATCTTTGGTACTTAGTGTGAATTTTTAAAACAACAAATCTTAGAAATGCGTTTAACAACTTTTAACTATTAAATTATATGTTTCTTAACATTTTACTGTATTTGTACCAATAAATACTTTTTTTATTTATTAATAATTTAAATATATCTTTATCAAAAGAAGAATTATAGTAAATAGAATAATAGTAAAACAACTGATATTGATTTTAATATGCAAGCATAATGAAAAACTTGTAATTTGAAAATATAAGAGTACAACAAAATAACTCATTGCCACATATTACAGAAAATTTGAATAAATCCCTTTTGTGTAATATGTAACTATGATGGGGAATATTATACTGTTGAAATTCTCAAATTAATAATTATATATACAAATGATATGACTCCAGTCTTATAAATCTAATTCTTTCTTTATGATTTTTTTTAAGTTTTTAATATCATTTAATTCAAATGTTTCATTAAACATGATATGTTACAAATGCTTAACCGTCAAAAATATATTGGAAATTATATTTTTATATATTTGAAAAAGTACTCTGTACTACTATTAATTCAAATATAAAAAATAACATGTTCAGCATTTCATTCATACCTTTTTTTTTGGCAGCTATATTTCAGGTGAAGCAATTTTCAGATTGCATCATTAATAGGATAATATTAGCTTTAATTAACCTAAATTAATTCTTAGATCAATAGAATTTTATTCTATCTAAAGTTAATCACTTAGTGATGATTTCCAAAAAATAGTTAAATTTTACTCAAAACAATACAACTTGTAAATTTGTTAAGAAAAATCACTGATTTATCAAATTATGATTGTTTATTATGGTTTTCAGTACAATTAAATATTCCTGGATTAATAGTGAGGGAAAATATATGACATGTTTCAATTCATGAAAAGTTTTTGAAACAAACTTAATCTTAAACGTTAAAATGTTTATACGTATATATAGCATAAATAGTAGTACGTGTTTTATATATTTATAATTTGCATTATCAAAAATCTATTCTCCATTTTGATGCTGATAAAAAATAAACTTATCTTTTTAAGGATTCATTATATTTTTTAAACTTTGAATATTAAATTCAAATAAAACATATATATGAGACTATAGTAAAGAGCTGAATACAGTTTTCGAATGGTGCATTAATTTTCAACGCATAATAAAGTTCAACACCCAGAGTTGTATATATACATTTTCATGTAAACGATTAAATTTGTATTCTGTAAATATATATGTATATTTTTATGTTAAATATCTTTTTATGTTTCTCGTTGTCATATCTTTCTGTTCCAAAATAGTTGTATATTTAATAAAAAAAAAAAATAAAGATTTATTTTTATAAAATCAAATTATTTTTTATTTGATTTTTATATAATCAATTTTTGGAACTTGAAACAGTGAAATATGTGTGTAAATGGTTACTTCAAACTTTTGTTTTAAACACTTAGCGATCTACACCAGATATAAAATCAAAACAGTGTACAATATGGATAGATTATATCTGTAATTAAAACCTGATTTAAGCCCAAAGTAACAAGGGATTTTTTTTTTTTTTTTTTGGCTACACTGCTTTGATTCTTAATTGTGTGTAGGTTATCTGCAGAGAGATTATTTGATAATGCAGAAGATTATCTGCATAACTTATTTAATATTTGAATTTCTCCGCTTCTTATGTTTATTAAGCCCTCTACAATAGTTAATAAAAATAGTGTAGATTCATGAGTTCTTATGTATCAATAAGTGTTTGAAACATATAGTTTAAATAAACCTTTTTCTAGAAGATTTTTTTTTATTTCTCAAGATTGACACTATTATAAATAATTCTTGAATTGTTTTTATTTCTTCAATGATATAAGAATATATTCACTATATATATTTCAGTCGATCTTGTAACTATTCAGATTATGAGGATACAAATTTAATCAAAAAGTATAGAAAAACGAATTTAGCAGATCTAAGAAAGTATTAGATAATTTCATTCAAAATTGATTTTTAAAGACAAAAAGTTGCTGCAAATATTATATATTTGAACAGCAAACAAATAAATGGACTAAACATAATGATTGTGTTAAAAAGGAAAAAATGATCAGATGCATTTTTGTAATTTCTTGCATTCATGGAAACTCTGGAACTATGGTTTGTCAAATGTGGGATGTATCAATTTGAGGAGCCACAGGTTATATTTGGAAGAACTGAGAACTGTGTTTGTGAGTGACGAATATTGCAACTCTATCATGGGAGTTTTTTTTGTTTGTTTTTGGAACAAAAATGTACAGGATTACTTTATAATTTTTGTAAACAAATGATTGACTTCCGTTCTTTTAAAGATCGATTTTTGTTAAAAATTCATAGAAGAGATCTTGAAAAATTTCGATTTAACATAAAGGGAAATATTTTCATATTGTTATTTTTAATTTATGTTACATTTGGCCAAAAACATTTCACTTGAACTTTTCCCAGCTACTTTTAGCCTAGTTCCAGTTCTTCAGATTTGATTGTTTCCATAGTCCACACTTATAGGCTTAACACCTTTAGGGCTGTACTAGTTTGGCTCATTTGTTAATTGGTGCCTATTTTAGTTGTAGATTGATCTATATTACCATGAAAGATTCTAAACCAGGAGTTCCAAATTTTCAACTCTATTAGAGTAGAGGTTTTTTTTAACGAGTACCTGACATACTACAGACTCGAGACAAATAGTTGTACATCAATTGTAAGGTTTTCCATCGCTCTCAGAAAAATATTGAGACAATATCCAAGATTCGAACCTCAATTCTACAGTACCAAAGTTACACAATACCTCAATCTGCTCCTTACATAGACGTATATCACATTTTGCAAACCTAGTACCACAGCAATGTCTAAATTTTAGCAACCATTTTAAATTTTCATTAGTTTATATTATACAAATTGAATGAAATATACATTTGAATATAGTTTTTTTTAATTAAAAAAAATAGTCATATTTATAATTTTTTTTCTAAAAAAAAAAGGAACTGAATAATAAGAAAATAAAATCTTCTAATTCTTTTTACATCATATATATATAAACTAAATTACTTTACTTAATTCTCATTAAAATACTTGATTTTGACTTAAAAATGACTTAAAAACTTATTCACATCAGCTCAATAGAAGTGAACTAAAGTTCTCTATATATTTAAACTTTAGGTCCTTATATATTGTCCAATAGCTAAGTACAAAGTTGCTCTTCAACTTGATGGACTTCTGTTAAGAACCATATTGTACTTAATGAAAGTTTACAGATATGGCAGTGAATAGCCTTCCCTTAAAATATATGAGACTTGTTGATAGAGTAAGGTGTTTTTTTGCACCATTAAACATTTCACTCTTAGAGTCAAAATTTTTTGATCAAAAATATTCATCACAAGAACAAAAATATATATATATATATGTATGTATGTATATATATATATATATTCTTTTTTTTTTGATAAAGATTTTCTTGTTCAATAGCCTAATGTTACTAATTTGTTTTGCGTATAAAAAATAAAAATAAATTCAAAATAAATACAAGTTGGTAACTGATGAATGGACTGGCGTTCTTATCGGGAGGTATAGATTAGCCTGCTAATCTCCAAATCGACTGCAGGCCTTTTTCCATTTGCATTGAGTGCACCATAGTTCGCGGTGTTCCATTCCGTAGACTTTTCGACACTTTTTCGTTTCACCTCGTACTCGGCGAGGACTTTGAGGTTGTCTTCCGCCTGGGGCGCTAACGCTTAATTTAATTTGCTTTTGACCAGCCATCTGTAAAAGGAATAAATTAAATATCAATTTTAAGACAAAATTTTTTTGCAAAATCTATATACTTATAAAACTTTTTGATGTTTGTGTTTAAATATTTGCACATGCTCTAAACTGAATAAAATATTATAAATTTAGTGCTACCGTCTCTGCCACGGAGACTTTTGTAAAATAAGCTTCCAAAACCTGCTATAAATGACGCCGAAGCAATAAATAATTGTTTTTCGACCTATGGTTTTTATAAATAGTTTTTAAATATTTATTCATAAAAAAAATTAATGAATAATTGATGACAATATGATATAATTATTTAATACATCAACAATTGATATTTATTTCTAACGTAGTGCCATCAGTTATTATGTGGTATTTACTCATTGTAGGGTAAAAAGCTAATGAAATAGTCTCCACATATAAAAAATTAATCGTATAAACAACGCGTTTCGAACACATAGTGTTCTTCTTCAGGCATTAACTAAAAAATACAATATCATCAGAGAGTTATCTATAGTACTAATGTAAATATAGTACAAAATAAAAATAATATAAAATAAAATAAGGAAGAGAGTACGAACCTACGGGTGAGTGTCTGTGGTACAAGTGTCTGGAAATACCCTCACCCACTTCCATCCTATTCCCAGTCAGTTGTACCACAGACACTCACCCTTAGGTTCGTACTCTCTTCCTTAATGTATTTTATATTATACCCTCACCCACTTCCATCCTATTCCCAGTCAGTTGTACCGCAGACACTCACCCGTAGGTTCGTACTCTCTTCCTTATTGTATTTTATATTATACCCTCACCCACTTCCATCCTATTCCCAGACAGTTGTACCACAGACACTCACCCGTAGGTTCGTACTCTCTTCCTAATTGTATTTTATATTATACCCTCACCCACTTCCATCCTATTCCCAGACAGTTGTACCACAGACACTCACCCGTAGGTTCGTACTCTCTTCCTTATTGTATTTTATATTATACCCTCACCCACTTCCATCCTATTCCCAGACAGTTGTACCACAGACACTCACCCGTAGGTTCGTACTCTCTTCCTTATTGTATTTTATATTATACCCTCACCCACTTCCATCCTATTCCCAGACAGTTGTACCACAGACACTCACCCGTAGGTTCGTACTCTCTTCCTTATTGTATTTTATATTATACCCTCACCCACTTCCATCCTATTCCCAGTCAGTTGTACCACAAACACTCACCCGTAGGTTTGTACTCTCTTCCTTATTTTATTTTATATTATTTTTATTTTGTACTATATTTACTTTGTACTATAGATAACTCTCTGATGATATTGTATTTTTTAGTTAATGCCTGAAGAAGAACACTCCGTGTTCGAAACGTGTTCTTTATACGATTAAATTTTTATATGTGGAGACCATTTCAATAGCTTTTTACCCTACAATGAAATGATATTTATGATTGTTAACAGAAACTATAGAACTTATCAAATTAATATAAACAAAATATTAACAGCACACAATAATGCCCGTAATCAAAAAACACTGTCATATGCCTATATTCTCTTCTTTTGATATATATTTATTTCAATAAAAATGATAGAGTAAAGCTCTATCATTTTAAAGAGAATATTGAAGTTATCTTTTAAAAAAAAATCAAATTGTATAAAAGTGTAATAAAGAGTACACTTTTAAAAATATGTTCATTATCCTTTTTATTAGAAATGAATAAAAAAATTTGAATTTCCGCTTAGCAAATACCAACTTGAGGAACACCTACTCAAACGAATGTATACCACATTAATTGAATGTCTATACTCAATAGACCAACACAAACACACACTCACACACTACAAATGCATAATGCAAAGTACACACCCTAGATTACAGAAGATTTGATAAAATTTCTAAGAAAGTTGCAACTTCAAAATTTCAACAAAAGAAGAATATATTCAAAAATCGTTTTATTTTTCAATATAACTTGGAATTATTTAAATTTTACTTTTTGTTATAGTGAAATTTAATAATAATTCCTTGTTTGATATATTAATGAAATTTAAAATAATTTTTTAAATTATAAACAAATTATTATAGGAAATGAAAATTTTGCAAACCTGAAGAGAGTTGAGGCTGTAAGCTGTCCAATTCTGGGTGGACTTTGGTATCGATATGGGGTTAGCGGGGTTAATACCTAGCGCTTTCTGGTATTCAGGGTCTGAAAACATAAGACAGTAGGTGTAAGGTATACCCTGTAAGTAACCAGCATACACAGATATTTAGGTGGTGCCTTAATTCATATGAAATATTTATAATAAAATGAATACATTTAATAAACTTAAAGCTTAATATGACTAAATTATACATAATATATATGATCAAACCACAATAAGAAATGGAAAAACAAGACTAAGATCTTTCAACCGTAACAAGCAGTCTTCGTCAGAAGACCTGAACCGAAGTTGGGTTTTTGACTGTGACGAAGACCGCTTGTTATGGTTGAAAGATCTTAGTCTTGTTTTCCCATTTCTTATTGTGGTTTGATCATTGATTGTTATTTCACGTGTTTTTGTGAAATCTTTTTACATAATATATATATATATATATATAAATTAGAAAAGGTTGAAGTATTTTACACACTATTTTTTACATTACGAAGAGGAGTCATGTAAAATTACTCCTGTTGATCAAAAGTTTTTGTTATTTAACAATAGTTACATTGACAAACGCTTGACTTGGAATCCCCATACTCGGCTGAAAAGACTTGACCTAAAACGACGCTACTTACTACTGTACAGACTTCTTGGAAAATATTCAAAATTGACACTCCACAACAAATTACTGTTATATAAAACATTACTGCGACCTATCTGAACTTACGGACTTGAACTATGGGGTTGTGCAAAACCTTTCAACATTTATAAAATACAATCACTACAATCAAAAATCCTCCGTACTATCACTAATGCACTTTATTATGTCACAAACCACACTCTTCATAGAGACCTAAAAATCGCTTTATACATAACTTAGCCACTGATCGTTACAAGGCGTTTCATACCAAACTTTCCTCTCACCCAAATCCACTCGTACAGAACCTTGCTCCTTCCCCACCTTCCCAGAATCCCCCAAGACGACTTAAGAGAAAATGGCTAAGGACCTACTGCCATGATGATCTACAATCAGGAAACAAAGTGAAAAGTTGAACCAGTGGGTTCCATTCTTTGCTCATGTTTGTCAAAGTTATTTGTATTGCTCATACTACATATGCTTGTTACGCATCATATGCGTAGTTGCGTATTAAAATAAAAATGTTAAAAAAAACTATAGTTATGATATAGGTATATTTTTTCTTGATATATTTGATTTAAAACTGAATTATATGTTACTAAGGAGGACTGTCTGACCGTTTATACCTTCGTGCGGAGGCCGAACCATATCCAAGTGGGAAAGAGTGGGAGGCGGTGAAGTAACACCCACTTCTTCTTCTGTGTAGTAGAACTCTTCTTCGTGGTCATCTCCTTCCATTCCTTCATCTCCATCGCCGACTTCTCTGGGCCTGAGGACAAAGCGTGGATCTTTTAATAGGATACTATTACTAGCAGTAATACAAACAATTTACTTTTTAAGAAGAATGAACATCAAATACAGATGATATCAATAATTTGCTCTTATTTGTTTTTAGAACATTATAAAGATAGCAACAAACGAAAGCAACGTAAAGATAGACCCTGACATAACTCACTTCTATATGCCGTCGACCATCCGACCATCGTTATCATGAGGAGGAAGTATGTCCACAACATATAAGATCAAATATTAAAAACATCAGTAAGGGGTCTTCAAGCTTGATTCTTTCTTGACGAGGACAATAGCCTCTTCTAAGAGGGTTGACAACTAGCGAATAGTTTTTTACTCTTTCTTACTGTACTCCTTTGTTTTCCCCAAAACATCCCTGCCTGGACTATTGTACTTTCCTGCAGTTTGCACCCTTTTAAAAAAAATACCACTTTTCCCTCCCACTCTGCTCAACCTCTCACCAAGATGTTTCTGCATCTAGTGTTTCAGTTGGGTTTTTGACTCTGATGAAGATCGCTTGTTACGGTTGAAAGATCTTTGTCTTTTTTCCCTATTTCATAGTATGGTTTGATCATTGATTGTTATTTTACGTGGTTATGTGAATTCTAGGATATATATATATATATATATATATATATATAGGTGTATAATGTAATCGGGATTCGGTCAATTTTCCAGGATCAAAATCAAACTCTCAATGCCGACGTTTCGGTTTTATTTAAAACCTTTTTCATAGGCCTACAAACAAAGGATGACAAGAAATCATATATAAACATCAACATATAACTAACATCAAAATGGAATATTACAGTTGTGAAAAAACAAAAATATATATACAAGTAGAAGTAATAGAAAAGCAATAAACATTTTTATGAACTTACAGAAGTCAGAATGTTTATATATGATTTCTTGTCATCCTTTGTTTGTAGGCCTATGAAAAAGGTTTTAAATAAATGTTTATATATGATTTCTTGTCATCCTTTGTTTGTAGGCCTATGAAAAAGGTTTTAAATAAAACCGAAACGTCGGCATTGAGAGTTTGATTTTGATCCTGGAAAATTGACCGAATCCCGATTACATTATACACCTATTCTATCCAACGGTTGATATATTATTGAATTTTATATATATATATATATATATATTTGGCTACCCTGTTTGAGTGCTTCAGTTCGAACGCCAAGTCAGTCGTTATCAGCCTTTGGAGCGATTCACTTCTTTTCCTGAAGACGAGGACATCGAAATATAGTAGTGAGTTCAGTGATTTCCTTTCTATGTGTTCTTTTTAAATTCTAGTTTATATATATATATATATATATATATATATATATATATTGGTGTAAATTGCCAGTAAGATCGAGGCCACCAGCTCAAAAATTGTGAGAGTAGAAGCTGCTGCTACTTTTAAATATATATTATCAATATATATATATATATATATTGAAAGTATCGACCGTGAAATAGAAATAAAATTGAAGTTTATCAGGATTCACAACTGACCTAGCCCTGAAAAACTTTAGTTTTGTATATATATATATATATATATATATCCAGTTGGGGTTTTGACTCTGACGAAGACCGCTTGTTACGGTTGAAAGATCTTAGTCTTGTTTTCCCATTTCTTATTGTGGTTTGATCATTGATATATATATATATATATATATATATATATATATATATATTCAAATGAAATCAGATCTGATCGGACAATTCATTTTAAAAACCTTGAGAAACACGAAGAAAAAACAGAAACTAGGATTCACAATCAATATTTCGATCCTTTTAACGGTTGTCCTCAGGAAAGAAAATTGAGTGGAAAGAAGACGAAAGCCAACTCTTCTCGCCTTGGCTTTTGTCTTCTCACCACTCAACTTCCTTTCATGAGGACGACCGTTAAAAGGGTCAAAGTATTGAATGTGAGTCCTAGATTCCGTTTTTCGTTCGCGTTTCTCAAGGTTTTTAAAGTATATATATGTGCACACTCTCATAGACTGAGCGCCAATTCCCCCTCGATGTGCCTTCACCTTGCCGTGGTGAGGGGGCTTAACATACCTGGGTGGCTTTTCCCTCATGGTGTGAACTAAGAAAGGCACAACTTTACTTTTTTTTTTAAAGAATTATTTCTCACTGTGGTGGTAGAACAGTGACTTTAGCTGCTCCTTTGGGATCCTCGCTCTTGACCTGGAGTCCACTCTTGTTCGGCAGCTGGATTCCAAGCGTCTTTCTTTCTGCTTTAAGCTTTCTCTGTCTTTCTTAATACTTTTTCTTACTCTTCAGTACTTCGGTTGCCTATCAGACTTATGCTTTGTTTGGACGTTGTTGGTTATGGCAGACTTCGGTTTCCCTGTCTGGTCGCCCTGTGGTTAGCATCTGAAAGCTTTTCCTCTCTTCTATATATATATATATATATATATATATATATATATATATATATATATTATAATTAAAGTTACAGCTAGAGAACACAAGAAAAAGGACGAACACTCACGAATCTCGATTATTTCGGCGTCTTGCCGTCTTCAGGAGAGTAGAAAGAAAGAAAATAAAATAAAAGGAGAAAGAATGAAGGAACGGAGACGTAAATGCGTCCACTGGCCGATGTAAACTGGCGCGATACAATGATACGCAGTGCAGCCACCTTACCAACGTGAACCAGTGTAGGCTGTGAGTTAAAAAAATTATAAAAGTGATATTTAAGTAAAAGGGAGGAGAAAAGTAAAAAAGAGAAAGGAAAGGAAAAAAACATAAAAATAACTAAAATTAAACGAGAAAAAAAAATATAAATGAATAAATAAATAAAAATAAAATAAAAAAATCATCTGATTAAATTTAGACCAGGGGAATTTCTTGCACCCAATAACCAAATGAAGGCTTCCTCAGAAGCCCTTAGAGTGGTCTGGGTGTCATCATTTGAGAGTTTTCTTAATATTTTAACCCTGAAGCAATCGTTGAAGGGAAGGTTATGGAGATTGGCGTGGGTGTCAACAGGCAGCTGCTTGCGTTGACCAACGGATGACCTGTGACCATTCATACGGAGGCTAAGTGACGTGGAAGTCAGGCCCACGTAGAATGAGTCACATTGTGTGCAGTCCAGACGATAAACACAATTGCTGGAAGTGCAAGAACTAGCAAAGGAGAGAGGGTATGAATGGTTGTTCACTGTCGAAATGAAATGGCTGTCAGGATTGATGATGGGACAGGTGAGGCATTTCCTTCTGCCACATTGCTTTGTGCCAAAAGTGTCAGGTGCAGGCCTGGAGCGTTTAAAACTTCTATGGGAGAAGATATTGCCCAGAGTGGGGGGTCGTCTAAAGGAAATCCGGGGTGATTTGGTGAAAATATTGGAAGTGGTCGGAGAGGATGACAGGAGAGGGAAGAGTTCCTTGATGACTAAGCGAGTATATATATATATATATATATATATATAACTGACTACTTTTCTTATAACCCATTTTTCCTTATATATTTAAACATCTATTGACTGTTTCTCCTTTTTTCCTTTTGATTTTTAAACCATAATTCTTGATTGTCTCTTTTATGCTTTGATCATCAGTTTGATAGCGACTAAAAGGGTTATGTTTATAGGTTTTTGTTGATTCAGGTCGTGTAAGCCCGCCTCCGTGAGATCCACTTTGGTGCTTCACAAGGACTGTCTCGCTTTCTCATTCGTTAGGATGCTGTTCGTTTCTCTTGAGGTTGCGAAAGAGCTCAACGTTCAAAAACATGAACCTATTATGTTTATCATTGTATGACTGAAAAACCCAGTGAAATGATTAAATAAAAACAGTTGTTAGCTTCAATGACTGTTTCCGTGTAGAAATTCTTAAACAGATTCTCTGAGCTTCTTAAGAGACCATATATCAGCCTTCTTTGTGCTAGCAGTTGAACGTCTATACATGATTAACTCGAAAGAAGTACACAAGTTCGCGGGGAGTGTAAGCTAAGAATGGTGAAGAAATGGTTTATACCGGTGAAAAGTAAAACAATAAATAACCCGATGGAGACATTATTTTCAAGCGTTTGTATAATGCAATGGAGACAAGATGGAATGCTGTACAGAAAATAGCTCAGAAGCATGTAAAGGCCAACCGAGAGAAGAACCGCATAGGCCTTGTAATATAGACTAAAAATAAAAAACCAGGTAACTTACTTATGAGGAATAGTCCAGTTACTTGTTATTTACACTTGTTTCTTTGGCATTAAAAAGTCAAATAAAACTGGCAATTTTTCAAATGCTAATTACTACGACTTGTTTTTTTTATTCTAAGTCAAGTCACAATCTATTTACCTCGTTAATTCGCTATCAAAGCTGCCAATATAAATTTTAAAGAGCAGAGAAAACAGTCATCATTAGGGCTCTTTATAGCAGTCGTATATCATCAGTAGTTAGCTTTGAACGTTGATTAGTATATGAATTAGAAGTCTGTAGTGATGCTTCAGGTTTGTTTTTCTCAGTTTGGTATGGTGTTTCCAAATAGGATAAATATTTGGTTCCCATATCAATGAATTGGAGTATTGTCATAAGCACTACAAGCTGTTTTATGTCATATGCTACAGCATTAACACATATTTTTGATAATAAATCTATTAGCGCATATGTAAGGATAAGTTATTTGAGAAATTCGTAAAGTAGGAGTAAGTTTTTATGTCAAGGACTGTCTTTGTCATCTATTAATTATTCATATAAGATGTAGTTTTCAAGAGTCTGACCGTCGACTCCAAGGACAGCCATTCTTCCTTAAGTAGTGGATAAATAATGATTGTTGTACATTAGGAGGGGGTAGGCAGACGTATTCACGCCTTGAATGCTTCCCTTATTGTCATCTACTAATATAAAACTGCTTATTTAAAAGATTGTATAGCTCAAGAATCTTGTTTAAAACTAGTGTGCTACACTTATTTTAGGTTAATACCTGGAAACACGCACAACATACATACTCACAGTACACACATAAACAAACATATGCGCTCATTCTCACTCACTGTCTCTCTCTCTCTCTCTCTCTCTCTCTCTCTCTCTCTCTCTCTCTCTCTCTTACTCACTGCCTCTATCTTTCTCTCCCTTTCCCTCTCCCTCACTCATTCTCTCTCTTCCCCCTCTCTCTCATTCTCTCCCTTTCATTATCTTTCTTTCCCTCACTCACTTTCTCTCTTTTTCTCTCTCTCACTCACTCTCTGTTCTTCCCTCTCTCTCACTCACTGTGCCTCTCTCATTCTCTCTCCCTCTTCCCTCCTCTCTCACTCACTGCCTCTCTCTCTCTCTCTCTCTCTCTCTCTCTCTCTCTCTCTCTCTCTCTCTCTCTCTCACTCACTCATTCACTCACTCACTCACTCACTCACTGCCTCTTTCCTTCTCTCCCTTTCCCTCTCCCCCACTCATTCTTTCTCTTTCCCCCTCTCTCTCAATCTCTCCCTTTTATTATCTTTCTTTCCCTCACTCACTTTCTCTCTTTTTCTCTCTCTCACTCACTCTCAGTGCTTCCCTCTCTCTCACTCACTGTGCCTCTCTCACTCTCTCTCTTCCCTCCTCTCTCACTCTTTCTCTCACTCACTGCCTCTCTCTCTCTCTCTCTCAGTCACTGCCTCTTTCCTTCTCTCCCTTTCCCTCTCCCTCACTCATTCTCCCTCTTTCCCCCTCTCTCTCATTCTCTCCCTTTCATTATCTTTCTTTCCCTCACTCACTTTCTCTCTTTTTCTCTCTCTCACTCACTCTCAGTGCTTCCCTCTCTCTCACTCTCTCTCTTTCCTCCTCCTCCTCCTCTCTCACTCTTTCTCTCACTCACTTCCTCTCTCTCTCTCTCTCTCACTCACTGCCTCTTTCCCTCTCTCCCTCTCCCTCTCCCTCACTCATTCTCTCTCTTTCCCCCTCTCTCCGTTTAATTATCTTTCTTTCCCTCACTCACTTTCTCTCTTTTTCTCTCTCTCACTCACTCTCAGTGCTTCCCTCTCTCTCACTCACTGTGCCTCTCTCACTCTCTCTCTTTCCTCCTCCTCCTCTCTCACTCTTTCTCTCACTCACTGCCTCTCTCTCTCTCTCTTCGCTTTCACTATCTCGCACACACGATTCTCTCTTACTCTCTCATTCTCCCCCTCCTACCACGGTGCCTTCCTCACACTTGAAATGTAAACATACTCACCACACACACACACCACACAAAGACATGAGGTTGCTCAAGGACTCACCCCAGATGTACTGTCCTGACGTGGGCTTCAATGGTGGACACTGTAGTAGTCCTAATGCTGCATCCAGGCCAAGTGCATCGGTATACTATTCTTGTTGCCTGCAACAATAGAGACATTTTTTATAGAAATAAATAAACTTGAAGATACATACAAACACCATCATACATCAATGACTCGAAATCTTATATAGAGCAACAGCAGCATGTATAATTACCTTCCAAGTGAAAATAGATTACTTTTTATAAGCTATTTTTTTAGGAATACATTTTACCATATTTCAATAACTAAGAAAATAGAGTTCACATTCTTTCGAAGACAGTTTAGCAAAATATAAATGCATTGGATGATTATATTTTAGTTTGGTAAATTTTTTTTTGTAGATTATATATATAAATTATATATAGTACAAAAGTATCAACCGTGAAGTAGAAATAAAAGTTTATCAGGACTTGGTGAGTTCTTCAGGTTCAAATTAAAATCTTATTGCCAACGTTTCGGTTTTTATTTAAAACCGTTTTCATAAGTAGAAGTATAAAATTTTGAAGCAGAAAAAGTATAGATTTCCTGTTTAAAAAAAAATTATACTGCTGCTTAAGAAAAAGGTTTTAAATAGAAACCAAAACGTTGGCAATGAGAGTTTAATTTGAACCTGAAGAACTGACAGAGTCCTGATAAACTTTTATTTTGTTATAAATTATATATATATATATATATAACACTTAACATAAAATGGGACCGCCATAACGGTCGAAATATTGAAAAATGAGTCCTTTGTTACGTTTCTTTCTATGTGTTACAGTTTATTTTAAGTAACTATATATATATATATATATATATATATATATATATATATATATACGAGTTCGAGATTAACAAAGAGCAACACACAAAGTAGGGAAACACAGGGGTTGCTCTTTGTTAATTTCGAACTCGTATTGTGTCCAGTTTGGATCGTATTTCGTTTTATCAGTGAATATATATATATATATATAAACTATAAAAAGATTTCACATAAAATGACAGCTAGCGGATAGTTTTTTACTCTTTCTTACTGTACTCCTTTGTTTCCCCAAACATCCCTTTCTGGACATTAGTCCTTTCCTGCGCTTTCACCCTTTTAAAATACCACTCTTCCCAACTCCTCACCAGATGTTTTCTGCATTTAGTGTTTCAGTTGGGTTTTTGACTCTGACGAAGACCACTTGTTACGGTTGAAAGATCTTAGTCTTGTTTTCCCATTTCTTATTATGGTTTGATCATTGATATATAAACTATATAGACAAAAAGAACACACAAAAATGAAACAGAAACTCACTACTATATTTCGATGTTCTCGTCATCAGGAAGATAGAAAAGAGTCGCTCCGGCGGTAGACAACGACTGGCCGGTGATCTTGAAGAAGGCCACATATATACGAGTATATATATATGTTATATTTAGATATGAATGGGCTGCATTATAAAATCTAAAGAAAGTGTACAACCTTTTTCTGATCACTGATAACATTTAAAAATAATTATAAAGACTATTATCTTGCATTTCAGATATATGGTAAAATACGATAATGAATTTTATCATCTTGATCTAATAACATTGGCATCTATTTACGTTTATTATACTAAAATGTTCCATTAAGTTTCTCTAGAACCTTTGAATTATAGAATGTTTCAGGAGATGCCCGTAACTGATAATACCGACTGAATGATTTATATTTATATTTTTCAAATTAAAAATAATATGCTAATTATTATGTATATAAAGGTATAATTATATTGTGTAAAATAGAGCGAGATATTAATTTGCCGGTGTTTGTTGTGCTATTTTTCAATGTTAAGGTTTTTGCAAGTAGGGAAGCTTGTTGTGAAAGTGGGACAAAGTCCATGTTGAGCGAACAGCTGATCAATAGACACGTGAGCAAGTGTTGGTGATCAATAGAGCTTTGGTCTTGCTGCCGCTTGGGGCGCTGCGCACTGTAAACAAACCGGCTTGGCAACCAAGGACGCTCTTTGGTCAATCCAAATACAGCTGACTTGAGAAGCGGCCTATATTTAACAACGCATTCCGGCCATTATTTCGCTTTAATATCTATTCCATGTTCTATGATATCCATTAAATACCAGAGCCATATATACTTTGTATGTTATAGGTACTAACACAATCAGAAAACAATTAAAAAACTTTTAAATATTCCGACTACAAAGATTATCGAAGTATTATCAAAAACACATTTTAAATTCAGAAATGGCTCAAGATCTTTCAAACTAAAAACTGGTCCTCATTAGAGTTGAATTTCTCAATTTCTTACTGTAGTTTAGCCGTTTGTTAGTTTACTTGTTTACTGTGAATTGAAAAAAAAAAACTAGTTTGATACTTCGCTTTAGGAAATGAGATTCTCTTGTTGAGCGACCACACTCATACACAGTGGTACCTTAGTTCTTGACCAAAATTCGTTCCAGAGTTTTGATCAACAACCGATTTGGTCGAAAACCAAACCTGTTTGAAATACATGGGATAATCAGTTCGATTAGATCAAATACAGGTGTTATTTTTCAATATTGTAGGTTTCTCTATATAAAAACATGAATATAAATTTCTAGAGTGCAGATTCGGCCACAATCGAGTTTCAACGACTGTTGAAGTTCCAAAATTATGTACCTCGGTAATTCCTTATTAATTACAAAGGAATATTATAAAGAATATGTGAACCTTAAAAATAATGTAATCGTTTGAAATTTTATGTGTGCATATTCTGTTCCAACTTTATATTATTTATATTTAATAACATTGACTTAACAAATCAGAAATAATTATTTAAAAAAATTGTTCATTATATTGTAAAAATAAGAATTATTGTAAAAAAACGTGTAATTAATGCATGTAATACAATGTGGAACATGTTGTAATAAAATAAAAAAAAACCACGGAATAATCAGCTGCAAAAAGGAAAAACCTCAATATAATTGAAAAAAAGCCAGACATGAAGAATCAATGAGAGAGTTAAGTGTATGTATATTGTTAGTGGCGCAGAGATTAGTTGAAATCGCATTAAGTAAATGATAGTGTTGTCTCGTAGACTTGAGTAGGAGTTGTTCTACTTTGAACTTGCAGTTCTACTTGTTGATGGACAACATTAGAAACCGGTTGAACAACTGATACTTGAGTCTGAGAGGCAAGACTGCGTCATTTACTAATGCCATTAATAACAGTCTTTAAAAATTATACATTGGGAATGATAGAGAACAAGAAGCAAGTAATGCAGGGAAGAGGGGAGTTTTCTAAAGCTGATTTTGACTGTTAATGGAACAAAAGAGGTGATTAGTGGGCTAGCTGCATCTAACTAAACCAGTAGATGCTTAAATAGCAACCTTTCGCACAATTGCAATACTCAGCCCAATAATAAGCTTTAGATTAGCTCTAAACTCTATTCCAACAACCAATTAATGCATGGTTCTTTTTAATAATTAGTTCACTACTAACTAATTATTGTTAGATTAACAATGTATGCTTTATGGATCCATACAACAAAATGTATATGTAACTTTATGGAGGGCCAGCCCTAGGAAGGTGCGGAGCCCCGGGCAACTCATCCACTGCGGGGTCTAATATTGTGCAGGTATTAGAAAATAAAAAGAGCTCACAGGTTTCAATTTTATTTTCATATTTCCAGATTTTTGTTTCACTCAGTATCTATCATTTACCTGTCACCGGCATGACCAGTGAACAGGTCGCTACAGTCGTCTCACGGAGACCCCACAAGTATGGAAGTCAGGGCGGTTGCCCCGGTTTGCCCTAGATAAGGGACTTCATGTTTACCAGGTAAAAAAATCTAATTTTTTTTTGTATCTCAATTCAACATTTTTTATTTGTTATGCTTTTTACTTATTTTAAACTACAAATAGATATATGACCAAACCACAATAAGAAATGGGAAAACAAGACTAAGATCTATCAACCGTAACAAGCGGTCTTCGTCAGAGTCAAAAACCCAACTCTGGGTTTTTGACTCTGACGAAGACCGCTTGTTACGGTTGAAAGATCTTAGTCTTGTTTTCCCATTTCTTATTGTGGTTTGATCATTGATTGTTGTTTCACGTGTTTATGTGAATTCTTATATATATATATATATATATATATATATATATATATATATATATATATATATATTGGTTACTTGCCGTTGCGTCTACAACGTACTTGGTCTCCCTTTCTCTTTTCTCCTGAAGACGGATTACCCGAAAATTTGAGTCTGTAAGTGTGTTTACTTATTCTGTGTGTTACTCTTCTTGATTTTGAACTCATATATAATTATATATATATATGTATATATATTCACTTGATAAACGGAAAGCCGATCCAAACTAGACAGAATAACAGTTCAAAGATCACAGAAAGTCACTACAGAACTCACTTTGATATTTGGACTTCCGTCGTCATCGGGAAGAAGTGCGAAGTATTCGCGTTGAGAAGCAAATTGCTACCAACGTTTGCTTCTCAACGCGAGTACTTCGCACTACTTCCCGATGACGACGGATGTCGAAATATCAAAGTGAGTTCTGTAGTGACTTTCTGTGTTCTTTCCTATTTGTTAAAGTTTATATATATATATATATATATATATATATATCCAAAGTTTTGTTTTCTCGACCATATATATTTTACGCTAAAACAATATCAAAATTTCTTTATCTCAATTTAGTATTTTTTATCTGTTTTTTTTCACTAACTTTGAACTACTAATATATATATTTATGTTTCAGAGTAAACTATAGGTACACAGTAAATAGAAAAACACTATTTATTGTGTTTTAATTTTTTAATTAAAACGGTTTTTAATTTTCTATTCAACCGTCATCAGGTGAGAAGAGATAGGGACTCCAAGCTCACTTGCGAAGCAACGGGTGGAGACCCACAGTCTATAGTTTACTCTGAAATGTTTTTTGTCCTTTGTAGATCGTCTTCTTGAAGATATCTTGAAAATACTTCCCTCAGTTTATATGTCTTCATTTCTACTCCCGATGACAAACTTTTGTTCAAAACATCGGTAAAGGTAAGATCTTTATTTTTATAAATTCCATTGAGAATTTCGTGTTTTGAAATATATTGTAAATAAAAGAAATCATGATGAAATCAATAAAAATAAATATACATTTTAAGGCCTTTCGTGTTAGTTTGTTGTGATGAGTAGAAAAAGGAGATAACGAAGTAGAAACATAGCAAAAAAAAGGAGAAGTAGTAAAGGTACCATAGGAGGGGAGGGTCGAACAGGACCGTTACATGGGAGCCGTTAAGCAGCTGTACTATCTTATCAACAACCAATTGAAACAGCTGTTGCACTGTCTTATCAACAACTAATTGAACAGCTGTTGCACTACCTTATCAAGAAATAATTGAACAGCTGTTGCACTATCTTATCAACAAACAATTGAAAAAGCTGTTGCACTACCTTGTCAACAACTTATTGACAACTGTTGCATTATCTTATCAACAACCATTTGAAACTTATCTTACACACTCTTACCAACAACAAATTGAAACAGCTGTTGCACTATCTTATCAACAAACAATTGAAAAAGCTGTTGCACTATCTTATCAACAAACAATTGAAAAAGCTGTTGCACTATCTTATCAACAAACAATTGAAAAAGCTGTTGCACTATCTTATCAACAAACAATTGAAAAAGCTGTTGCACTATCTTACCAACAGCTTTGGACATTATCTTATACATTATCTTATCAACAAACTTTTGAAGCTTATCTTACAAACTTTTATAAACAATCAATTGAAACAGCTGTTGCAACATCTTATCAACAACCAAATGCATCAGCTGTTAAAATATTTCATCAACGACTAATCAACTAATTGGACAGATGTTTATTTATGTTTAATTAGTGCTCATTTCATGATGTAACTTTTAAAAACTTAAATATACTATATATATATACGTAAAAAAACTTTAATATACTATTGCTTCAACGTTTTCAAATAAATAGAATGATTTTGATTTGATTTATTAGAATTGATATTATTATTATATTGATAATACTTGCCGTTGCGTCTACTACGTGCTTGGTCTCTCTTTCTCTTTTTTCCTCAAGACGGATTACCCGAAAATTTGAGTCTGTAATAGTGTTTCCTTACTCTGTGTGTTACTCTTCTCGAATTTTGAACTCGTATTATTATATTGATACAGGCCACTGGATGAATCTTTTTTTTCCAATACTATAATAATACCAATTAAGCAAGTTTGAAGATCATTGCCAGTTTGTCCAACATAACTGAGATTTTATTGTGTTTATTTCAATCAGTGTTGGAACAAAAGCTAAAAAAGAAGTATGCGGTTTTGTTAAACTACCGAAAAGATACTGGAAGAATAGAAGTAGGTTAATTTCAAAATGGTTATATATAATTTAAATTATTCGTAAAATAAAATATTAAAGATTTTATATATTAAGGTAAAATTTGGTGTTGTTAGATAGAAGGTAAACATGAACATAGTGCAGTAAAGAGGTATTCCAAGTGGTCTTTAAGATAGAGTCCAGAAAAATGTAAATTACCTTCTTATCTGGTACTTTTAAATCTTTGTTTTTAATTTTATCTTTTTAAATGCTTGTTGACTAATTGCATGTAATATTCCATCTATTCTTATCTAGATAGCATTTTCTAGATAACGAAACAGAAGAACCCTAATAATTTGTTTACAGTGTTTCATATTTCATTAAGAAATAATTTAATTAAATTCTCAATGAAATCAATGCTCTTTTTAAATGCAGGAATTTGTATTACAGAGCATTTTCTTCATAGCTAAAAGGAGTAATTTAAAAAAGATATGTATTAATTATTGCGATGTAGCATATTACAAATGTTTGTTTGTTTTGCAATACGTATAGTTACACCGTTTTAGAGACGGAAATTGTGATTCATTTATTATTTGGAACCTATTTTAGTAATGGGCGACCCACATTACCTGTTTATTCTACATTGGGCGTTCTGAATTCTGGAGGTATTAAGAGGAAGGCTTTAAAGGATGATAGCAATGGCGATTCAATACATTTAAAAATTTATTCAATGATTTTTTGTTCAAGTGGTCTTAGATATACAAATGTATGTATACATGGTAAATAAATGACATTAGAGGCCCATGGTGAATTGTAGGTTTCAATCTAACTTAGCTACCGGTAATCTTGAATATCTCATTTAAAAAATCCTCTTTACTGATCGTGTATACGTTACATAAGAGATTGGAATGAAGTTACTGATTGAAGAAACGATACATTTATGGTTTATACGATAGTTTATTTATAGTAAACAAAGTGAATCAGCTAAAAGGCTAGAGCAAGTTGAAGAAATGAAAGATGACGATGGAAATGACGGGGCTTCTGTGAAGGTTAGCTAAAGGAAGCCATGGCAAGTGGCCTAGGGCTGGGCTGGGAGAATGGGCAGCTGGGTGGAGGCGAGTGCCCGAGAGGGCCTATTAAGAGACGGCATTATCTCGCTTGCAGGGTTATTGGCAAGCCAGTCTCTAGCTCGCATAATTACACTCTACTTGGTGCTGAGTTTGAATAATTATCTAGCCCGCCACCGCCCCTGGCTACAACAGCCGCAGTCTCCTTACTTGTTTCGTGCCGGACAAGCAAATGGTGCCTTTTCACGCCGGCATCTCCTTAACATCCAACACCACTCCGGTCACCTCTTCGGCATACAATGTAAACGACTTTTTTACAGCAGAGTTTCTCAACGGTTATCTTAATCTCATCCTATTTATGCTATAATTCAATATGTATTTTACTTTATAATAAGTAAAAAACCGTAAATATATATTCCAAAAAGTTGGAATCCTTTTTATTTCTGAGAAGGATTTTAGACTGACCAATACTGGCTTTGTAGCAAACTTTGATATAAATGTGCAGCCCCGCAAGAAGCAAACCACTGTGTTACTCATTCATCAATCATCTGCTCAATCTTTTCTGTCATCGCTATTATCATCATCATAATCGCCAATTCTTTCGAGCATTGTGACTCAATCAATGATCATCACCAATTCTGTTTGAGCAGGCTATTTCAACTTCAGTCGAGGATTTATTGAGACCTAATTCCTTCATAAGTGACCTTCACCAGTAAGACGCGGTCTTCTTCTTTTCTTCCGTACTGGATTCCTGGTATTAGTAGGTTTGCGATGGGTTTTTCCAAGCCATTCCCCACCTCCTTCTTCTGTTGCTAGTTTCTAATGGTTTCTCAATAATTCTGTTCCACAAAATGCCTGCTGGAGATAGTGTCTGGCCAGTAATCTTTGAGAATTTTTCTGAGAAACTCTTATTTTCCTAGTCTTATTGTTAATCAGTAGTGTTTTCCTAGTTTTCACTACTAGTACAAACTACTTTTTTAAATTAAATATTCCAAGCTTCAAGCCGAGATTCAATACATTTGATTGTCCGTTAATTGGGTTTTCAAAACAAAGGCTGTCTGCAAAATCCTCGAATGTATATCTTCGTTTGAACCTTTTGTCAGTCATCACATAACTCCGCGTAATTTGAACTTGGTGACCTTTCCGAAGTTCCCATTAATGGTGACTGTATTTCTGTTGTTACCATTTTCTCTTCATAAGCATTGTCTTGTTTAGGTTTATTCTCAGTATTTCGATCCGCTTAGTTTTTAATTAGTTACACGATGTTTTCAGTCTGAGTTACTAAACGCTAATGACGTTGCATAGTAATTAACCTCTTTGTTACTAATAACCTTATGAAGATATTATAAAAGATGATTACAACTCTAACACCTCACATCATATCATATTCACTAATTGTCTATGATTAAGTGCTATGCTCTAGCGATATCTTTTAAATCAACTTTAGATAATATCGCTTACATCGCCACCATCTTCATTGAAACCGATATACCTTTGTAGGATATCATCTTTCATTCCTTTATTTACCCATTAGTAATTCCTCTCCCAGATCTGTAAGCAATATTGCTTATCTCCCATAGCAATCTCTTAGATTGTTTAACTCAATTATTATTTCAAATGCATCGGTTAGACAATTCTGCGACTTCGACATTAAACATGCAACAATAATTCGCACATTAAATTTCAATCTGATTTCTCGCTTAATGAACATAACTTGTTCTCCTAAGTCTTACTCATCATGCAAAACACTCGTTAAGAGAAAGAAATTGTTTTCATAACAATCAGTGTAAAGTATATTAGTAGAACTATTTAATCCGAGTCACCCCATACTATGTACTAAAACGGTTCAAATGAAGAGACACCTTCAATTTCTTTTTCCCTATTCGTAACAACAGAAATATTATACGGGAAAATTCTCTAAAGCTTTCGTTTAGACGCTGATAATGAAGTTACTGGTTAAAGTAAACAAAAGCAAGTATTAGTTAACTTCTTGGGGTATAAAAACCGAGAAAAATTGATAACTCTATTGAAGTTTTTCTGTTATAAACAAATAGAGGGTCACGTAAGCTCTGTGGCAATGTGCTCAATACCCACCTAATACCTGGGTTCAATACCCACTCTGACCATCAATTTATTCATGCCGGTGGTGAATAAATCTGAGTCCTTCGTCCCTCAGATAGGACGTTTTACCGTCGATCCCGAGCCTGTACGATATCAGATACTTGTTAAAAATCCCTATTCTAAACACACGTGATTTAGGTAAATTCATTGTGTGTATCACAAAGGGCCAATTCAGCTTACGTGTATTCTTTTGTGAAACTGCCACAGTAACCCAACCTAAACCATAGTAAATGTAAACTACAGTTGTTAAGTGATTTCTCTATTTATAATGTACGTCTTTTCATTTTTTACTATATTATGAACTTAAAACACTATTTTTTGCTCTCAAATATTAATTTTTTATTTTCTTTGAGTAAACTAAATTCTTTGGTTTCTTTCGTGTACGAATTTAAATATTTTTCATAAAATAGATAAATGTATTTTAGCCTTCCGGGTTTGAATATCATTTATCCAGCTGTTTCCACATTACGAAGGTGACCTCTTTAATGGGGGAAGACATTGTTTACTAAAACTTGAGTGGGCTTCTAGCCTGGTACAATCGAATTCTATTCACTGCAGTGGATGAAAACTCTTTTGTCATCCACTGTAATGGTCGCTCTTCCCTATCTTTCCGGGCATTCTCTAAGGCCATTCAGACACAGGCGTCGGGATAGTGGTTTCAAAGTATAGCTTTGTACTGAATGCTTCGGTGGTTTGCAAGCTGAGGACATCATGGAAAGCTAGTTGTCCTTGAAAGTTGAATACAATTGTTAGGTTCAGTTCAGAAGTTACTGTAACCATTGATGGAGTAGTAAGATCCTTTCTACATCTTAGGTCAATACAATTGAATCTTGTTCACATTGTATCTGGCATAAATTACAGACTTTTGATAATCGTAAATTATTTCCCTCCCTTCTCGTTAGGTGTAAAATAGCTAAAATCAACCCTCCTGGCCTAAACATTGCAACTGCTCCTGTCAGAACGTCATATCATCAATGTAAATTAATCGGCTTTAGTGCACAGTTTTAGGAAGGAATTAAGGGCTCAATTTTAAATGACTACTCATAAAAGGCATTTTTCAGATTAATCCAAGATAAATTTCATTTGTTATTTATAAAAAAAAAATTAGTAAACAGGGATTCAATTCCCAATAAAGTTACTACTTTAGTAAATTAATGCTTCAGATGCTTTAGGTAGTTCAAAAATTTTATAGAGTACATTTTGTTCTACTTAGAAATAGAGTCAATATAATATGGTAGGTTACTAGTTTTATGCGTCTTGAATTTGACATATAAGTAATTATATATATATATATATATTATATATATATATATATATATATATATATATGTATGTATTTGAATTAAATATCACTATAAACAATTATATATTAATTGTTTACTGTGGTATTTAATTTATATATCAAGAGTTATTGTTGATTATTAATTTATATATATACCATGATAAAAGGAAACGCCCGGCAGGACAGATTACACTTAAAATAAACTGTGAAACATAGACAGAAACATAACAAAGACTCACTTTTCAATATTTCGACCGTAATGGGGGTCGTCCTCAGGAGAAGAAGTGAATTGACCGAGGGACGATAGTCAACTGACCCTATATATATATATATAAATTCAGTTCACTGTCGTCCCTCCGTCAATTCACTTCTTCTCCTGATGACCACCGTCATTACGGTTGAAATATTGAAAAGTGAGTCTTTGTTATGTTTTTGTCTATGTGTCATAGTTTGTTTGAAGTATATACTCGTATATATATAAAGATTTCACATAAATACGTGGAATAACAATCAATGATCAAACCACAATATGAAATGGGAAAACAACACTAAGATCTTTCAACCGTAACAAGCGGTCTTTGTCAGAGTCAAAAACCCGACTCCATTTGGGTTTTTGACTCTGATGAAGACCGCTTGTTACGGTTGAAAGATCTTAGTGTTGTTTTCCCATTTCATATTGTAGTTTGATAATTTTATATATATATATATATATATATATATATATATATATATATATATATATATATATATATATATATATATATATATTAGTTCACACATTATATCAACAATCAAACCACAATATGAAATGGGAAAACAAGACTAAGATCTTTCAACCGTAACAAGCGGTCTACGTCAGAGTCAAAAACCCAACTGACTCAGTTGGGTTTTTGACTCTGACGTAGACCGCTTGTTACGGTTGAAAGATCTTAGTCTTGTTTTCCCATTTCTTATTGTGGTTTGATCATTGATTGTTGTTTCACGTGTTTATGTGAAATCTTTTTATATATATATATATATATATATATTAGTAAATTTTGGTAGCAGTCCCTCCTGTAAACATACATTGTTAAAAATCTGACCATATCTTGCTGAAACTTGCTTCTTATTAAGTTTTTCAAGTTTTCTAAATAGAGTTCTTGTCACTATATCCACAGTATACAATATTCTTCCGATAGTCGACATGTTACATGAGTCCATGTTTCTGCTGTCCTCAGCCATTATCAAGACATAAATGAGTTTTGAAATAATTTGTTCCTTTATATAAGAGAAGTAAAATTCGTTGAGAAGGTTGGGGGATTAAAGTTGTTTGTCTAAATTCATTGGGTTGAGTGACCTGGTTAGGGGTTTGTTGCCTCTACCTGGAGAGGTCCCACTTGACCTGGGGTTGATTTAAATAGTTTTAATATTTTCTCACTATTTTCCAACTGGATATTAATATATGGCTTCGTTTTCTGTATGAGTATGGCTTCTGTTATTTTGAGTCTATGCTGGTCCTGTTCTTTTTTTATTATTCTGGTTCCTTCGACAAGCGCTTCTCTAGTTAACTTTGTATGGTGGACTTGCTCTGTGTGTTTTTTGGGGGCTCCGGATATCAAGTGCATGGTCAGTCTTCTAGAAAGTGTAGTAGTAGTCATTCCAATGTATGAGCGTTTTTGGGTTTCACAGTCCCCATAGTTGCATTGGTACTCATACACTAGATTTGTTTCTTTCAGTGGAGAGTTTTTGCAGCGACTGTTATTAATCATAAAAAGGCTACTTATTGTAGGGCTCTTATAATAAGTAACCAGTGAGAGTCTATCATTTTCATTTTTGCACTTTATGTTGTTTCTTATGATGTCCTTTAGTATCCTTTCATCAATTTTATGCCTGTCAGAATATTGGTTCCTGTAGTATATTTTATGTATGGTTCCAGCTGTTTTCTCAATTCCTTTCCTGTGTTCCCTTGTGTGTAGATATTCTTTCAGAATTTTGTCAAATTTTCCATTTGAATAGCCGTTATTGACAAATGCCTGTTTGGTCCTGTTGATGTTGGTGTGGAAAATCTCCCAGTTTGAAGCTATTTTGTAGGTCCTGTGTACTAGGGCTTTTATTGTTGAGTCTTTGTAGCGTTGCGGGCATTCACTATGGGCATTGAGGTAGTTGGAAGTATTAGATGATTTGATATGTACTGAAGTTTCCACCTTTCCATTTTGTATATTGATATTTACATCCAAGAAATTGATTTTCTTGTTTATGGATCTCTCTATTGTAAATTTTAAGTCTGACTCTTCTTCAAAGGCATTTTTTCAGGGCTTCGATCTGTTCTATGCTGTTTGATATGACAAAACAATCATCAACATACCTGCAGTAAATCTGAGGCTTAATTTCTGGCCTGTTCCTCATGACATTGTTTTCTACATGACACATATAATAGTTAGCCAGAGTTACTCCTAAAGGTGAACCCATGGCAACCCCATCAGTCTGCAAATACATAGATCCATCTATATTTATGAATGGGTTTTCCATCGTACATGCTTGGAGTAGTTTATTTAGCTGTTCTTTGCTTAAAGGAGGTGGTGGTATGTTATTGTTGGAGTACACATAATTACAAATGATGTCTATAGTTTCTTTTACAGGAACATTCGTGAATAATGCTTCCACGTCCAATGATGCAATAGTCCCTTCAGGTTTGAGTTCTTTAATAATATCCAGGAATTCATCAGTTGATTTAATCATGTATCTAGCCGGCATGTAGGGAGATATAATATTGTTTAGTTCTTTTGCCAGATGATAAGTGGGACTCATGTAACATGTCGACTATCGGAAGAATATTGTATACTGTGGATATAGTGACAAGAACTCTATTTAGAAAACTTGAAAAACTTAATAAGAAGCAAGTTTCAGCAAGATATGGTCAGATTTTTAACATTATATTATATATATATATATATATATATATATAAATCTTTATTATTGATACAACTATCCACCGTAGAATAGAAACAAAACTAAAGTTTACCGGGACTCGGTTAGTTTTTCAGGTTGAACCTGAAAAAAAGAGAGGTCACAAAAACTCACTACTATATTTGGACTGCATAGTTATCAGTAGAAAGATTAAGAAGTAAATTGCTCAAAAGACAGTTGACAATTCTATATAGTTTAACGTTAGTAATCAAAAAGAAAGTAACACCAATAAAAGGGAAACACACTTAGAGTCTGAATTTCAGTTTAAACCGTCTTTAGGAGAGCAAATAAAGAGAGACAAGACACAGGAGACTGTGATGGTTTAAAACTCAACCGATTAACATGATGAGGTTATATGAACACCTATTTATTATCTTACTTTAGTATATTGAACTATTTTTTTTTTTTTGATAAATGAAGTCTTTAAATAAAGTAGATTTAAAAGTTTTTATAAAACCTAAGTTGAACTTTGTTAAATTACTCCTGTCTGCAGAAGTACAGTAGAAGAGTAATCTATCATAGAGTAGATTTTAATGAAAATCATTAATAGTATAACTATTTTTCATCCAAAATAAATGAAATTTCGTGATTAATTCATTTTTTTTTCTTTATGAATCCACCATTTTAGAAAGTGCTAAGAATATTGGGGGAAGTTATCATTTGACTTGATGATAGGATTGAATTGCCGTTAACCTTGGGATCAACCTTCCAAATGAAAGCCCTACTTCAATTATCTGCTTTCTCATCGACAAGGCTTCATTCCAAACTTTAAACTCTTCCTTAAATTAGAACTCCATTTTTTTTTTTGGTCTTAAATAAAACTTGTTGTTTTGTAAGTTAATGAGGCGAGATTGAGATATAAGGCGATATTATGAACAGATTCAGTAGCATTGGAAGCTTTTGTTTTTTTGTTGTTTTCTGTTTTGTGGTCAATAAATGGTTACTTTGTGAGCTAAGGTGGAAAGATGTGGTTATTTAAGATGAAGAAGCAGTTAGCGGAACTGAATGTCTGAATCTACTAAGATTAAGAAGGCAAACAGGTGACGAGAGGGCTTGGGGGAGAGACCAGCTGGGGTCGTGAACGGCGAAAGAGGAGAGGGGGACCTGGGCATGCGCGCACCGTGCCCGCTACAGCTATACCTAACGGAGTTATAGGCTAATTGAAATCTACCTGTCCTACGGTTTTTTTTTTTTTAACGCGGCGAAACTGAGCCAAACAGTGGAATGACCTGCTCAGCTGAATCTAACCATGGAGCACTGCAAACAGTTCCATTAACATAGCTGAAATGGATACACTCAGCTTCTCAACATATATCTACTACTATCAATAATAGCATCTAGGAATTTCAGATAAAACATCTCACCTTTCAAAACCTCATCAGTTAATGAGTATTTTAATATTTTTCGATGCAATGATCTCACAGCACTATATGCTATAGCAGAGGGGCCAACCTGAGCCCTTTGAAGGATTATTTGTGGCTCTCAATATAAGTTCCCTTTTAATATTTGTGTTATTATATTTTAAAAAATTATTATCATTCCGTGTGTATTTTTTGCATACCTTTTAAATACGTATTTCATTGCGGCTCGCAAAACATTTCAAATTTTGAAAAATTTGGTCATCCTGCCCATACAGTGAGGTAGATTAGACAGTAATCAAGTCAAATGCTTCGATAAAACCAAGCCATCAAATCCATAGCCATATTCAAACACAGCAGATTCCCAGATTTCCTTCCAAATATATTTATGATTTTCAAAGTAACAATGCTTCCCTTTACAATTCAAATATCCGTATAAACATACAAACTTATTTATTTCCACTTCTATTATCACTCGTAATAAAGTCCCCAAAGAATTTTATTAATTTTGAAAAAATTTACATTTTAATTCGAATTACCCTGGAAAGATATTAGGAAGGTCAAATGTTTATCATTCCTGAGAGAATACACTTTTTCGTCTTACTTTCTTACAATATCTGTTATACCATTTCTTACCATTACTTCAACATCGAAAGCCCGTTTTTTTTAATATTCAATTTCAATTACTATAGCAGTTATAATATAGTAATTATTTTTTAACAATAGTAATATGGCATAATTACTACTAACTCTCTTAATTTCTAAGGTAGTGCAATCAGTTAATATGCGGCATTTACTCGTTGTAGGGTAAAATAGTCTTCGCATATAAGTTAAATATGTGGAGTTTAATAAGTCTAAACAACGCGTTTCGAACATATAGTGATCTTGTTTTATACCTTAAGAAGAACACCACTTGTTTGAAACGCGTGTTTAGACTTATTAAACTTGTATATGTGTAGACTATTTATAACCTTTTTACCCTACAATGACTTGACAAAGATTTGCGTCAATCACAACCATAATTCAACAACTATCTAGCCTTTGACACTCTTTAAAAACAAACTTTATAATTCAGTTTTCTCCACTGTGTACAGTTTGCTATTCAAACTTGGAAATTATAGAACAAGTCTCAAGGAAAATAATGTTTCCAAAAAAAAAACTACGTATATTGAAACTGATATTTTTTTTTATCAGTTGGTAGGCAAAAATGGAAGCAGTACCACGTACCATCTTCTCACTGCAGAACAGATAAAACTGGTAAACATATTTTGCTTTCGGAACAAAATTCGTTGTTTGACGAATAACATTTTTTAATGTAGACCCTGAAATTTCCACATAAATCTTATTCTACTTTTGAATTGTCAATATTTCTCTTTGATACATTTATTAATAAAGATATTTAGTTAAAACAACTTAATAACAGCAAGAATGGCTTGCAGTGCATAGGCACTGTGGAACTGCAGTACCTCCTTATGGATTGGATTTACTTTCATAGCAGTTCATTATAATTAGTATTTGATGCTTATAGAGTGATAGAAATGTTTCCATATCTTGGATAAATCATTGATACGTATTCCTCACAGCGTTCAGTGATGCCAGCAGAGAGATAATGTCTTTGTTACATCTACATTGTTTCCAACTAAGAAATCACTAAATTCATTAATCTAAAAACCTACAAGAAAAATTTATCTATTACTGTATACAATATTGCCAACATGCAGATCAAGTTACACCAAGAATGTTTTTTACAGTGTTACCTACCCAGACATAAAAATACATATAAAAAATTAAGTGACTTTTATTTATAATTCATTTTATAGCACGCAGGTTACTCAGGTTAGACATACAAAACAGCTTTCTTTCTGAGAGTTTTCCTAATTAGAGAAAGAGGTACATACTTAAAAGAAAAGTAACTAAAGAAGTTAATCTTACAAGAAAATTACTTGACCAACGGATTAGGGACAATCTGAGTGGTAGAGCTTACTATAAACTTCTAAAAGTTTTTCTTAATATTGAAGATACTTCAAATATTTCTTATTTTAATTAACTTACTTCATAATTATTTTTGTAAACATTCTTATTTTTCTGACAATCTTATTTGTTTGACAGGTGAGGATTGAAATGTAAACAAACTATCGAGGAAGGTAAAAAAGTGTATCTTGTCTGTAACGCTAACATTTTGACGTTCATAACATCTTTCCAGGGTCAACTTGAATTAAGATGTAAAATTTATTAAAATTGATAAAGTGCTTTGGGTATGAATGACAGAGAGAGATGTAGAGAATGTTATATATGTAGATGATTTGAAACAGGTAAACAACGTGAAGGTTATTCCAATGGAAATATACTCTAGATGTTTTGTTGATTACTTAATACTTTTATTAAATAGACTAAGCAAATTGTAGAAGTCAAGATTGCACAAAGAGCCGGTCAGCTGCCGGAGTCAGCTGGGGGAGGAGGGGAAGTCACGTGGGCCTGAGACACGTGGGCCTTCCCCCCCTGGGGGTCGATGAACCCCCACCAAAACCAACTCAGTAAACACTCTCCACCACCCCTCAGCTCTAGATCTCAGCAAAAGAGAAGCAACAACCTTGTGCCTGTGCGACGTCAGCGTTGTCCAACCAGGGACCCAGCTATAAAATCAGGAAAAAAAACCAGTCACTGGGAAGGATTGAATTATATTTCACTAACTCTTATACTTCACTCCCATCGGGTAGATTAGTTTTACAACTTGCTTTGACGAATCAATTACGTCTTACAGACTGAATACTTTGATTATGTATTTTAAGTAGAACTACTGAGTATTTCACGACATGTCATCCAAGTCTGCACGTTGTTTCTATATTCTTATCTACTGGTCAGACAGCTATATTGACCTCTTGACTGAACCGGTTTCGAAACTTTTTTAATGATCAAGAGCGAACGAAACTTTATTTTATGTTCTTGTGTATTTATGACCTTCTTTTGAATTGATAAATTCCAGTTCAGTTTGGTTAAGACTCTGAGCAAGTTCTGAAACCGGCTGAGTAAAATCAGCAAATTTAGGAGTTCAAAAATTTTGACTTAAAAAACTCAAGTGAATTTAGAGTAGGGATCTTTATCGAAAATCTGATATCAGAAAGGCGACTTGCGTCCTTTCCGAGGTACGACTGCTAATAGTTTTCCACCCCCTAGCGTGAATAAATCAAGGGTTAGAGTTGAGTATCGAACCCACAGTCCAGGAGCGAACATGCAAGCTACTGGACTACCCTGGCCTATTCTTTGAATATTATTATATTTAGCCCCATACAAGGGCTAATCCCCCTACGTGGCTCATCCAATAAGGCCTTGCCTCTGCTAGAGACATGCTGCTTCAATTTCCTAAGCCCTTAGTGCTTTGTGTTGTTCAAAAAACCTTAGGGTCAGTAAAAAGGGCTCGTCAGTCCTTCGATCTTCCATCTACTATTAAATAACTCTTTATATATTTGAACCCTTTAAGAAATTAATGAATCAATCGTTGAAAATCATAATAAAACATTTCAGAAACGATTATGTGAATTTAAAATCCTGAAAGAAATGTTTCCTTTAAAAAAGAATAACTCAATAATATGGCTTGCAAATCATTTTATAAATACTTGTCTTATTGGTGATTTTATATATTTTAATAAATTAAAATACCTTTATATATATTTGTTTCCTACTAATCAACAGACTCGAAAAAATGATATTTTGCATAAAATTCTCATTTTTTAAAAACAGTAACTAGATAAGGAGTGTTGAACTCTTTTTAGTTCAGGACTGCATGCAGTCCAATTTGATCTCAAGCGGTCAAACCGGTAAAATAATCAAAATAAATTACCATCGACGAGAATCTCAAACCATTTTCTTTTATACTGCAAAAAAAAAAAAATAAAGACGAGCATCTAGAATAATGTTTTCTATTTACAAACATTGAGTAGGAATACTCATGTTTATCCTTAAACAAGACTGTTGTAACTGCTCAGGTTATCCGTTACAATAAACTTGAAGACAGTTACCAGTAAAAATCTACCATACATCAATAGTGAACACTCCAAATGCCTCTATTAAACCACAAAAATTTAGTAAAATTCAATTTCTCTTGTCTAGTATTCAGAGAAAAAACATTAAAATTATATCAAAGCTTGATTCTGTCTTTCAAATGTGTGAAATATTTACTGGGTTCAATACGTAAGTGTTCTTAAGTTTTTTTTTACTTTTAATAAATCATGTATGATTCATGATTGAATATTTGAACTTTTTTATTCATCCTGGGGGCCTGATTCCACTGTCAGACCTTCTTTTACACCCTTGAACTAGATGATAATGCTTATCAGTAATTTCATCTGTACACTCAATATATGTAGTCGGTGCAAAAGAAATACGAACTTTTTTTTTTTTTTTCTTGATACTTCGACTACAATTTCATGTATTTAGAAGTAATTTTGATTTAGGGTTACTCCTTTAGCTTTTTGATTATGTGACGTGAATCGGTGGCACTCCGTAACTATGTTTAAGCTTTAGGGTGACAGAAAGTCACGTGGCCATTGTCGTTTTAGTCGTCTTTGGGGGTTTGTGGGGATTACTAGTTGGGAAAGATTTTGAGCAAGTGGGTTTGGATGAGTTGAGAGTTTACTGTGGAATTTTTTATAGTGGTCTTTTGCATAGTCGAGGACGAAGGGGACTTTAAGATCTCGGTGAATGATTATATTTGAGACGTAAAATGGGAGATGCGAGAGTATATACGAACTTAAGCGCATTTTTATTTACACAGTGAAACTGTACAACAAAAATTACTACCTATATCAGGAAATTTGAAAATAGATAACACATATCAAGAATTACGGTTTTATAACGGGTTTATTATATATCTTGAACAATGTTAAAGAAGTGTTAAGAACGGAATATTTGTTTCACATATTTTCAGGTCCTAAAAAAAATGATCTACAAACCAAAATCACAATTGTCATAAGTAATTAAATAATTTAAATATATTGTTGTACATATGGCAAATCAATTCAAAACTTGTGCAGTCAGTTACTTTAAATAATGTTGAAATAAAACATTTTGGGGTGGATTGATCCTTTTATTATTTTTCACAGTAAATACAAATGTAAATCTGTAACTAACACGATATCTAGGTAAATTGTATCTTTTAAGAATTATATTGGTCTGCAAATCAAATACATCTTTAGAGAACTGTATTTAATACAGTGAACCATCTTAAAAACCACATTTAAAAAGTGGTGAAGTATCATGAAATAATAATAGAAACAAATATAATATTTGTAAATAGCATTTACCAAAATAAATATACTTTTTTTTAGAATAATGTTTAACAGTCTATGTTTATTCAGATCTGTTTTTCTTCATAGGTGAAGTTCGGTTAGGTTGCAGTGGCAATCTCACAAGAGAGTACTCATATGTCAAACATTGACCCTTTATGATACCATGCTATGAAGAGTAATTTTACATTAAGAGTTTGAAATACTCAATAGTATTTAGAGGTAGGATCTTTTTAACAAGTATTAATATTAAACATATAATCTACCGTCTTACCTCGTACATTACTGCCAATCAGAACTGAATTAGATCAGTTCGTGTTGAAGATGGGTGACACTCGAAACCGGTCCGACAGCTACGGCAGTATTGTACGAGGTAAGACGGTAGATTATATGTTTAATATTAATAATACTAACCTCTGTGGTAATGATGAAATGTTTGTTTTTAACAAGTACCTGATATCGTACAGGCTTGGGAGAGACGGCTTAACATCCTCTCAACGTGATTGAGCATGACTAAATCAAAGGCCACAACTCAGTTGTGGTATTGAACTCCGGACCTACCAGTTCAGAGGCTGGCACATAGCCACCTAACTAACCTGGCCACCTAGGTATCCAATAAGATTATATCTTTGATCAATGATACTAGTACTTTTAAAGAATGCTTTTTCCAATAATGTCCTTTACAAACGAATTAACTTAATTGAATTGATTTTCAATGAATAATAATTAAAAAGGTAAAAACACTGTTTTTCTTTGGTACCTTCCGGTTTAACAAGTTCAGCTGATATGGTCTACGCGGTAGACTGCTGGTCGGACCTAAAGACGGCTCTCACACGTATAATGTAAGCTATGGGGTCTGGGATGTGAGGAAACAAGCTGCTTCATGGCTTATATTTAATGTAAACACTATAATGAAACTATTTTGCATAATTCAAATGGTTTATGTATTTGCGTCTTATACTTAAGAATCATATTTAAAATTTTCTTCATCCTTGTAATTTTAGCATTCAGACACACTAGTATCATGGATCATATTTAGCACATATTAACATATACACACTTGTATCATTGAGAAAGAAATTCTTTTTCCTTCATAATTGATATAACGATCTCAGCGTATATACACACTTGTATCATTGAGAAAGAAATTCTTTATCCTTCATAATTGATATAACGATTCTCAGCGTACATACACGCTTGTATCATTAAGAAAGAAATTCTTTATCCTTCATACTTGATGTAACGAATCTCAGCGTATATACATAATTGTATCATTGAGAAAGAAATTCTTTTTCCTTCATACTTGATGTAACGAATCTCAGCGTATATACATAATTGTATCATTGAGAAAGAAATTCTTTATCCTTCATAATTGATATAACGATCTCAGCGTATATACACACTTGTATCATTGAGAAAGAAATTCTTTATCCTTCATAATTGATATAACGATCTCAGCGTATATACACACTTGTATCATTGAGAAAGAAATTCTTTATCCTTCATAATTGATGTAACGAATCTCAGCGTATATACATCAATTGTATCATTGAGAAAGAAATTCTTTTTCCTTCATAATTGATATAACGATCTCAGCGTATATACACAATTGTATCATTGAGAAAGAAATTCTTTTTCCTTCATACTTGATGTAACGAATCTCAGCGTATATACATAATTGTATCATTGAGAAAGAAATTCTTTTTCCTTCATAATTGATATAACGATCTCAGCGTATATACACACTTGTATCATTGAGAAAGAAATTCTTTTTCCTTCATACTTGATGTAACGAATCTCAGCGTATATACATAATTGTATCATTGAGAAAGAAATTCTTTATCCTTCATAATTGATATAACGATTCTCAGCGTACATACACGCTTGTATCATTAAGAAAGAAATTCTTTATCCTTCATACTTGATGTAACGAATCTCAGCGTATATACATAATTGTATCATTGAGAAAGAAATTCTTTATCCTTCATAATTGATATAACGATTCTCAGCGTACATACACGCTTGTATCATTGAGAAAGAAATTCTTTATTCCTTCATACTTGATGTAACGATCTCAGCGTATATACATAATTGTATCATTGAGAAAGAAATTCTTTTTCCTTCATAATTGATATAACGATCTCAGCGTATATACATAATTGTATCATTGAGAAAGAAATTCTTTATCCTTCATAATTGATATAACGATTCTCAGCGTATATACACACTTGTATCATTGAGAAAGAAATTCTTTATCCTTCATACATTGATGTAACGAATCTCAGCGTATATACATAATTGTATCATTGAGAAAGAAATTCTTTTTCCTTCATAATTGATATAACGATCTCAGCGTATATACATAATTGTATCATTGAGAAAGAAATTCTTTTCCTTCATAATTGATATAACGATCTCAGCGTATATACACACTTGTATCATTGAGAAAGAAATTCTTTTCCTTCATAATTGATATAACGATTCTCAGCGTATATACACACTTGTATCATTGAGAAAGAAATTCTTTTCCTTCATACTTGATGTAACGAATCTCAGCGTATATACATAATTGTATCATTGAGAAAGAAATTCTTTTCCTTCATAATTGATATAACGATCTCAGCGTATATACATCACTTGTATCATTGAGAAAGAAATTCTTTTCCTTCATAATTGATATAACGATCTCAGCGTATATACACACTTGTATCATTGAGAAAGAAATTCTTTGTCCTTCATAATTGATATAACGATCTCAGCGTATATACACACTTGTATCATTGAGAAAGAAATTCTTTGTCCTTCATAATTGATATAACGATTCTCAGCGTATATACACACTTGTATCATTGAGAAAGAAATTCTTTTTCCTTCATAATTGATATAACGATCTCAGCGTATATACACACTTGTATCATTGAGAAAGAAATTCTTTTTCCTTCATAATTGATATAACGATCTCAGCGTATATACATAATTGTATCATTGAGAAAGAAATTCTTTTTCCTTCATAATTGATATAACGATTCTCAGCGTATATACACACTTGTATCATTGAGAAAGAAATTCTTTTTCCTTCATAATTGATATAACGATTCTCAGCGTATATACACACTTGTATCATTGAGAAAGAAATTCTTTTTCCTTCATAATTGATATAACGATTCTCAGCGTATATACATAATTGTATCATTGAGAAAGAAATTCTTTGTCTTTCATAATTCTCAGCGTATTTACACATTTGTATCATTGAGCGAGAAATTCATTATGCTTCATAATTGATATAGCGATTCTCAGCATGCCGACACACTTGTATCATTTAGCATGAAATTCATTATGCTTCATAATTGATGTAAGGATTCTCAGCGTGTAGACACACTTATATCATTCAGCAAGGAATTCAATATGCTTCATAATTGATATAACGATTCTTGGCACATAGACACTCTAGTATCATGGATTTAGGAATAATTAACTAATTAATTGACAGAACGACTCTTAGCACATACACACACTCTATCATTGAGCAACTAATTCAATAATGCTTCATAATTAATATGTAACGGTTCAAGAGATTCATAAATGCTTGATAATTGATCTGAGGATTGTTAGGAGGAGATATCATTGAGGTTGGGGTTGTTTAATGGATGAAAAGCGTTTAATGGAAGGTCTGGCAGGTCGGGCAAGTGGTGCGCAGCACGCTCTGCCAGCGCAAAGCCTCCATGTAGGAAGCTCGATTGTTGACAGGCGCTTGCCGGCAGGGTGCGTCGACCTCTGGCCATTTGTTTACATCCCCTCTGCTTTCTTGCACACACTGTCTCCTACAGCTGCCAATCAATCCCACACCCTGGTCCTTCCAAAACATTCTTTATTTCACTACATTAAACTCTTTAACTGTAGTGACCTGTACTTCCTTAGTCAATATATATAAACTAACATTTTCAAAAGAACACACAGAAAAGAAATCACTGAAACTCACTACTATATTTCGATGTCCTCGTCGTCAGAAATAGAATAAAATTTGGAGTGAATCGCTCCAAAGGCATATATATAACAGGATTTCACATAGCACATGAAATAACAATCAATGATCAAACCACAATATGAAATGGGAAAAAATGACTAAGACTTTTAACCGTAACAAGCGGTCTTCTTTTTTTCAATTTTTCAAACTCAATTTTTTTTTTCGTGATGATTTTTTTTCGTTGGATGGGTTTCATATGATTTGTTCAATGTCTTCTGTCATCCAGTGCAGTGACCTACTCATTAACATTCATACTGCTACTCATGGTCTTTGTTATAACGGCTAATTCATTGTCCAATTCTTCAAACACATCCCTGATAGTGCTAACAATGTTATTTTAACAGCTTCTGATAGGGTTCATATTTGTTTACTTGCAGTCAAATGATTTTTATTTTGTTTTATGCATTATTTATTTAATATTTTTATATTATTATGTTGTTTTCTCTTCTTTTCCCCCTCTTCTTTCTATATTTATCTTTCGTGCTTAGTGGTCAGTCTTGTTTTGCCTCTCAACTTATCAACATGGCTTCCGTCTTTCTTTGCGTTTTTCCTTTGCATAGTCAAACAGGTTTGCAATCAAAAGAACAGAAGTTAATCATATATTACTATAAAAAAAAAATATTATAAATAGTATGGTGTCCAATCTATGTGTATGTCTATTTTTAAACTTTCATGCTTGGAATTAATATAAAATATTTAAAATTCTTTATGAATTTATTTTCCACCTGAAATTATTTGTTTTCGTCTTGTTTTTTTTTACTATATATAACCATTGTAATTTGCCATATACTTTCTAAACAATATGGGAAAGTAAGTTTGAGGTGTTCTAACCCACGGACTTGTTAACTAAGGCAACTAACCTCAGGGCCCCTGCTTCAGTACGATGAAGGTCTTAGTTGAAACAAAGTAAAAGTACTTGGGCGCCTTTTTTTATGTTCCAAGATTTGTAAATGCTAATATAAAACACATATATTTGTTAAAATTTAAATAATACAATTTAAAATAAAGGGATACGTCTGTTTTTTAATTTTCGAATCTTTAATTAATATTATACTGGGTGTTTCATGAGGGCTTATTTATAAATCATCGTTATTTGGTAATAGATAAAAAAAAACAGCAATTATTCTTTTGGGATTTAGCGTCTAAACTGTAGACTGCGCCTTTACACTCAACTGTGAATGACATTAGTGGTTTAGCAAGAGGTAAAAAAAGAAAATAAACAAAAATTAAAACAATAAAAAGCTAACAAAAAATTTGAATTTTTATAACAAAATGAGTTTTTAAGGTCTTAATTGTTTTTATGTGTGTAATACTGTTTTTAAATCGATTTTTTAATTGTAATATTTGCAAATTAAAAATAAATTTATTTTAATTTTTTCGAAACTTTTTCTTTTAGAGGGGTTGATAGTTTATTATATTTTTTTTTGAGTAGCTAGTTAATTAAATTTAACAATTTAAAGATTTGAATTTTTAAATTGTTTCAATTATACGTTTTTGTTTTGAAACATTTTTTGTTTTCTTTGATGATGACTGTATATGTATACGAGTGCTGTAATAAGATGAGATCTGGGACTAATAACAGCAGTCTAAAATTAGATCCTTGATTGTAATTTCTTGAAAATATAAATATTTTGATGACTTTTACAGTCAGTGAGGGGAGGGATTTTACAATCGCCTGCCGGGCGGCGAAAATGGTTGCTACGGTACTGAATGTCATTAAGGATACGGCAGCGAGACGTATATGTTATTATTGTCCAAAGACAATATTTTTTAAAATTATTATTGACTAATATGGAAGCGTGTACGCTGCCGGTAGAGCGTCTGTTGTGAGTCACCAGACAGAGTTTGTTGAGCACTGGTTGAGGTCAATTGTGCTGTATATAGGTGTAAGGTAGCGGAAGACAGTAGGACGAAGGCCCTCAAGATCGATGCTCCACCGGAGCAGCTGTCACAACCGAGGTTACTGGCCGTCATTCCTCCCAGCTGGTGCATTAACCTATTTGAGAGGTTACCCAGAGGCCATCGCTCCCTCAAGGACGCGCGCATGCGTACTTCCCCCCTCAAGTCCTCCAGCCCTCCTTGTTCTTCTTATAAACCAGTTCGCGCAAAAGGATCTTTCCAAGAACCTACAACTGGGAAAAAATCTTCAATGTCTACAAGAATTAATACAGCTTTACAGACAAACCGAAATAGATCAGTCAGCAGATAACAGCAATGACAACATAATCCTCACCATTTCAAAGTCAGATTTGAGAGTAAGCTGCGCCTATTTATTTAAAGGCCACAGTTTAGTCCATATTCAAGGCCATCCTCTTATAAGGAGATCTCAGAGACAACCGTAACACCAATATAAAAAGTGAAAAGTTCAAGGCAATTCCATTGCTAGCTGACAGAAGAATTGAACTGGTTCATTTTAACTAAATAAGATAATATTTACAAAGCATTACAAACACAATCCAATAATTACATTGCACTTCACGACGACAAATCATCATATTTCCGTCATTTTCATTTTATAGCATATTCAAAAATAAAATTTTGCCTTATCTGAAGCTCTTGTTTGAATGGTTACTCTTTTGATTTTTAATTAATTGCGTCACTCTTTGTATTTGTCACTATTTAATCACCATTTTAAGAGTGTCACTCTTTTGATGTGTCACTCATTAATCAACATTTTTAGAGTGTCACTCTTTTGATTTGTTACTCTTTTGAACGGCTCCCAAGGAAGTAAGTTGAATAATTTTATTTCACTGTTTTGCCTATTTTCCAATCATAGAAAATACTGAACAAGAAAAACAACATCTATTTTTTTAACTCAAAGTGTAAAAATTGTTATTTGTATAACAAGATCTAAGAGGTGTTACCCTCCAGTAAAAATAATGCTATCAGTTCATCTCGAGGGTTCTTCTAATAAGTAGCATGCGGGTATCACTTGAAATATGTATTTCTCAACGTCCAAACCACAGCAAGGAATGAGAAAAAAGGCTACGACTATTCAACCATAACAAGCGGTCTTCGTCAGAGTTAAAACTGATTCTGGTATACAGTACAAACAGTACCAGTTTTGACTCTGACTAAGACCGCTCGTTACGGTTGAAAGGTCTTTGTCTTTTTCCGGACTTCTTGCTGCAGTTTGGACGGTAATTTCTATTTCACGTGTTTAATGTGAACTCTTGTTTTTATAAATGTTTATACTGATAAATGTATCGACCGGGGAATAGAAACAATACTAAAGTTTATCAGGACTCGGTCAGTTCTCCAGGTTCAAATTAAACTCTCAATGCCAATGTTTAGGTTTTTATTTAAAACCTTTTTCAATAGTCCTACAAAAACAGAGGACAGAGGAGAAAAAAGAAAAAGTGTTTGTTATATATATATAGTTAGCTTCAGCTACTCAAAGGGACTACTTCTACCCGATGACGACGACTGTCGAAATATCGCTGTGAGTCTTTTGTTTGTGTCTTTATTTGTGTTTTCTCTTTCCTGTGTGAACTATATATATATATATATATATATATATATATATATATATATATATATATATATATATGTAAGTTTATATATATACTTTTTCTATAAAAATACGATTCGAAACGGACAAATATAATTCAATGTGCATGAAGAAATATAGACAAATTAAAAGCACACATTTACAGTCTCTAATTTTCGGATTGAACCGTCTTCAGGAGAGATAAGAGAGGGAAACCAAGCACACTGGTCCAGAGATGGTCCAGAACCGCTTGTTTTCTCTCTCTTATCTCTCCTGAAGATGGTTCAAACCGAAAATTAGAGACTGTAAGTGTGTGCTTTTAACTTCCTTACGTTTCTTTATGTAGATTGAACTATATATACATTATATAGTATTTTATATATTTTTATATATAAAATATATAAATACATATATTTTATTACATATATATATCAGACCATCGGTCGGTCGTGGTCTGCCTGCATAGCGACCTCGTTTCTGTCCTTCTGATGACGAGGTCATCGAAATATACTAGTGAGTTTATATACATATATGTAAAAACTCACTACTATATTTTGATGGTTTTGTCTTCAGGAAGATAGATGTGAGTTGCTCCGAAGACTCATTTTTGAAGTGAGAACTCACTTGTATTCGGTGTAACCCATATCTATCTTTAGCTGATGAGGACATAGTCAAAATATAGGAGTGAATTTCTCTGATCTCTTTTTTACGTGTTTTTTCTATGAATCTAGTTTATGTTATATAAATATCAATATGAATCTGTTAAATATATATAATTATAAATTACACATGACAGATAAAAACGATCGAAATAGTATTGGGTTTGTTATTTATACACAATATGCGCCGGTTATGAAAGAAACATTCTGATGTTAAAAGGGCTTGCTCTGGCATACAAGTTTTGGGGCGGACTTAAACGCATGACTGCCTAGATCCTCTCACATCCGTCGAAACTACACATAATTTTAAATAGATGACTGTCATATATCATGGATAATTATATGTTACACCAACTATTTTACTACCAACATAACCAACATACAGATAATATATGCTGTTTTAATAGTAATTCTTATAAAGAAACTTCATAATTTGAGAGGTTAAGATTGAGAGATTAGTTCATTAATAAATCACTATGACTAACAAATATTTCAGGCATTTTTGTAGGTTTCTTTAGAGTTTAGATAGTGTGCTTGTCATTAGAACTGAATATTGAAGATTTGATCTTGATTACGACTCTAGACATTTTTTAGAGTTCATCTAGAAATTTTGTGCATGACTTCTTTCTGAGAGCTTTAAAGCTGTTGGTCCCATGGCTGTAAGTTATTAAGTAGTTTAAGATTTTAATAAACTTGAGTTAGGTATAATTTAGGACTACCTTGAATTTGTTTCCAGCATAAACTAAGATTGCTGCCAAATAACAATAAGATGAACTTTTTGTTCTTGGTGCATCACCAAAGAGGAGAGGCTTAAGTATGTGCTTTGGGAATCATGTTAGTTCACTGGTTAACTTACTCGTCTCTGGGCTGGAAGTCCAGGGTTCGATCCCCATCTGGCTCTCGATTTATTCAAGCGGGAGGTGAATAAATCTGAGTAAGTCGTCCTTCGGAGAGGCGTTAGGCCGTCAGTTTCGCGTTAGGCGTTAGGCCGTCGGTTTCGAGTCTGTACGATGTCAGATACTTGTTAAAGATCCCTACTCAAAATCCACTTGAGTTAGGCAAAATTTAGGACTCCCAATGTAGATTAAACAAAAAGCCGGTTAACTGCTAGCGTTATCGCTAGGGGATTGGTTTAAACAATAGAAAAAAGTATGAGTTTGGAAACGAATAAATTTCTTGGTTAGGAGCGTGATTTCAATTGTCATAATCAGTTGTTCAGATTTTCTTTAACTGACTGAGATGATATCATGAGTTCAATGATATAGCAGTTTTAAAAAGCACTAAACTGAGCCAAACAGTTATCTGTTTCATGATAAGAAAAATATTTAAAAGACCATCCAAGCAATTTCTTTGAAGGTTTCAATTAGTTGAAAGTTAAATATAAGAAAGGACAGAAGGCAAATGGGCTGAGAACTTGACTAGAAAAGCAGTGGGCGAACAGGGCTTCAGAGCCAGTTATTGGCCTATTGAGTAAGGTTAGGTAATTATAGGAGTTGGCGGAAGCTCAGTCGTTGACCCGACAGGTGCTGGCCAACTGTGGAATCCAGTTATCAGCAGGCAATCATCAGTGAGTCATTGTCAGAGAGTTGCAAAGCGTCCTCAACTGTGCTCTTATTTGATTAGATCAAATGGGGATATTCCAGCTTGGTAAATGAATACAAAAGGAAATTTCAATGGTAGGTGTATTACCTGAAGCGTCATCAGTGAAACATTCCTTGAGATGACTAATACACCTGAACTATTATCTTTTGGTTAGATCATATGGATTGTTTAAGCTGAGTAAGTTAATTTTTATCTCCAGAATCAGCAGGCAATCAGTCAGTCATGGTCAGAGAGTCATAAAGCTTCCTCAACTATACTAGTACTTCATTAAATTACGTATGTGCTTGAGTAATGACGTTTCTACGATTTGGTGCTTTTTCCATGACTTTAGCATAGGCCATAGTCTCTGTACGCTGGTGCTATGTTCCTGAACTCAGGTTAATCGGAAAGTAAAAAAACTTTCTTCATTTTTAACTATATTTTAGTTTTATTTTGGAATATAAACTCTTTTAATATACATCCGAACATTGTTTCAAGATAATCGCTTTTAGTGAATAAAATATATTACGTCTTCATCACAAGGTATTTATTCTACAACGCGTGTCGAAATTAATATTCATCACCAGGCACATCTACAATGTTAAGACAAGTCTTTATGTGCCTGATGATGAACACTAAGTGCTCGAAACGCGTCGTAAAATAAATTCCTTGTGGTGAAGACGTAATATATTTACCTCGCTATCATGAGTAAATACCACACAATAACTGCTTGAATACTTGTAAGATAATCTTACGTTTTTAAGTTAATCAAGATAATATAATTGTATATTTTTATAATTAGCCAGAACTTAAAATTAGGAATGGGCATCATCTTTTTATTTACCATGTGAAGTACATAGTAACGTTCAGCGAGTACATGAATCCCATAGGACACAAATATACGATTCCTACAGTACATTAGTACGCGATTTCAGTAGTACATGATTAATATAGTACATGCGTACATGATTGCTACGTTACAAGATCACATGATTCCCATAGTACATGAATACACGAATTCCTTGGCGCATGAGTGTATAAATGCTATATTACATTAATACATTATTCCTATAGTACATGAGCTTCCATAGTATATGATGCATCATTGTTTTAGTACATGAGCATATGATTCCAATAGTACATGATTTCCATAGTATATGATGTATCATTGTTTTAGTACATGAGCATATGATTCCAATAGTACATGATTTCCATAGTATATGATGTATCATTGTTTTAGTACATGAGCATATGATTCCAGTAGTACATGAGTGTATGATTCCTATCTTAAAATACATCTATTATTTTTATGTCATTTTCAATGTTTTTCCACGATGAAATATCAAAATTTAAAAAAATACCAGTCTGGTCTACTAGCTTGTAACGAACAAATTTTTATACAAATCTGTAACGAATTATCATAGAAACTGATTGAATATGTTGGGCTGCTGAAACGATAAGATTTTGGTATTTAAATTTAGAAATCTGTTGAATGTTATATTAAATAAATTGTCAGCCCGGTGGTGTAGTGGTGGGGTGGGTAGGAGGTCGGAAATCATGCAACCTTTCCCACCTCCAAGATGTCGAGTACCCTAGAGATTCACTTCCTTTCAACAGTATATCTATCATATATAGCTGATATATGATATTTTCATTTAACGATTTAAATAAACTATTTGCATATATTCAACATAATAAAGTAAAAAAAAATCCCCATCGGTTTCAATACATACTTCTATCGACAGATATTGAAGTTATGATTTCAGAACAACAGGTCACTGAACTTCCCTTGGAAACATGCTCAAATTACAGTCTCCCTTTTTTGTAAACACGCAACCTTAGAAGCAGGGCTGCCAACAATATCAAACCCAAGACAATGTTTTTAGTTCGTGCGTCAACCTTTCATTCATTATGACTTTTAATGTTATTGGTTCAATCGTCTCAATTTACAAAGTTTTCGCAAACATGTTTCCTTTTCTTAATGAAATCCTTTTAGTTTTTTTTTCTTTAAAGCTATATAGTATGCTTTCTAATGAAGAGCAGTTTATATTTGAAATGCTATTATGATCAGTCAAACACTGACCCTGGAAGGTACAAACAAACGCACTTAAGTATATTTACTTTTTATTTTATGAATCTATATTTCCTTCTTTATTAATCATTATATGTATTTCATAATTATTCAGTTCATCACAATTCGACCTATAAAAGGGTTGATATATATATATATATATATATAATGATCAAACCACAATAAGAAATGGGAAAACAAGACTAAGATCTTTCAACCGTAACACGCGGTCTTCGTCAGAGTCAAAAACCCAACTAAACATGGTTTGGTTTAGTAAGAAGAAACCTTTCTTATTGTGGTTTGATCATTGATTGTTGTTTCACGTGTTTATGTGAAATCTTTTTACATATATATATATAGAGAAGGCCTCAAAGCTTATTTTTATTCATTTTGATTCTTCCCTATGGCATTTTGTCTCATATATATATATATATATATTAATATATATTAATGAAGAAAAATAAGCTTTGAGGCCTTCTAGACTATTTCCTCAGAGAGCTACTACAAATAAAAAATATATATATATATATATATATATAGAATATTGTGGTATTGAATATATATATCATTCTCTATTGAATATATATATTCAATAGAGAAAGAAACACGAATGGAAACCAGAAACTAGGACTCACTTTCAATATTCCACCTTTTTGACAGAACACGTGACACTGTTCATTCAAACTAGACAGTTTGTTGTTGAAATCCACAGACTATTTTTCTTTGTAAAATAATCCCTAATGTAATACCTAGTTTTTCTGTTTCAAAATTGTATACTTCTGCCTATTAAAAAGGTTTTAAATAAAAACCGAAACGTTGGCAATGAGAGTTTAACTTGAACCTGAAGAACTGACCGAGACCTGATAAACTTTAATTCTGTTTCTATTTCACGATCGATACTTTTTGGAGTATAATATATTATCAAACCACAAAATGAAATGGGAAAACAAGACTAAGATCTTTCAACCGTATTAAGCGGTCTTCGTCAGAGTCAAAAACCCAACGAAGACCGGTTGTTACGGTTGAAAAATCTTAGTCTTGTTTTCCTATTTCATTGATTTGATCATTGATTGTTGTTTCACCTGTTTATGGGAAATCTTGTATATATAAACGTTGGTTAATTGTAAAAATGTTATTTTGGTACATAGTTGTTAACAATAACAAGAATTGTGAATAACACAGTTGGAGAATTGGAGTGTCACTCCAAACTATGTATCTGCAAACCCTTTCACGTCTTCGAACTTGTGTTTTTCTCCTTTCTTTTGAAGACGGCATAAAAACGAAAATTGGTCTGTATAATTCGCAGTAATACATATAGAAATAACTGATACAATTATTCTATAATTATTAAAATAATAATAAATTAAAATAATTAAAACTTTATTAATTTTAAATCTTAAAACTGTAAATGTTGAAGAGTGAGTCGTAACACTGAGGAAGTTACATGGACAATTTCCAAAGCTATGGCCAGGAGTATCGTTTTAAATGAGTACATGTATATGAAATATATCCAATATTAGTTAATTTCAAGAGCTAAAATGTTTTTGGGTTTCTTACAAAGTCGGAATATTAAAACTGGCTCCGTTGGACAGGTGGACCAAACAGTTATTGCCCCTGCTTGCCTCGCCAGTTTGATCCAGGAACTAGAACAACTCCCAGTTCTAGGCACAAACCGGTTTTTGCTCCAATTGCAGTCTCGGCGCCGTCTCACTTTTGTACTATTCCACCGTTAAAATCTAATAAATATTCAACACATTTTTTTCAAAGTTTGCCACTTTTCAAGGTCTTTAGTTTTGAGATAGAAGTGTAAAGTGAACTAATTATTTATTCGTCTAAACTAAGTATACATAATTCATTATCCCTGAGAATGTCACAGTTAAAGAGAAAATAACAAAATAAGTTTATGCTATCATCGATTGGTTTTAAATTATTTTATAGTCTCGTATATTAAAACAAAGAGAAATATTTTTTTACATACTATTCAAAACTCAGGCTCAGATCAGAACATTGAAAACTGACCAATTACCATTGGATTGTAAAATAAATAATATAAACATATAATAAAAACATTAATTTTCTATTCTATTCAACACCACTGTATAGTTTTGTATATATATATCGTACATGGTATTCATACATAAAAAGATTTCACATAAACACGTGAAATAAAAATCAATGATCAAACCACAATATTAAAATGGGAAAACAAGACTAAGATCCTTTAACCGTAACAAGCGGTTTTCGTCAGAGTCAAAAACCCAACTGTAGTTGGGTGAAATTTTGTGAAATCTCTGACGAAGACCCTTGTTACGGTTGAAAGATCTTAGTCTTGTTTTCCCATTTTCATATTGTGGTTTGATCATATATATATATATATATCATATATATATGATCAACCACAATAAGAAATGGGAAAACAAGACTAAGATCTTTCAACTGAGTTGGGTTTTTGACTCTGACGAAGACCGCTTGTTACGGTTGAAAGATCTTAGTATTGTTTTCCCATTTCTTATTGTGGTTTGATCATTGATTGTTATTTCACGTGTTTATGTGAAAGCTTTATATATATATATATATATATATATAACAGTTTTGGCTGCCTGCGGAGCGACTCGTTTCTATTTTCCTGATGGCGAGGACATCGAAATGTAAATCACGGTAAGAAATTGATAAATGCGACTAAAATCTTTCATGTAACCAGTCTTCGTGAAAGTCTGACTCAATTGAACTCTTCTTACAAAGAACAGTAGTTTCGGTTTAAAGATGTTAGTCCCATTTCTGAGTTTCATACTGAGCTTTAGAAGTTGATTTCTATTCCATGTTATGTAAAATTCTTATGTGGTTTTATAATGTCGAGCATTACTTCAACTATAATATTTATATAAACAATAAAATGAATAAGAATAGCAGCACATCGTCAAATGTACATAGAATCATAGCATCATAATTGGGATAACTCCTTCAATATTTCGACACTCATCGTCAATTGGAGAAGAAATGGTTGGTTAGAGAGCTAGGCATCGACTGCTAAAATTAATTCCGCACTTAATTTAAGTATTAATTTGGTCGATTAAGTTGAGATATTGAAGTGAGCTATGGAAGTTATTTCTGTGCATGTTTGTTTTTTTTTATGTCATTTGGTACTAAAGCAATTTAAAATTGCGGTTAGCTAATTTTTTTTATAAAAAAATAATGTTCAGAAAAAAATAAATTTAAAAAAAATATGTTTATACGTGTGTAACACTGATCTAGATATAAAATAAAATTATTCAACTTTATTAGTCATTTTTTATCAAAGTTTGTTATAATTAATTCTTTTTATATGCAATGGGATTATAAAAAAATGACCTTAAAATGTAAACAATAAAGGATGCAGAGAGGATTAGGAACACATCCTTGTGGTGAAGGTCTTGTTATCTGTTTAGCTACCTGTCAGCTGGTGAAATAAATTAAGCTGTGGCTGGGAAAACGAGAAACTATTCTGTTAATTAAAACACATGCAGATTTTGGCTAAAGAAGAAGAGAATATTTATCTTTTTATACGTTTCAAAACCTATGTGGCTGTGATTAATATCACAATGCACTCTGACTGAGGAAAGGCCAGTTTAGTCTTTGATTTATTGCTTTAAAACTTATTTATATGCATGGTTTCAGGAGTGTGAATGGTAACATTCTCAATACATCCTTGAGTTTATGGCTTGTTATTGTATGTGTTGAAATCTATCAAATTAATAGAAAATACAATTGAAAGCGGTGTCTTGCGACAGCAATTACTATAATATTGAGTCAGTGTTTTGAAAGTTATGCAAATCTAAGATGTCGAACAAAGGGGGAAGTAACATTCTCAATAGATCCTTGAGTTTATGGCTTGTTATTGTATGTGTTGAAATCTATCAAATTAATAGAAAATACAATTGCAAGTGGTGTCTTAAGGCAATTACTATAATATTGAGTCAGTGTTTTGAAAGTTATACAAATCTAAGGTGTCGAACTAAGGGGGAAGTAACATTCTCAAGGCATCCTTGAGTTTATGGCTTGTTATTGTATGTGTTGAAATCCATCAAATTAATAGAAAATACAATTGCAAGTGGTGTCTTAAGGCAATTACTATAATATTGAGTCAGTGTTTTGAAAGTTATGCAAATCTAAGGTGTCGAACTAAGGGGGAAGTAACATTCTCAAGGCATCCTTGAGTTTATGGCTTGTTATTGTATGTGTTGAAATCCATCAAATTAATAGAAAATACAATTGCAAGTGGTGTCTTAAGGCAATTACTATAATATTGAGTCAGTGTTTTGAAAGTTATGCAAATCTAAGGTGTCGAACTAAGGGGGAAGTAACAGTCTCAAGGCATCCTTGAGTTTATGGCTTGTTATTGTACGTGTTGAAATCCATCAAATTAATAGAAAATACAATTGCAAGTGGTGTCTTAAGGCAATTACTATAATATTGAGTCAGTGTTTTGAAAGTTATGCAAATCTAGGCTGCAGAACTAAGGGGGAAGTAGAATGATTTCACCTTGAAGTGGAGGTCATGCTATCTCCTAACTTACAGTGACAATGATAGTGACCTTGTATATTCTTAAACGGGTTAGAAAGAGTGTTGAGTAACCCAATTAATTAAACAAGGGTGATAAATTTTAAACAAACAAAGGTAGCCCATTCTAAATAAACGAATTAAAGTTTTAATTTATAAGTGTTTGCTGAGTTATGTTTAATAGGAAGTACAAACTTTGATGAAATGAAAATCTCTTTTGTACTAAACAAGAATATCACATAATGATACATTAATAGTGGTAATTACTAAACAATTAGAAATCTTGGTTCAAATAAAGTATTGGAAGTTTTGTGTTGGAGTTTTGACCGGGAAGTAATTTAAATACACGTTGAGTGTTACCATTTCAAATTCTTTTCCTTGCAAATGTCTGCCACTTTAGCAAGCCGTGCACGAATTTAAATCTGTATAATTTAACATCCATGGCGCTAACGTCCTGCTTCCAACTGTTTACAACAGAATATTTTTTTTTGTATTCTGTATGAACTTTAAGATTGAAAGTTTGGATAAAAGATATGTCAAAAATTATTCTTATAAACTTGCTGTCTCATATATATTTTTTTATTTTTATGAAAAATAAGTAAATTTTTTTTAATATGCCACCAAACTGGAGAATTTTACAAGAGTTTAATGATTGTAATTTCCATAGTATCTGTTTTTACAATTTATTTACTCTTGGGTAACTGAAAAATATATTATGAAAAAAAAGTGAAGTAGTGTATATTCACATCTGGTAACTGAAGTAGGTTACTGAATGTTGTATTTTATAAACTGAAAGTCAAAAACAAGTACACTTCATTAGAGGTAATGGTAAAGATAAATAATCTGTTGTTACAATAAGAATCAACAATTTTTTTTTTGTCGATGTCGGATTTGAGGGATCTGGCAAAAACCTACATCTCTGGTTTATGGCCATAAAAAAGCCATTTATTATTTATGGCTTTTAAATTACAATTTAAAAGATGGAAACATAGGGCAATAATGAAATAGAAACTAACAAAAAGATAAAATTTTAGATAAAATATATTACCGAAATTGTAATACAAGAGTGCTAGCCCGTGTGTTTTAAAGTTACAACAATTCTATAATTTTGAAAGAGGTCAGTGTATAAAATTACTAGAATGGATACATTTGTTTTCAGTTATTGCACAAAATCAATATTTCGAAAAACATAGGTATTTGCTTGTTACTTCGCAAATTGAGCTAAAATATTTGCCAAACACCTATGATTTTTATGTAAATTTCAATGATCGGCTACAGTACCAATATAAGAATTTGAAAAATCTTTTGTGCTTCAAATTTTTTTTTGGACTTCATGATGGATATTTTTATAAGAACAGCTGATCTGCTAAATTATTTTATTGTGTTTCTCCTTCATTATGGGTACGAATTCCCAAGCGATTACCAAGTCAACACAGATATTCCTTGTTTTCTATTGGAGACTGTTATATATTTGCACTTCATTAAGTTTGATAACACTAACCATGTTGACAACCGTCGTAATTTACCTTTTCACTTCATTAAATAATAAGAAATGCCATTTTAATTAATATCCATTGCATTCTTATTAGATTAATCAATTATCAATTATTTGACGCTTATCTTATTGCTTTTGAGTAATAGTGGTCAGTCTCTAGACCACTGACTAGCTTAGTACTCTCATTGGTGTAGTCTGCCAATAAGAGTCGCAGGTTAGCTGTTTGATCATTACCATTTGGATTAAGTTAGTTATCTACTTGAGAAACAGTATTGAACAATTTACCACTAGTCTACGAGACAGCACAGACTCCTGCACTTATTCCTTTACAGCGCATCATCAATACCTGGTCTTCTTCTTTACAACTATTCTACTTTTTATACTACAAAAGTCGTACAGTGACTTTTTTTTTTTGGTATTTGATTTATCATATTTCAATATTTAAATCAGTTAAATTTTAAATTTTAACAGCGGGATGGAGGAGGAATGGGATAAAGTGTTGTGTTACTTGGTAAAAATTTTTTGTAAAATACATCGTGCTTTTTTTTTTGAGTGATTTTAGCGCTAATTGGGAGCAATATAGTTAATGAAGAGAAATTAGCGAGGGAAGCAGGACAGGTGAGTAGTAAAGTGTACAGGTGACTTGTAGGACGGATGCAAATAATGAAGCTCTTTGCTAGGGCGAAGGGCTAGAGGATTCACGCTGACTGACTCTGCTTGCCCGCCCTCTGTACAGATTATTCATGCTTTACCAGCCTTTGTCTAACATCAACCTAATTCCACATTGCTGCTCCGCTGGTACGCCCGTTCCACGCTTATTGTTTTCCGTCACGGACATGCCTTCAAACCCATTTCCTAATCCAGCAAAACATTGAATCCAAACTTATTCAATCACCCACCAGCTCATTTCAGTCTTAATCAAAAAAAAAAAAAAAAAAAAAAATTACCTAGCCTTCGCTTCAAAGAAACCATTAAGCACTCACTTTGACCTAGTTAAACAGTTTTGCACTTTACACCCACCATACGATTGTAATTATGCTGGTTATTCATATTCATAACATTCTGCTACGATACATAATATCCATTAAATGAAAAAACACCTGATTTCACTAGCGAATTTACAATAAACTCCATTAATCACTTTTTAAGCAAATATACATGTACAAGTTAAGAAACAAACTGCAACACCAATCTTCCATTTGACCACCCCGAAGATACAGGAGACACAACACGTGTAGAAGTTATAGTTGACAACCGTTAAAAAATATTCAGGAATGTCTGTTTTCATTGTATGTCAACGTCTGATACATGTCTAAATTCATATATATATTAATATTAATATACTAATACCTTTCAACATACTAATAATGACCCAAGTAAGAGATACAAAATGGATGATTTATTCATTGAAAGTATGCAAATATGAAAATATTTTACTACACTCAAAATAAAAATTTTTGTCTATATCAGAATAAGAAACTCAGAAATTGGTCTAAAATCAGGGGAAGAAGAATTCTGCTGTTGATGACAATCAAGGTCGAAATATTGAAGTGAGTTTTGTTATTGTTGTTTCTCCGTGTTCGTTTCTTTTAAATATTTGATTATATACACTTCATTTGATATATGTGAATATGAAATATATATATATAACAATACTTCATGATAAACGCGAGAAATAAAAATCAACAGCTAAACCACAGTAAGTAAATCGTAAAAATTGCCCATCTCTTCTAATCGAAACAGATGATCTTAGTCATTTTTCTGACTTTTGTACTGTGTTTTAGTTGTTTAAATCATAATATATATATATATTCGCGTTCCGTTTCTTCGACGTGGGGAGATCTCTCTCACTTCGTCCTCTCTTCTAGTCTACTCCTGATGACTAACAACAGTTCGAAATATTGAATTCTGTAAGTGTTCTTTTTATTCTTTTTTTCCGTGTAGTGCTTTATGTAATTTAAAGTTTTATAGTCCTTGTGGACCGTTTCTTATATTTATATATATATATAATTTTTTTTATTTTACGATTCCTTTCATCTTATCAACATCTTCGGTGTTTAAATTGTGATGATTATTAACATTAATTCAATTTTGTATTAATTACTTCAAATTTATTTTAATTTTATTACTATTTCCTAAGCTTACTTCTTATTTCGTTTTATGATTAAAATTTTTTTGTTATCCTCTGTCCTTTCTGTGAACGTCTTCAGTTCATCACTCTTCAGTGCTGTTAATTTCTTCTGAAGATGACTTGCGTTGTCTAAATCATTCAGGATTATGTCTACTTGAATTCATTTGGTGTTTGAGAATTTTAATTTTATTGTTATACATAATGATACAAGATGCATTCTATGTCTGTTATATAAGTAATATTGAAGCGACTTTATTAAACCTACATCTCCCCTTGTTTGACTCCTGTTATCTAAGAATAAGGAAGGCTCTCTTAGGATTATTGAGCTGAGAGAAAGTACCATTCAAGAGTATTATACTGCAGCTCCAAGACAACCAATTTAGGAGAAATTTTTTTAACTCAATTTTTCTTTTTCTATATTATTCTTATAAATTGCCCTGTAGTTTTATTTTAGATACAGTTTATTATAAAAATATTACCATATTAGACTAAAATAAAAAAAAACTTTAAAATCTCGTCAAATACAGTACAGTTTACCTTTTATGGATATAGTTACAATATTATGGGTAATACAATATCTTCATTAATTGAATTCGATAGTACAAGCATACGATAGTACATTATTGTTAACAATTTCTAAACACAAATAACAAAGAGTTATTCTGAAGACCAAAATTATAACAAAAACATTAAAACGAATTCTGAAATTTTCATTTATATATATACCTTACTCTACTCTTTGTTTTCCCAAACATCCCTCTCTGGCCAATTGTCCTTTCCTACCCTTTACAACCTTTTAAAATACCACTCATCCCTCCTACTCCTCTCAACCTCACACCAAGATGTTTCTGTATCTAGAGTTTCAGTTAGGTTTTTGACTCTGACGAAGATGCTTGTTACGGTTGAAAGATCTTAGTCTTGTTTTCCCATTTCTTATTGTGGTTTGATCATATATATATATATATATATATATATATATATATACAGTCGTTATATGCAGTCGTTATCAGCCTTTGGAGCGATTCACATCTTTTCCTGAAGACCAGGACATCGAAATATAGTAGTGAGTTCAGTGATTTCTTTTCTATGTGAAATTCTAGTTTTATTACATTCTAGTTTTATATATAATATTATATATATATATATATATATATGGTTATATTATATGCGGATGAAAATCTTAGTCTTTTTCTATTTCATATTGGTTTGATCATATATATATGGTTATTATTATATGCGGTTGAAAGATCTCAGTCTTGTTTTCCCTATTTCTATAAGTGTTTGACACAGGACACAGTTTTCTTATCATGTATACTATCAACCATATATATATATATATTAGTATATTTCGGGAGCAGATCCTTCATTTAACATGTTTTATTAAAGAGTATTGGATCATTCATTTTCGTTCATATCATATATCGACTCTAATCATATATATATATATATATATATTTCGGTAGTACTTCATTTAGACGTTGTTATTAAAGATTTAGTCTGTTTCATTTTCATGTTCTGAACACATGAAATCAGCATACACTTTACACAAAACATATATATATATATATATTGATCTTGTCACGTTCCACTTCCTTCCCTGAGGAAGAGCGTTAAACAGGTCAAATATTGAAAGTGAGTCCTGTTATATAGTTTACATTCACCATGTATATTAGTATAAGACTTTCACAGAGTAACATTTTTTTGAACTTATTTTACCAGATTATTTTCGACAAAATATTTGACAAAGGAAATTTGCAAGACATGAGATGCGTTCCTTCAGATACGTAATAATTAGATCATTTATATATTGCAAATGACACACCAAGAGAAACATATGACTGTTACAATTCATTTCCACCTATAAAATACAGTATTTGTATTCCGTAAAAATGTCAAAAAGGCGAATTTAAAAAGAATTATAAAAATTTAATTTTAAATAGATTCGATTAAAATCATTGGTATGATCGTCAAAAATATCAATAGTTGCTTAATTAATTATAAAAGACCAACTAAGTAATATACTATGTTTTTTTTTCAAAAATGGTTGGAGGCTGCAGAGGGTTCAGAGGTAATCTGGGATTAGATACTACCTGAGCCAATTCTGAGTTCAATTACCACCCAGACAGAGTGGTGATAAGAGATTCATCTATTGTCTGGATTGTAATCTTATCATTCTCTATTCAAGGACACATCATATACCTTTAAATGAAATGGGTAAATATTGTGTCTAGAAGACGTTTAGAAAGTCTTTCAAAAATAGATTTTTCAAGGCGAATGTCTTTTTAAAATAATTAAAAAAGAATAGATGTTATATATATTCATATAATATAAAAACTAGAAGCAGTTCTTCTTTTAAACATTTACTGAGAAAATTTAAAAAGAAGACCATTAAGGGAATGAGAAAAACTTTCGAGAAAGTTAATTCAACCTTCATTTATATGCACTAATTCATAGTGTAGACTAAATATGGTGGGTTGTCAATGATCCTGGTGAGCTGTCTTTCTTCTTCCCTTCCTCATCTATGATGATTAAACCAAAAATTTGAGACTCTACAAGTGTGACATCTATTTTGTTTGCTTATTTACTTTATATTAGCAAATTTTATTGGGTCAATTAAATATGATTATATTAATTTATTTATTCAGTTAATTTCAATTTATTAAAGAAGATATATATATATATATATATACATATATATATCACAATAAATGCTCGAACCACAATAAGAAATGAGAAAAAAGACCAAGATCTTTCAACTGTAACAAGCGGTCTTCGTCAGAGTCAAAAACCCAACTCAACAGTTGGGTTTTTGACTCTGACAAAGACCGCTTGTTACGGTTGAAAGATCTTAGTCTTGTTTTCCCATTTCTTATTTTGTTTGATCATATATATATATATATAAAAGATTTCACATAAACACGTAAAATAACAATCAATGATCAAACCAACTCCTCACCAGATGTTTTCTGCATCTAGTGTTCAGTTGGGTTTTTGACTCTGACGATGGCCGCTTGTTACGGTTGAAAGATCTTAGTCTTGTTTTCCCATTTCTTATTGTGGTTTGATCATATATATATATATAATATATATATATAATATATAAATATACATGAGTTCAAAATTCATAAGGAGTAACACACAGGGTAAGGAAACACATTTGCAGACTCAAATTTCGGGTAATCCGCCTTCAGGAGAAAAGAGAAAGGGAGACAAAGCACGTTGTAGACGCAACGGCAAGATATATATATATTTAATTTATATATATTAAATGATATATATACGCTACTAGAAGTTGGAGTAGTAAAAAGTTCAAGCAAATTCAATGTTTCAGAAATTAGAATTATGGTAGTTATTTTGTATTTGAAGGTGTCAGAAACATTGTTGTTTGTAAAATACAAAAAATGTAATTAAAATATAATGAATGTAAGTTGTAAGAGAAGCTTTTGGGAATGGTACAGGTGAAATATGAATACGCCTGTAGGAGTTGGGAAGCGTAACCGTTTGATCAACGACTAGATGCGTTGATAGGACGCACGATGAACAGAGAAAACTGCTTGAAATTTCCTCCTCCAACCAAAACTTTCACCAAAAAGCTTTTCTTTCTTCCCCGCTTACTTTCACATCAACAGCAAAATGAGAATTAGAAAACCGAATGTTGTCCCTTGTTATGTAAGGCCTTCCTGGTTGGCCAACCTTGGCCTGGTGCGCATGCTCCCTTCAGTGATGACACCCACCCAAAAAAAAAAAGACTTTTAACAAACAAGCCCCCCCCCCTCTCCACACACCTTCCATTCGATAGAAAGAAAAAAAAAAAAGTGAAACTATGCCCAAACCACTGGCTCTCGCCTCAGAGTCTGTGCAGACATTTAAAAGTAATAATCACTTTGATGTACAATCATTTGAAACCTCAAAATCGACGCTTTCATCCTTATTACTTTAAAGGGAGCCCCCAGCGACCGCTCCCTTTCATCTTTTGAAAAAACATTTTCACTCAGTTAAGCGTAATTGAGTCCAATCACTTCCTTAAAAATCGTACCTTACGTTTTCCAAAATACCATATAGCTTCATATTTCATTTTCGTTTACCCTCTTTCCATCTCATCTCTCCCTTCCTATCTCTCAACAGACAAACATATTCACGTTTTCTTTTCTATATATATATATATATATATATATATATGTATATAAACACATATATTTCCTATATAACACATAGGAAAGAACACTACAGAACATAGAAAGTCACTACAGCACTCACATTTCGACATCCGTCATCATCAGGAAGAAGTGCGAAGTACTCGCATTGAGAAGCAAACTCATATATACATCAATATATCATATATCAATCAATATATCATATCACATATCAATATAACAATATATCACGTATATATAAGAAACTTATGTATGTATTATATATATATATATATATTAGTGTATATTGGCAGCAGATTCTCTTGTAAACATATTTTATTAAAGTAGACAACAGCTTCCGCATTTACGACTTTTTTGCTCGTTTTTTCTAGTTTTTCTTGAACTAGAAAAACGAGCAAAAAATACTAGTAAGAAAACTAGAAAAAACGAGCAAAAAAGTGTACCAGAAAAAACTAGTAAGAAAACTAGAAAAAACGAGCAAAAAAGTGTACCAGAAAAATACTATGAAAAATTCTAGTAAGAAAACTAGAAAAAACGAGCAAAAAAGTCGTAAATGCGGAAGCTGCCGTCTACTTTAATAATAATAATAATAATATATATATATATACACTTTTTCGTTGAAAATACGATCCATAACGGACAAATATAGTTCAATATAGACCCGGAAGGGTTCAAACCGAAAATTAGAGACTGTAAGTGTGTTCTTTTGATTTCTCTATGTTTCTTTGTCTTTATTGAACTATATCAATGATCAAACCACAATAAGAAATGGGAAAACAAGACTAAGATCTTTCAACCGTAACAAGCGGTCTTCGTCAGAGTCAAAAACCCAGTTGGGTTTATATATATATATAAAGATTTCACATAAACACGTGAAACAACAATCAATGATCAAACCACAATAAGAAAAACCACAATAAGATTTTCTTATTCACGTGTTTATGTGAAATCTTTTTATCGATGAATACCATGTGCGATATTGGGTTTTTGACTCTGACGAAGACCGCTTGTTACGGTTGAAAGATCTTAGTCTTGTTTTCCCATTTCTTATTGTGGTTTGATCAATATAATTTATATATATATATATATATTATATATATATGATCAAACCACAATATGATATGGGAAAACAAGACTAAGATCATTCAACCCTAACAAGCGGTCTTCGTCAGAGTCAAAAACCCAACTGGGAAGCAGTCTTTTCTGAATACACACATTGTTGACAATTAGACCATATTTATGGTAGGTGAAACTTTCTTTTTCATAAGTTTCTCGAGTTCCCTGATTAGCTTTAGTTTTATGCTGTAGAGAAATCAGGAAGGTCCTTGAGCTAGGGGGAAAAAAGAGAGTAATGAATTTTGCATTAGACGCATAGAGTGACCTTAAGGAATTTGTCTATCTCTTCAACACAAGAACAATATGAGGAGAGGAATAAGGCCTTTGTGTACTGTATGAACTCCGCTTTATTTTATTTACAATTAAAAAGTAATTTTATATATCATATTTGCAATGTCTATACTTAAAAAGGCTTAAGGCTTTTCGTTTTGTGCTTGAAGTGAAAGTGGGTTCTTATTTATGATTCTGTGTCAGTTTTGAAACAGAGACATGTGGTCGGTCACCCATCCAAGTGTTCTTTAATTCAACGATCTAACGGAAACTATTATATGCAACACGGCTATGACTGCTGAAAGGTAATTAGTTATTTAGCGATAGTTTTATTATAATACTTTGCAATGGCAAAAAAAATTTTGGTATAAATTTCGTATATTATAGTATAAGTTTGATATTCGTTGTAGTCAATCTTTTGTGAAGTATTGCAGAGAGGTTAGCGGTATTTAAATTAAAATTTCACTGATTACTGCAAATAATACCCTCCTAACTTCCACTGATTTATTCGGTTGACGAAAAAATAATATTACTTCATTTGACAGGTCTTTTTTTCTTTAAAATATTGGTATACGTTTTTTACCATTTCAGTTCTGTAGAGTTTCTACAGTACAGAATTTAATATTTGTTAACTATGTTTTACTTCTTTTTGTTTAATAATTGTACCGACTTAAGCATCATATAAATTAGTTTATTTCCGAACTGTTTTTCAGGGGACTACACTTCCAAATAGGAATTTGTTAGGATGAAATTATCAAATAAAAACTACTATAATTCATGTATATAATTTATATAACATATTTCATGCAAATAGATAAAATATTATCTATGAATGCATTTCCTTATGCATGAAATCAGAATAAATAACATGCTATTAATTAACAGTTATTAAGGTAAACAAACATTAATTTAAACCAACTTGTTAGCATATTTACACTGTTGACAAGTCAATGTCAAAATGTAAACATACAGCAAACACCAATTTTACTCTAGACATTAATTTTTTTGAACATTTGAATGCTTAAGTGATGTCACAGTAAAAAATTTTTCAAATAAAAGTTGAAAAAAAAATACAGCTGTTCCAGTGTGTGATTTCATATTTTTTCGGAACTAATATTTTTACTTGTAGTTTATCTTATCTTTTTCAATTTATAAATTTGTTTTATAATTTTACAGTTATTTTTTTTTTCAATTTTGTTGCTGTTGATTTTTTTTATACGCTTATAAATATCGCTTTATATATCGTTTATAAATTTTTATAGATTTTAACACTCTGGCTAAAGAGTCATGATGCAGGGCTCTTTACGAAGTGGATTAATTACGCTTTTTCGGAGTACTCGTATTATTCATTGGCACTGTAGGTAACCATTTAAGTAATACCTACTGAAATGGGTAACTACCCATTAAGTCGGTATCTTGCGCATTTTTAAATAGTATATTAATTTTGTAATATCTTTTACATCGATATGAATATTTAAAAAAAAAAAAAAATGGAAGAAAATTAGCTCCCCCCCTCCATTCAAAATGAATTTGAGAATTTCTGACTCTTACTTATATATATAAAACAAATTCATTAATATATCAACTTTTGTATAGAATATGTATATTACGTAATCGGGATTGGTCAATTTTTTCAGGTTCAAAATTTTGGACCTAAAAAAATTAACCGAATCACGATTACATAATACACCTGTGTATACATAAAATTTATAGATTAATGATTTTCAGGCCTTCGTAAAATTTTTACTTTCTTAGAAAACAAACATTTTTTTAAATTGATTTTATGAATCTGAAATATATTTATTTTAATACTATTTATTATTTTTTTATAATGAAATGTAAGTTTTAGATACTAAAATGTAAGATATTATAAAAGTCAAAAAATAGAAAGAATTTCATGAAAAAGAAGGAAAAGTTTATGTGATAGTAAAACAAGTTTTTAAATGAAAGCTATGTGTGGTAGAAATGGGTATTGACGCATATTTCTTTAAGTAAGTTATTAGACCTACTAAATGTATTATGTATATCAGAAGAAATGTTCCATTATGTTCAAAACTAGTTATAAGGGGTTCATCCGGAATAAACAGTTTTACAATCAGAGGACTAAATATAAAATATATATTTATTTTGAGCAGTTTTTAAACATTTTAAAAACACAATATGTTATGATAGTTTATTAGGTTTGTAATTAAACTAAGCGTAGAATGATGTTTATCACCTATTCAATAGAGTTGGTAGATTTAAAGGCGATTGAAAAACTTTTGGGAAAATGCAAATGAGTTAATTAGGGGGAATACGTTGTGAGAAATAGGCGTGTTGGAATAGAGGGTAGAGGAAAGGAGCGGGTAGATTTATGGCGATCTGAAGCGAGGATGAAAGATCTGCAAGCAGGTGGGGAACACAAGGAATTGGCTAACTATCTGGGGCGGAGGTGGAAAGTGGCAAGTTAGGACAGAGGCTTACGAAACGAGAATTCTTCACCGGTAGCAAAATAGGACAACGTCGCCGCATTCAGACCTAGTGAGATGTTTTTTTTTTCATGCAGAAGGCTGGACGATCAGTCACGGACTGCGAGCGTGCAGCGATTGTGCAAAAACCCTGACGTCACAACAATCCTCGACCGGCCGGCAGCTTGGCCCACTATTTATAGCGAAGCCAAAAACCTCCACTCCCCCACTGGGGCTTGCACAACTATCTAGGTCATAAGTGGCAAATTTTCTGGAAGGGGCCTAGGAAAGGTCGTTGCGAAACAGCAGGGAGACTCCGTCCTTGGCCGGTCGCACGCGCAATCTAACCTCTAAAGCAACCCAACCGGCGAATTCCCTTAATTGACCGGCACAGTATTCCTGCGTCCTTGTTCTAGCCAGGGTTTTTTTCTTAAACAAGTTCCTGAACAATCTAACTCTACTAAATGGCAACCTTGATGGCATAAAAGTCATTTAAGAACTTGCAAATTTCAAGGACAAAACAAAATTAAACTTTTCAGTACAACTAATGTTCAACCAAATCCTTGTTTTAAAACAACGATGTTCATTTATAAAAAAAAAGTACACACCCTTAATACCTCTAAAGCTACTACTAAAGGACGTCAGTCATGTCACGTCAAGGACTATTGTTCATGAACTAAAGAATATTTCTATTTATCTCATCGCGTAGTTTTTTCAGCTAACTTTTGTCTAGTTTGAAAAATTATTATCAAGTTTTAGCAAATCTTTCAGATTTATTTGGTGTGAACTAATAAAATATCGAAATATGTACCATGAATTATCATAGGATTCTAAAGAGAATTGAAAGAAATTATCTGTAAATAAAAATTACAAGATTTTTAAAATAAGGAGTGACTTGTCAATCAGCCTGTATATAAATCACGAGATATCACCAACATATTATATTTCATAAAATGTGAGTTCAAAATTGTTGAAGAGTAACAAACAGAGTAAAGAAACACACTGAAAACTCGAATTTTCGGCCAATCCATCTTAAGATGGATTTTTTTGACAAAAATATGATTTATAATGTGTTTCTTTACTTTGTGTGTTACTTTTCGATTTTTAACTCGTATTGTTTACAGTTTGGATCGTCTTGTCGATTTTATAGTGAATTTGATAAAATATATTATCTGGGTTTCTTTTATCGATTCAGTGCTAAAAAAAAAAAGTTTGTAATCATACTACATTTGTGAATTTGAAATAACTTATTGATGATAATGGCTTCGTTAAATAAGAACATATAACAATGACCATCATGAAGAGAAACACAGACAACATCTTGATTGTTATGACAAAATGGATACTCAAGATATAGTAAATAAAAGATTAAATATAAACCTTTGTATTAAACATTATATTATACCAGTGGCCTAGTAACATTTGTGCCGCCCGGTGCGCGATAGTCCCCCCCCCCATGTCGTTGATGATGCTTTAACCTTCAAAATTCAAGAAAATTCTCAAAATATTTATCTTCATAAAATTACAATAAAGGATCTAAGTTTAAACTGTTGTTATTAGTCCTAGACTTTTCATCTTATTACAGTACTTGTATATATAGTCATCATCAAAGAAAACCAAAGATTTTTCAAAACAAAAACGATTAATTGAAATCTTAAAAAAATGGTTAAATAAAATGAACTGGTTACGCAAACAAATATAATAAACTTTCAACCACTTTAAACAAATAGTTTTGACAAATTTAAAATACTTTTAATTTTTAATTTGCAAATATTACAGCTGAGAATACATTTAAAAACAGTATTCCACAAAAACATAATAAGAGTACCGAAGATAGTTTAATTGAAGTTCAAAACCGAAGAAGAGTAATGAAACACACTTACAAACTCGACTTTCCAGCGATTTTTTTTGCCAAAAATTTGAGTCAATTTTTTTTAAAAAAGGTTTTTTTAAAAACACAAAAACAATTACGATCTTAAAACTCATTTTAGTAAAATAAAATTTCAGATTTTTTTTTAGGATTTTATTATTTTAATTTTTTAAAATTATTTTAATTTATGGATTTACACAAAAGAAGTTTCTTTTAGGGTGGGATCGGAGGTCTGCTAGAACAGAGGTGGTCATTTTGGATCTAATGTCTGCCCCAATCTGTGGTCCATGAAAATATTTAGGTCGTCCGGAAAGAAAAGGGATTAACAAATGATAACTATTAAATAATTGTCGTTTTCTATATATCATAAACATAAAAAAAAACACGAAAATTAACGAAACTTATCATAGATTAAAAATGTTTAAAGCTGCGTTTATTATTATTATACATTTGAAAATGAAACCTTCACGTATTGAGTGTTCACGTTCCAGTGTCAAAAACGAATTGAAAGTGCACAATTATAGTTTTTTCCTGATTCAAATAAATCAGGTAGCCAATAGACCATAATGAGTGAGAAAAAGTAAGTGAATATTTTGGACTTCTTTGGAAAAACTAAACATAAAATTACCAATGAAAATATTGATAATGCACTTAATAGTGAGCTGAACAGTGAATCAGTCTTATCAGAGCATCCACAGTCCTCGTCAGGCAGTATTGAAAAGAACATTCAAATAGGAAGCGAATAGAAAAAAACGAAAAATATCAAGAAGATGTGATTCAGACAACCTGAAATTTGGGTTTGTTGAAAGCTACCTGAAAACATTTACAGTCAGTTTTTTTCCATATTAGTGGTCCGCAAAATAAAAAATTATACATTTAGTGGTTCATGAAGTTCTAAAGATTGGTGACACCGCTGTGCTAGAAAGCTACACCTCTGACCCTGACTCCTCAAGGGAATACTGCATCTCCTTAATGATTCTACATTACAAGTCCTAAAGTTTATCTATCTCAAGATTTTTTTTTTAACCGGTATCTGATATCATACAGGCTTGGTTGGCACCGACTGGTTAACGTCGCCTCGAAGAAACCTCCCAGTGAAGGACAAAGTGAGAATCAAACCAGGATCTCCCAATCCAGAGAGAAGCCCACATACAAAAGAACTTGCGATTGTACTTTACCGAGTATAAATCTTACAAACACTAAAGAAAATAGTTAATTCAAGTTGAAATAGCTTGCTTCTAACATTCATTACAAACTTTCACCAATCAGCATTACCCCCTTGGAAATCACTTCATTAATTAGGCTACTTAAATGTTTCACACAGGCTGAACACACAAAACGTAACAATTTAGCGATCAGATAATTCTCAAAAGTCAACTTCCGTATACTGTAACTATCCTGCATCTTCATAACTGTAATAAAAGAGACAAAAAAAAAAAAATCTGAAATTGACTCATTTTGTATTATTCTCCACACATTCGTATATCACCTAAATAAACAATAATTTTTTTAAATTTGAAACAGTCTTTATTGGAATTTTGCATATAAAATAGCAAAAAATCACGACATCAATAATAAAAACAGCAAAAAATAAGAAAAATTCACTTTTAAAAAAACACATTAAAATTAAAAAAAAGTCTGAGATACTAAAATTTACTTAAAAATGTATGTAACTTTTATTGTTATTTTTTTATAATGAAAAAAATTGGTAGTTTTTAGATAGAAATTAAGGGAAATTTTTTTGAACTTAAAATTTGTTTGTTTTTGAAATTTTTATAAAAAAGTTGGTAATTAAAATATTTCCATAATGTTCATTTATAGTATACTATATACTATAGTTTTTTGGAAAAAAGCGTGTTTGAAAAATTTTGAAAATGTTTGGTCAAATATTGATGAGAAATTAGATAGATAATGGGATAAGGGAAAACTAAGTTAAAAAAAGTCTGACGTAATAACATCTACGAAAGCAGTCTTTCCACTTATATGATGCATTTTTTTTTTAAATAATGAATAAAATTGATTCGTTTTAGATAGAAATTGTTATCAAATTTTTAACCTATATAGCTGAAATTTGTTTGTTTGGAAGGGTTCTGTTAAAGAAGTTAGTAAACAAGGAGCCTAAAATAAACATAATAAGGAGGTGGCTACTATTTGCAGGCTGTTTAACCTTGAACTTAATGGCTTCCTAATGTTGGGCTTAAAAAGCTTTATTCTGTTGCTTGTAAAGTTGAATATATTTCAGCAAGTCATGAAATAAAAAGTGTTTTCTTTTGTTTTCGTCTATATACAAATATAGGTAGGGTCAGGCTGGTTGTAATCGTGATAGAGTACAGTATACAATATGGACTTTCACTTTTCAGTCATGATGTTCTCTCCAAGGAAAGTGAAGCTTCAATATGAACTTACACTTACTTTAGTTTCCCATAAGCAAAAGTATATAGGTTTTCTATACGGACAGTGAACAATTTTATTAAGGTTTATCATCTACATTATTATAAAAGAAGCCGTATCAGTTCATCCTTCAAAAATTTAAATAAATCCAACAAGCATAGCAAGTAATCCATTATTCCAAGATCAATTTTCAGTTTTTATGGGTCTGTTACCCTTTTTTTTCCTTTTTTTTTTTATTGTTTAAACCGATCCCCTAGCGCGTTAAAAACGTCGATACTTTCACAGGCTTATTGTTTGATCGGTGATTCTACATTGGGAGTCCTAAACTCAAGTATATTTAGACTAGAGACCATTAAAAAGTACATGACATCGTACAGGCTCGGTTAATTATTTTTTGTTTTAGTTCATTTAACTCTCTGATAATGTTGTAACGAAAGACCATAGAGCATTGTATCCAATATATGATATTCATTGTGGTTATTTAATTCATATTTTATATCAAGAGTTATTGTTGTTAATTAATTATATACACATATTGGTATGAGTCATTCCACTTTCTGCTTGGATAATGTCAAAAGTCTAACTATTTAGATCACGTTATCAAGGTCCATATACATACTTTAAAAAAAGACTATTGCTTATTAAAAAGAAAGTAAGATAATTCATTCTGGTAAAATAAAAGAAGGATATCACATAAACAATGATATCCTATATTACTGGGTGTTACAGTCCAATCCAACTTAAAGCATTTACATACAACATTGAGTAAAACACTTCCTCATATTTTCTCTTGTTCCAAATTTCTCATTATTCATTTAAATCGTTACTTTTATAGTATCAATAGAGGTTCTCACCTATAATAATATATCATATGAATATTCTATACTGCAGTTTTTTTTTATTATCTCTGTTTTGCCATATACATTTTTTTTTACACATGCTGACTTCTATTGAAAGCTTAATGTTCCTTTGTCCCGAAGTCGTTCAAGCATGAAAATGCCACACTTCCTTTATCAAAGATACAAACGTGTTAGTTGATTACATTTCCAAACAGTTAACAGCGTTGCAAAAAAAAAAACCGTTATAAATATTTATTGAAATACTATGGAGATATTATCAAATCAAGTAAAAAAAACTGTATTTTTCTATAATAGTTTTTTTTTTCAACTTGTGATCTAGATTTAACAATTAAATAGAAATAAGGAATTTTTTACTTGTAAATGCCTTTGTTACATTTTTCCTATACGCTTTAACAGGTAGTCGTTATTTTATTTTTAAAATTTCTGGGTTTTAAAGGATGCATTTAACTTTAAAATTGGTAAAAAATATCTATTAATAATTTATTTAACAAAATAATAATATTTTAGTTAACTCAAACTAAACAGTAAGTAGAGAGGAAGAACTGGTGCAAATAATTTCTAAATTTGACTTCCGTCATCATCAGGAGTGGAAAAAGGCCACCCGTCTACCAAAACAGCCTTCTGTTTAAGAATAATACTTCTACTATATATAATAACATTATTCTATATTTAAACATGGATTAAACATCAAGGTCTGAACCTTGAAATAAATAAACAATTTATTTAAAAGTAAATAAACAGGAACTAAAATCTTTCTGTCATTGATTTTGATTATAAAATATGTCATTTCTTTTTTACAATATTAAAATGTGAGCTTTAATAGTTTGATTTTATGTTCTGAAAACCTGCCAAATCCAGATTTAATATAGTTAGATAAATGCTTTAGAAACAATGAAAACAAAAATTCACTACGAATAACTTACAAAATAGTCTAAACAGTGCTCTAAAACGAAAAAAAATTCTGTATTATTTGTTGGTTTATTACTGGTCAAAAATATTTTGTTGAAGGAGACAGGTGACGATTCACCTGGTCATTGGCTAATTCTAGCTTCAGCTGCCTTGTGATGTTAAACAGCGGCTCTTGTCAAGCAAGTCTCAAACAGGACTTCCATTCACTTTTCTATCTTCATTATCTATATATATATATATATATTTTATATACACAAAACTAAAGTTTATCGGGACTCGGTCAGTTCTTCAGGTTCATTCATGAACCTGAAGAACTGACCGAGTCCCGATAAACTATAGTTTTGTTTCTATTCCACGGTCGATACTTTTATCAATATTTATATATGTAAAGATTTCACATAAACACGTGAAACAACAATCAATGATCAAACCACAATAAGAAATGGGAAAACAAGACTAAGCTCTTTCAACCGTAACAAGCGGTCTTCGTCAGAGTCAAAAACCCAACGTTGGGTTTTTGACTCTGACGAAGACCGCTTGTTACGGTTGAAAGATCTTAGTCTTGTTTTCCCATTTCTTATTGTGGTTTGATCATTGATATATATATATATTGTATTTATATCTCCATTAAAATTGGTGAATGTTGGGACCAATCGTTCTTAAATGCATGTGTTCACAAATTCATGTTTTATTATCTATTTTGAGAATTTTTCTAGTGGTTTGAATGATTTTCTCAATTGTTCCGTGAATAAAAGAAATTTTGGAGAATTGATTCTTTCTATTCTTAGAACATCTGAGAAATTAATGCAGGACACTAGGAAACGACTAAAAAACAAAAGGTTATAAACATGGGAGTGCCATGTAGTTTTTGAACGCACACACACACACACACACACACACACACACACACACACACAATATATATATATATATATATATAAATATTTCACATAAACACGTGAAATAACAATCAATGTATGTGAAATACATAATTCCACAGTATGGAATTGGGAAAACAAGACTAAGATCTTTCAACCACAAAAAGCGGTCTTTGTCAAAGTCAACAAACCCAACTGCTTATAAATGAATTAAAACGACGATAGCACACAGATAGACAAAGGAATAACTAATTTATACATTTAGACGATCGTCTTCATCAGGAGGCAAAGAGTCCCACAGGCAGGCAGGATGGTGACTTCCTGATGACGTCTCTTCGCCTCCTGATGACGACGATCGTTGAAATATAGAAGTGAGTTAGTCCTTCCTAGGTTACTTCCGTAGATCGATATCTCAAGAGAGCAAATGTAAATCTAATGAAGAACACTAAGTGATCGAAACGCGTTGTTTGTTTTAATATTAAACATTTTTTTTATGTTGAGATGTAATTTTTGTTTCTCTGAATATGACTAAATATGACACTATAACAGATGCAGTACGCTTGATTGAATCAATTCAGTTCTGAGTCGATGATTTGTTGTTCATAAGTACCCCGTTATCCTGAGCACGAGTTGTTTGCAACAGGTAAATTGATCCACAATAGTTGATAGAGGTGGTAGTGGTCCAGCATAGAACTTGTTAACCAGGGCAACCGTGGGAGAAGGTAAACCTGCTTCTCACACAGTGACAAAGGAATCTCGGGAGCAGTTAGGCTTACTTTAGTAGACCCGACCTTGGATTTAGAACCAATACAAGCACAAAACCACCAATATACGATTGACTTATGAATTTGTGAGACCATCTGTAATTGTCTATTACAGTTAAGTTCCTAAACTCGAGCTTGACCCAACACGAAATTTGGGTCGTGTCAGGCTCAAAATGTCAATTATTACGTTCTGGTCGGGTTGAGCCCTGTTGCTAACTTCCTTTAAATAAATATATATTTCTATATTATGTATACTAAAATGATGTATGGTTATTAAACTAAAGAATATTTCTACTAAAATAAATAATTTAGATAAAACAGATGACCGAGATTTGCTTGGCTGGTGGAGAATAAACTCCAATATGTACCCAAAATATATCCGACCTAGCCCAAGCCACTTAATACTTGGGGGCCTGGGTCAGGTCGGGTTGGCTTGTTTAGACCCAATCTTACCTCTACTATGTATACAATGTACTATTCAGAGGTACGCCAAGTAAAAAGCAATGCTTCTCATCCTGTGGGTCACAAATTTGTTACAGTTTTACGAAATATGTACTTGATAAATCGTTTAATTTAAATAAATATCCAATTTAACTGACAATAGGGAAAACAAGATTATTTGACTACCTAAGAAGCTCTTTTCATTCATTTGGATTATATTTCAAAAAAATTATTGCAATAACAGTTAAATCTCGATTTACAAATTTGTCTCTGAATTTAAACAAATCAGAGTTTTAATAAAAAAAAAAAACTGAGTGAAAAAGACTTTATTTGAACAAATTTTCTGAATTCAACCACTCGAATCAATTTGCGTGAAATATGAAGTAACGTTGTAAAGAGAAGAGAGTAAATATTTTCACCTATGCTGATCACACTCAAAAAGCCTTTCCGAACTAGTTTTTTTCCATGAAATGGAACAGGAATAGAAGAAATTGTTGAATTTTGAAAAAATAAATAAGATCGTAGAATGCATTTTATTTCGTCTTTTCTTTATTATAAATTAAAAAAAAATTATTCTTCAACCAGTTAATATATCATCAAATACTAAAATTCAATAATCATAGAACAATTCGATATCAAGATTGTAACGGATTAAGAAGTTTTAAGACCCTCTGAAACCATGTTTCAATTCTTCATGATGATTTCCAAGCATGCGTGCCAGGATGCGTGTGTGTATCTATATGTATAAAAGTTCTTGGTCACGCCACAAGCCAACTTTGAAGGATCGAATTGATATTATACCCAAAAATAACCTCCTTTATTTAAGATGAACTGTATAGATTTTCAGCAATATTGTATCATAGAAAAGCGACTTTTTTTTTTATTATTTTTACGCTAGGAAGTTTTCAAGTGATTTATTTACCTCTTGGAAATAAATCTGTTAACTTGTTTTAAATCATCATGCAAGTTTTCATAAATAATGTAAATTACATTGGTACCATTAGAAGAAAGTAAATTATCTTTATTTAAGTAAATCTTGTCTAGGTTGTTATGTAGCATAGTAGACCGGTTTGAAAGGTCGTTTATCTTCCAGGACAACTGTTCCCAATGTTTCATTTTTCTCACACTCCTCTAGCGTGCGGCGTCTACATATCTAGGCATCAGTATAGCAACTATTTTTGCCGCCTGGTTTTGAAGATATCATTTCCACCTCACCTCCACCCCGAATCTATTTGTTAATTTTGATATTTAAATTTGTCCAGTCTAATATTTTATCATTTGAGCATATTAAATTTTTTTGGTCTATGAGAATTTTTTAGTTGTAACAATCAAATGATTGGAGATTCTGATATGACATCTTAGTCAATTTTATACTTATATTTCGGTTCACTTTGAAGACAAAAAGCAAAAAAAAAACAGCAAGTTTTAACGACCTTATCAATGTACACTGCTCGAATGCTCATTTCATGCAGTAGAAGACGTCTTCACACCTACACACGAGTCAAATATGTATTGTAATTTTATATACTGACTGTTGAGACCAAAATGCTAAGATTATTGTTAACATAAACACCCAGTCTATCCCTCAAGATGTTTTACACAAAATTCAAGATACTTGAAATATTCAAATTTTTATAATTTTCATTTTTAAGATATACTTTTCACAAAATTCACACATGCACACAATTTGGAAAACTTGTTTTTTTGGACTCGGAGAACCTCTGTTTAACCTTTAGTTCCAATTCCTTCAACCTTCACCTCAAAGATACTTCAATTTCTTTATATGTCATTTTAAGGCTGAATAGATATATAAAACATGAAAAAAAAGGTTAAGGGACCTCGAAAAAAGGTAAATCTGTGAAAATCTGAACATTGAATTTTTTCATAATTTTTTTTGTTAACTAATAGTAAAGTAAAAATTTAGAATTTATATTAGTATTTCACATAAATTGACTGGCTCTGACTCATAAAAAGAGTAAATTATTAGAAAAGTATAAACGAAATATTTGAAGAAAAGTATTATTTTTGACTTGTGGTGGGCAGAAGTTGATGAATATTATAATAGGGATCTAAAGGTGGGAAATTGCTTCCGTTTAGGGCACAGCAAGTGGGTGGAACTGAGGGAGGAGTCCAAGGCTGTTGACCCAGGCCTGCTAAACAAAGCCTATAATTAGAGGTAAACCTACTTGCAATCTACAAGCATCAACTGCTTCACTTGACCAGTGACGAAGGCAGTTACAAAGGAGTCCAGTCGACCATTTGACCTCAGCAGGTCAAACGCAACGTACTCAAAACGAAACAGGATGGTTCATTTAGACTACTATGCTATTAGAATTACTAATTCCATAATTAAAATTATGGAGAAGGACAGTATAATATTTCTGGACAAAATTGTATATAACATATATATATATATATATATACTTAAAATAAACTGTGACACCTAGACAGAAACATAACAAAGACTCACTTTTCAATATTTTGACAGTAATGGCGGTCGTCCTCAGGAGATGAAGTGAATTGACGGAGGGACGACAGTCAAATAAAGAATTCACTGGGTGAGGGCCAAAGCAGTGCTGCCGCAAAGAAGAAAAATAAAAAACGAACTAGGGAGTCGAATATATATATAAAATTTAACACATAGGAAAGAACACAGAAAGTCACTACAGAATTCACTTCGATATTTCGACATCCGTCGTCATCGGGAAGAAGTTCGAAGTACTCGCGTTGAGAAGCAAACTGAGTAGCAGTTGCTACATCCGTAGCAACGACGGTTGTTGAAATATCGAAGTGAGTTCTGTGGTGACTTTCTGTGTTCTTTCCTATGTGTTAAAGTTTTTATTGTTCACACGGACCTTTCATTTTATTCGAAGTATATATATATATATACAATAACATAAACACGTATGTATATCACAATAAACACGTGAAACAACAATCAGTGTTCGAACCACAATAAGAAATGGAGGAAAAAAAACAAAGATGTTTCAACCGTAACAAACGGTAACAGAGTCAACAAAGCTCGACTGACTATGGGGAAGATCCCTCTGGGGAAAAACCCAAAAACTCAGTTGGGTTTTTGACTCAGACGAAGTCTTCTTGTTACGGTTGAAAGATCTTAGTCTTTTTTCCCTCATTCCTTTTTGTGGTTTGAAGATTATATATATAATATATATATATATATATATTTATAATATATATATATATATATTAAGTTATATATATAACTTAAATAAACTGTGACACATAGAAAGAAAAGTAACAATTAGGATTCTCTTTTCAATGTTTCGACCGTTATGGTGGTGGTCCTCAGAACAGTTCATTTGGAGAGTTTGTCACACACCATCTTCTCTTCTAATTTCTTTCTGGCGTCGCACTTTGGTAAAAAAATATCAATAATATTAATGGTTTCATTCTCTTATGCGTTTCTACTAATATAACATATTATATACTACAACTACTAGTGATATTGCTACAAAACAATGGGGATGAAAGCTCGTTACCACATACTCCAGTCTTTGTGGTAATATCTTTGATTGCAGAGTCACGTGTATAAAATAAATACACGTGATAATATTTTAGCATTTATTATCCAATTTTACGCTGTCCAATATTTTAGCATTTCTTTTTAAATGTTTGTGTGCGTGTGTTTGCTGTATTTGTTTCATATTTTAAGACGTTATTAAAATATATATAAGTTCATTTAAAGTTACATACCGCTTTTTTCTTCTTGGGTATTTCATCAAAGTCATCATCCATTGCAATGCCTTCATCTGAAGTCGACAGCCAGCTGTTGCTAGGCATATCGGTAAGGGGGGGTGATGGAGTTCCTGATCTCCAGGAGTCGGCAGGAGAGCCTGGATCAATCCATCCTACAAGAAAAGACAAAATGATAATAAAGTAAAGAAGTCGAACTTTTCTGAAATACTTTTAACACTCAGGGTAGAGATGTGATACTACTGTTAGTCTGACCTGCTGTTAGCATACTTGTCGGTAACACTGAAAACTAAGGCTTTAGTCTGTGTGACGACTCTAGCTCTTTCCCATGAGACATAGTAATCTTATGCACCCCAACACCCTTGAGAGGAAAAAAATCTTCTGGTACGTGACCATTTCTCTCCATCTATATTTAGATTATTCAGTAGCACCATATTTGTTCTGAGGAATCAAGAAACCTTTATAACAGCTCTGAAACATTCTGTCAAACTGTCATCCCGGATTAAGTAAGAAAGTTGAAACATCATTTACAGCTTTACAGATTCATAAAATTTTTATATAGGACAACTATTAGTTAAGTTCAAAACACTTTGAGTCCAAAATAAGTGAAAAACAGCAATACAAATTCCTAGTAAAATTCTTAACGTATATATTTCTTTTATTAGGAGCAGTGAAATAATTTTTGCTGCACTCTTCTCTTTTTAAGGATATATAAAAGTATGAGTTTTTGACTGTTTACGTATAAATTAGTAGGAGAACTAAAAATGAATTTGAAAGGACTCTGCCTTGAAAAATAGAAACCCAAAGTGTTATACTCGGCTATTGGCATGAATATTCTACAAGTAGCGGCTAGGTTGCATATGTAGCAACAGGTTTAAGTTGACATTAAATGATAATATATTTAAGAAGACTCTGGGAAACACTGATTGCAAAGCGCCTAAGGGTCTTTCCTTCTGCTTTCAGTAATCTATATAAAGATTACTTTATTTTTCAGTAAAGCCATAAAGATCCTTTTCAGCTTCCATTCCAGTTTTAAAGGATGGGTCTTTTTATAGTGGGTCAGGTTAGCTCAGTGGTAATGTGTTCACCTTAAGACTCACTGGTAGCTCTAGGGTTCAATACTCACTGTAGCCCTTATTTATTCACGAGTGGAGGGGGGGGAATAAATCTGAACACGTCGTTTCTTGCAGACGACGTTAATTCGTCGGTCTTGAGCCTGTACAATATCGAGTATCGAGTACTGCTTAAAGGTATGTTTTATTGTTAAGGGACTGTTATGAAACGGAAGTTTTGTTTTGTTGTCCATCAGCGTTTTATTCATGTGTTAGTCGGAGGGGTCATGCTAGCTCAGAGGGAACGTGCCCGCCTCTGGACTGGTAGGTCCGGAGTTCAATAACTACCCTGTCTCTCAATTTATTCACATGAGAGGTGGATAAATCTAAGCACGTCATCTCTCAGAGAGGGATGAATGTTAAGCCATCGATCCCGAGCCTGTACAATGTCAGGTACTCGTTAATGATTCCTACACTAAATACACATGAGTTAGGCCTAATTTACGACTCTCAATGTAGAATCAATATTCTTTGTGTGCTACACAAAGAACCAATGTTCGGTCTATGAGTGTTCCCTACTAATGCAATCTAACCTATTGGTCCTTTAACCTATTACAAGCTCTGGGGAAACGTACCAGCTGCACCTTTTTTAACTCTGTGTTGTCAGACCCTCGGAGAGGATATAAAGCAGGCTTTGCAACTCTGACAGAAAAATCCCTGATCTATTAAACTTGAAAGAAAACAATTTAGAACTCCCGATATGGAGTCGACTTGTGGTGGCTCTACCATATTTTTTACTAATATTAAACATATAATATACCGTCTTACCTCGTACACGCTGCTGTAGCTCTCGGACCGGTTTCGGGTGTCACCCATCTTCAACAAGAACTGATCTTGCAACTGTCAGATCAGTTCTTGTTGAAGATGGGTGACACCCGAAACCGGTCCGAGAGCTACAGCAGCAGTGTACGAGGTAAGACGGTATATTATATTTCTAATATTAATAAAACTAACCTCTGTGGTAATGACGAGATGCATATTTCTTACCTTTAGCTGTGACCCTATATTTTTCAATCGGAAATTGAAAGTCTTGAGTAGGTTGTTCCTCGAAGAAGACATAAAATGTTGATCTGCCGCGTGAACAGTGTCAGGTATTCATAGAACCATAATAAACTTGAGGCTGTACAATTTATGTCTCCGCATGTAGAATTAATCCGGTTATGTGACTCGCCCATAACTCATATAGTACCGAAAATAAAAGTCTAAAACTGTGGTCGCTGGAAATATTTTTTACCCTTAGTGGAAACTATATCATTTATCGCTGGAATTGAAAGAAGTAAGACGTTACAATCTGCCTTTACGAAAGTAATTTCATAATTTTTTTTTGTTCAACTATAAAAAATTACTGATCGAGTTCATGCACAGTTTTATATAGAAGAATTTTTTTTTTATCAAAATATATAGTTTGGGAGTACTTATAATTGTATTATAAACTATATTGAGTATACTATATGGAAGCATCGCGTTTTGAACAAAACTTCGTTATTAAGACTACAAAAGAAATACACTTTTTTACGATTCTTCTATCATCCAATGATTAAGATCGTCATTTGATCTTCATTTTTCATTCATTCGAATCTTCATTCTTCATACGATCGTCTTTCATAATTCTCAAAAACAGCTGAAAACTTCAAATTTTCCTGTTCCTTTAGTGTTTTTACGTTGCATTTTTTTTTTGACACCCTGATATATTTATAAGTCAACGTAAGGACTTGAGTTATCTCGTGAGTTTGAATTATAAGGGATGATAGATTGAAGATAACAAAGGTGAATAGGGTTGTATCAGTCTTATCATAGGGAAGGAAAAAGTAGGGGATTTTTAATGAGTACATAGCCTAGTTCATGCTCAAAACCGATGGCTTAACATCCTCTCCGAAGGACGATTTTCTCAGATTTTTTCACCACCGTTCTTGAATAAATTGTTTGCCAAAATGGGCATCGAAACCCCGGATTTACCAGCTCAGAGAGGAGCACGTAGCCAGTGAGCTAACCTGGCACCTATTTCTGTACTAATTTTAAACTGAAATGTACACAAATATATAGCAAGTATTTTTATATATTTATATTTTATTGACAAACATAGATTGAGCTAGGATTGAATTGTAAATTAATATAATTTATCAAAAAATTTGTTTCGTAATGAGGAGATAAAGTAATGTATTGCGATGCCTCACTGTAGAAATAATATACTTATATAAAATAAATATAACAATGGATCTATAATAAAAGTTACCCAATAAATTTCTGATAGACTCAAATCTTGAATTACTGATTGTATTTCACACAAGCAACTTGACGTCTTTATTTTAACAATCTGCACAATGAATGCAGACAGTTGCGTCATTATGGCTGATATTATTCTGCCAGTTATCAGGGTTATAAACGAAGCAATTCAGAATTGACCGGGTTATTTACAATTAAAAAGCAAAACAGATACCTTCAATTCAACCAGAATTAATTTTATAAATAACAAAAACAAATATTACATGAAATTATTGCAAATTTATAAATTACATTTGTAATTATTTATTCCAAAAGATTATTCTATATCAAATAAAAAGATTTAACATATACACGTGAAATAACAATCAATGATCAAACCACAATATGAAATGGAAAAACAAGACTAAGATCAGTTGGGTTTTTGACTCTGACGAAGACCGCTTGTTTTCTCATTTCATATTGTGGTTTGATCATCTATATCAAATAAATAAGTCATTAGTTATGTAACCTGTAATTGTGTGGTATTTACCATAATTCTGGTTTATTTTTGTAACTTTTAATTTGTATTTTAGAAGTTTACTTAATGGATGAACACGAAGTGTTTGAAATACGTAATTTGAATAAAAAAAACTTTTTTGTATCCAGACTTTGTATTATACATTTACCCGTATGAAATAAATGAGTTTTGAAGAAGACATTGAAAGCAGATTTTGCATATAAAGAAAATATTGTCTGAAGACTTTGCTTATAGATCGTTAAACAATATGGCATAACAAATTCAACAACTTTAGTACATCAATCAACCAGATAATGATGATAAATTGTGCTGAAAGTACAAGTATTTTTATTGTAAGGCTTAACACATTATACCTCTAGCTGAACAACCAGTTGTTCATATGGTATTTTTACTCAATGGTTAAAATTATAAAAAAAAATTTAACAAAAAGAAGTTTTGACTTCTTGTAAAATGAATATTTTACAAGTAGCGGCTAGGTTGCATATGTAGCAACATGTTTAAGTTGACATTAAATGATTAAATCTGAACACGTCGTTTCTTGCAGACGACGTTAATTCGTCGGTCTTGAGCCTGTACAATATCGAGTATCGAGTACTGCTTAAAGGTATGTTTTATTGTTAAAGGACTGTTATGAGACGGAAGTTTTGTTTTGTTGTCCATCAGCGTTTTATTCATGCGTTAGTCGGAGGGGTCATGTTAGCTCAGTGGCAACGTGCCCGCCTCTGGACTGGTAGGTCCGGGGTTCAATAACTACCCTGTCTCTCGATTTATTCACATGAGAGGTAGATAATAATCTCTTTCAAAGATAATATGTCTTCTTTTCAAGGTTTATGTACCTTTAAAGCGGATAAAATTAAAAAGGTACAATTTAAACTTTTATGCCTTCAAAAGGTGTTGATTTCTAAAAAAAAGTTGTTTATGTGGAAACTTTTTCCAAAATTTCTTTCACTCTATACTAAAGGGGTGTACATAGACATAAATACGATAAAGAATGAAGTTAGACGAGAAGGTAATTCCAGATTTTGAATAATAATATTTTTCTTTAAATTACCTTTTAAAGTGTTAATTCTTTTTTTTTAATATACTACCCAATAATTGTCACGGAAAAGTTTGTCTACCTATTGCTCTATAATAATCCCTTTAAGTCAATCATGTATTATAATGAAATCACGGGGGTCACATATTTATTTTTGTTTTAGTGGGATTTAGAGACCACTCAGAAACAAAGTTCCACTTGTTTCATTCTATTGTACATTTAAATGAGGATTTCTATAAATGACCAATTTAAGAAACCAGGTGGTTTTTATTGATTCTTCCATAAAAAAAAACTACATATTTCAAACCAATAATTTAGAGTTCCAAACGGTTCAAGTTAACCTTTAGTAATCCTCTTATTGTCGCGTTCTCTATCTTCTTTTTATTTTACTTTCTTGAATGTTTGGAATTAAAAATGGTGCTAAATAAAATATTTTATGTTTCCTAACAGAACTTGTTTCAAATCTCAAATTTGGATGGAGGAAATTATTCTAATTTTAAATTCTTATTAAAAGAAAATAATATTAAATAAATAATAGTCATATTTAATAAAATTCAGAAGATAGTAGAATTTTGTACTCGCCTTTCCTGAAAGAGTGTAAAACCGATGGCCTTTAAAATAAAACATTATCAGGAAATTGTTAAAATACCTCCTTTAAATAAACCTCAACATAAGATATATTAGATATCTGTGTTGAGGAATAGTGTTGATAACACTATAAGGTGATACTTGTAATATAATCAAAAAACTCACTATAAGCCAAAATTGATTTGAGACGAAGCAAAAGGAGGAACACATTGACTATCTGAAATGTTCCCGAAAAAAAAAAGAAATCTGGTAGAGGAAATGTGTTTGGGAAATAATAGAAAGGTTTGAGGTAAGAACTAATATAAGTAAGAACTAAATAATTCTATCTTTTTTCGACCACAAAAAGTGGTCAATAACTCAATAACCTCTGCTGTTTGCTATATACATAATAGCAGTCGATGAGCTATATCAATGTATACATATATATATATATATATATATATATAATATATAATACAATTAAAAGAAATGTCCAGCGAACTTTTTTAAATAAAATAAATTCAAAACGAAGGAAACACACAGAAAGACACAGACATAACTCACATCGAAATATCGATTTTGAATTTATTTTATATTTATTATAAATATACATATATTTCGTTGAATAACTGACGGAATTTTACTGATGTCATTTTCTTCACCAGCTTATCGAGGTTTCTGAATACCTTCTTCTTTCCTTCATCCAAACTTGGAGAATATTAATTAGGGTGGAACCAACATGTTTTGACTGGCTTCCAGTCATCTTCAGAGAAATTAAAAATAATAAGTCTATATATATAGATATATATTCATTAATGCGATCAATAAAGTCTAAAAAACAAGGAAAAAAACAAAAGAAATAAATGCTCTGAGGCCTTTCACCCTATGGTATCAGAGAGTAAACACAATAAGACAAAAAAAAATTTTCTTACTTTGTTTGCTCTCTGATTACATAAAGTGAAAGGCCTCAGAGCATTTTTTATTTTGTTTTTCTTTTTCCTTGTGGTTTTGGATATATATATATATATATATATATCAAACCACAATATGAAATAGTAAACAATGGGTTTTTGACTCTGACGATTGAAAGATACGGTTGAAAGATCTTAGTCCTTTTTTCCCATTTCTTATGGGGTTTGATCATTAATTGTTATTTCACGTGTTTATGTGAAATCTTATATATATATATATATGTGATTGGAATATTTTATATATAAACTATATTCACAAAAAGAAAAAAACATAAAAAAATGACAGAAACTCATTACTATTTTTCAATGGCCTTGTCATTAGGAAGAGAGGAATGAGCTTCTGTGGTTCCTTTTATATGTGTTCTAAAAACACGCCCTAGTCAGGGGAAATAGCTCTGTCAAGGCATTCTTGAAGATTCCTCAGTGCCTAAAAGCCTTCTGTAAGTATGTCAGTCGCCCTCTATTCAAGACAGTAGTTCCCAACCACCGGGGCACGGATCGTTACTGGCTTTTGTATCATTCTATACCAAACAGTACACAAACAAATACAATAACACAATTTCCGTTTTACTGTTTTCAAGAATATTAACACTTTACTCTCTATTTCTTTCACCATATTCCTTTTTTGATACAAATTTAACTTGCAGAAAAAAAAGAACAAAAATTAGCACAAAATAGTGAGTTTTGTTTTTCTCTAAATTGTATAACTGATTTTTTTTTATTTTTTATTCAATACTTTTATATCGGTCAAATAAAATAATTTTGTCGTTTTTATTTACCATTCTTTGAAGGTATGTGAATGTATTTTTATGAGAAACCTGCTTGTAACGCATAATGGAGGCCACTGATTAAGATATATTATTGACACATTGAGGCTCTAATTTTGCAAATTGATTCGGTAGCTGGACTCCGGTGATTTTATTTTAGTTCACTGCCTTTTTTGAACAACTAGTTATATCCAAGATCTTTTGGGAGGACAGTGATAGGAATCAGCTGGATATCCCGATCCTAACTTGTCAAGGAAATTATTACATAGGATATTTTTGAAAACTAGTTCTTAGAGACGATTTACAGATTATGTTCATAACAAAGGCTCGATTTCGTAGACTGTAATAGGCGAATCGTCTCCCTACATAAGTGACATCACTATTGCATTAAGGCAGTAGAAATACAGAGATAAACAGAAGATTAAGTTTATATAACAGATTTATATTTTAGTTTTTGCATCATTTTAATTTATTTGAGAAAACACCAATTATGTGGTTTTCAAGTCTGAGTCAAGTCTCGGCCACTTGATATTTTGAACTGGAAGGTAAATTGCTTTAATCTTTAAGCATCTTTAATACTTCCAATTTGCCTTTACTCGGGGATTTAAATCATTTTTACTAGCCCTCCCTCCCTCCCACTCCCTCTGTGCATATCTCTCTCTCTTTCTTTCCTTTTCTTAAAAAAAAACTATACATTTTAATTTCCAATCATTTTCCTGTTATCAAATCTCAGGATTAAATTTTGTATATTAAAATCAGTGATGCGCCCCGAAGTTTTGGTTTGGTTTCATAGGTGCGCCCTGAAGTAAAAAAGTTTGAGAAACACTTCATTAAGGCATTGTTTTATAAGTAGATTCGGTAGAATACTTTCGGAGTATCAGCTGAATGGCTGTATGATGTTTTGGTACTGATAGACAAACGTGGGATATACGAGTACATGTGGGTGTACTCAGTTCTCTTGTTTTAGTTAAGGAGTTTCTGTGTGCTAACAAGGAACATGAGATCCCCACTGATCAGAAAGATAATGATTGATTAAGGGATTGGGGGCCAAGGTAGCCCAGTTGTAACGTGCTCGCCTCTAGACTGGTAGGTCCGGCGTTCAATACCCATTCTGGCCTTCGATTTATTCACGTGAAAGCCGACAGGTCCGGAGTCTATACGATGAGAGGTACTTGTTAAAGACCCGTAGTCCAATTCATTTCAGTTTGGAAAAATTTAAGACTCACAATGCACAATAAATCTGCTGTGTGTGGTATTAAAAGAGCTAATGTTCGGTCTGTGGGTGTTCCTTGTGAAACTGCCACTGCAACCTAACCTGAGAGATTTATTGCAAACTAGAACTTATCTTGTATGAGGTCACCCACTAAAACTGATATATACTTATGCAGCTAAGAACACAGTAGCACTCTGCAAGATTAATTAATTCTCTCCAAATATCATTGACACCAGGAAATGTATCGTTTGAACTGTATTAATACCATAATGTGCCAAGAACTCCATATCTACGTTAAATAGTCTACTTGATAACTGAAATTGAGGCTCCGACAAACACCTGAAACTCATTATTTCAGATAACCTTATCATTTGTGTCAAAACAGCTGGGAAATACAAGTAGGTTATGTCTGTAAACTGTTGTGGTAGTATTAGGGAGCAATTAACGGACTCTTCCTCTTAGGAATCAAGCTAGTTATGCTATTAAGTGGTCAAAGTTTTACCAAATTTTTTTATACATTCGATAAAGAAATCTTAAAGTCTAATTCAAACTAAAAAATTTTCTAATATAAAAATTTTTGTTTTAAATCAATAACCCCTTATGACTTGCCAATACATCAGTGGAACTCATTATATTAATGAAAAAAAAAAAAACTATAGTCGAAGTTCGAAGTCGAAGCTCCTATCCACTTACGATTTTCAATTCATTGCCATAACAACTTAGAATATGCCCTTTTAGTTTGATAGATTTTAACAACTTTTTTTCTAAAGAAAAATTGTCTTTATATAACAATTCTTATATAAGCACTTATAGAACACAATGAAGTGAAGGAAGAAAATGAGGAAACAAGAAGAAAAATACAAAAACTCACTAGGAAATTTTTACATTCGTCATGATCATGATAGTCTGATAACGACAGATACAATCAAAATATTGTAGTGAATTTGTTTTCTACGTTTTCTCTCTATGATATTCATTATATGTATACTTTTTTTTTTTGAAGGAACTATCACCAAAAATAGTAAAAGGAAATGAAATTTTCTAATTGCTTTCAAATCTCTCACTAATCAAATACGGAAAAACTCTTTTTTTTAGAAGAAGTTTGGAATATAACGCTCCTTCTATCCCTCTCAATCTCTGGAATACTTATTTTCTTTCAATAAGATTTCTTTGAACAGCTCTCCAAAAACGAGGATTATCTCAAAAGCGCTTAGAACTTTTTCCATTTCTTCTACTACATTTAGTAGTGATTTTCTTTGATTGTACACAAATTTCTAAATTTGTATTTTCTATCATACTCTTTTGGTATGGTGTAAATAATTTTGTTTGATTTAAATTGTATTTGATTAATTTTTCTTATTTAAATGTTGAGAAATACCGGATACAGAGAGACAGAGATAGAGAGAATAAGGGAATAGAAGAGAGAATGAGTGGGCCAGAAAAAGGGGGAGATAATGAGTGAGTATAAAAGGGGGAGAAAGAAAGAGAGTGAGAGAGAGAAATAAGTAAGTTGAGAATACAGAGAAGAAAGAGGGAGAAACAGAGAATGGTAAGCAAAAGAATGAGAGAAAGAGTTCGCCCTAGACAGAGAGAGGGGGAGAAAAATGAGTACGAGTGAAGGACAGAGCAAATGTGTCAGCCCGGGAGAGAGAGGAAATGATAGAGCCAGAGAGAGAGAATTAGAGTGAGAGAGAGAGAAGAGGACAATGAGTGGGCCCTAAAGAAATGGCGTCTTCATGAGTGAGTGTGGGAAATGCTTTAACAGTCTTATAAAAGAAAAGGGAGGGAGAATGAGTGTGCATAAGAGAGGGAGAGAAAGAATGAGTGAGCCTAACAGAGAGAGAGCGAGAAGAGGACTATGGGTGAGTCCTAAAGAAATGGCGTCTTCATGAGTGAGTGTGGGAAATGCTTTAACAGTCTTATAAAAGAAAAGGTAGGGAGAATGAGTGTGCATAAGAGAGGGAGAGAAAGAATGAGTGAGCCTAACAGAGAGAGAGCGAGAAGAGGACTATGGGTGAGTCCTAAAGAAATGGCGTCTTCATGAGTGAGTGTGGGAAATGCTTTAACAGTCTTATAAAAGAAAAGGGAGGGAGAATGAGTGTGCATAAGAGAGGGAGAGAAAGAATGAGTGAGCCTAACAGAGAGAGAGCGAGAAGAGGACTATGGGTGAGTCCAAAAGAAATGGCGTCTTCATGAGTGAGTGTGGGAAATGCTTTAACAGTCCTATAAAAGAAAAGGGAGGGAGAATGAGTGTGCATAAGAGAGGGAGAGAAAGAATGAGTGAGCCCGACAGACAGACACAGAGAGAGAGAGAGAGAGAGACGAGAGAGAGAGAGAGAAAATGACTATAAGTAGGCCAGAGTGAGAGACAGGAAAAAATATGTAAGCCTGAGAGAGTGAGAAAATGGGTGAGGCAGTGAGAGAGAGAGAGAGACGAGAGGGAGTTATCTTCATAATCCATCTAAAAAACAAATGTTCTATTTTGAAAGCCTACAGTTTATGCTAAAATCTACAAAAAAAAAAAGTGCCAGATGTGCATGTTTGACATAAATGAAAACATTTTGAACTGATGAAAGAGAAAGTTGCTTGTTGATTTACTTGTTTAAGGTCCAAGCTTGCAGAGGAGTTATGGGCTCTGTTTTTTAATCAAGGCTCCTATTTGACCTTCTCTCCCAAACCAGGAGTGGCCCCAAACCACACCTCTAACCTTTTTTTTTTTCTTCTTCTTCTTCCTTAACCCACTAAGAATGAATTCATCACTTCTTTGACGGGTATCACATTTTGCTCAAGAACCAAAAAAAAAAAAAAAAAAAATAAAAAAATAAAAGAATGTCCCTTAATTTAAAGTTTGAAAGTTTAAAGTTCAAGGTTAATTTTTTTTTTTTTTTAGCTTTCCTTTTCATTAGAAGTAGAATTAAAAATGCGTCTACTTTTTTTTTTTCGTTGATTCCATTAAAGTGAAGCTTGACACTTGTGCGACCGGTTCTCATAAAATATGACTCCTTTCGCCAGTTCACCTATTTCAAAAACAAGCTCCTCAGTGTAAAGTGCTGTGCAGGAATCAAACCAGAAATACTCCAGGCAACAGGCTTTTTCCCTTCAAACAAATCAACTGAAAAAGATAATAAAAGTACTAAAGACTTCATTCATACGAAAATTCATATCTTCACAAATATATTTAATATAAGCAAAGATATTTAATAAACTTTTGGTGCAAAACTAAAAACAGTGATTTTTATAAAAAAAACTAATTCATAAACTGACAGTTCCTTATAAGCACTATGTTATCAATAACGTTTCTCTAGTTTCTACTTATCTCTACTTCGTTGGTAGAGTATCAACACAAATACATTCTTGCTTACATAATAGTCTACTACATTAGTATCCGGCTTCGCTTGGATAGATAGATTTCATGACACTGTACCGTTAAATCAATCACGAGTTACAAATTGAATCTTTTCATTATGGCTTTGATTAAAAAGCCCTCTGCTTTACTTGTTTGACGCGTAATTGAAGCCTGTTAGTTGTTCTGTCATTCTTTTTTTCTAAAGAGACAGCTCTATTATATGAGCTGTTGAAGCACTTTCTCTTCATATCATCTCGTTACTAGTCTCATCTTAAGAGTTTCATTTTGACTGTCAATACCAAGTAGATTAAATCAGTTTACTCTTAGAGTGTTGAAGACTTTCTGGTATACACTGACTGACTCAGTCTCATCTAAAGTTTCATGACTGCAATACCAAGTAGATGAAATCATACTTTGCATATTGAACATTCATTTATCATCTCGTACTAGTTCATTATGATTTATATTGACTGTCAATACCAATGATTAAATCAGTCTTACCTCGTAGATGATGTTGAAGCAGTTGTTGAGCACATTTCGGACTATGTCTCATCTTAAGAGTTTCATACTAACTAACTCAATACCAAGTAGACTAAAGTTAGTTAGTTGCGATTAGAATGTATGAAGCAACTTTCTCTTATAATCATCGCTCCAACGACTCCAACATCATGGTACGAGGTAAGACGGTTTGCCATATTAATAATATAGATTAAGTCAGTTTACTCTTAAAGATGGATTGGTAACACTGGCTGATCATTAACTTACTGAGAATACCAAATAGATTAAATCAGTTTACTCTTAGTGATGGATTGGTAACACTGGCAGATCACTAACATAGTGAGAACATCAAATAGATTAAACCAGTTAGCTTTTACGATGATGATTGGAGTTGTTGGAGCACTTCGGACATTGTCATCTTCAACTACTGCACTAACTACTCAAAACAGACTTAAAGTCAGTTAGTTGCGATTGAAGATGGACAACGTCCGAAGAGTTGCTAACGACTGGCAGATCATGGTACGAGGTAAACGGTTACTGCCATATTACAAATAGATTAAATTAGTTTACTCTTAGAGATGGATTGGTAACACTGGCAGATCACTAACTTACTGAGAATACCAAATAGATTAAACCAGTTAGCTTTTAAGGATGGATTGGTAACACTGGCAGATCACTAACTTACTGAGAATACCAAATAGATTAAATCAGTTAGCTCTGAAAAAGGGTTGGTAACACTGACTGAACACTATCTAACTAACATTATTCTTAACCATCTTAATTTATTTAATTTTTATCTAATAGACTTAGGTTAGGTTAGATGAGACGAAACTGGCCCTTGTGATACTACACAATAAACTTTCTACACTGGACAGTCCCAAACTTATTCCAACTCAAGTATACTTAGAGTAGGTATGTTTAACAAGTACCTGACATCGTACTGGCTAGAGATCGATGGTTTAACGTCCTCTCTTAGAGACGACGTGTGGAGATTTTTTTTAGGGTCAGAGTGGGTATTGAACTCCGAATCTACAATTCTTGTGGCGAACACGTTACCAATATGCTGTTCTGGCTCCTATTTAATCAACTTAAAAGAGTTTCCAATAAATGCCTAATTTAAATGCCATAGGTTAAACTTCATAACCTGATTGTTAGGAGATTTGAAATATAAAAGTAATGCAAATATGGTAGATTTTGAAAGACATATTGAAATCTCTACTCTAACGGATTTGAACCCTTTTTACTCAGGCATTTATTTTAGTACCTTTTCGATAAGTTTTTATCAGTTTAACAAAAAAATTCATTAATTTGTATCAACGCAACGAAAAAAAAAGCTTCTGGTGCATCGTTAAATTCTTCAGATGATGCATGCATTAGTTTCAAATAAAACACAAAGTTTTTGAAATTGTAAAATAAATTAATGAAAAATAATAAAATTTTTACATAATTTTGTTTAATTGAACAGTTTTTGAATAAATTCAACTTAAAAAAATTTCCCACAAAATCTTTATGCAGGTTTAAAACCTTTCCGGATACATAAGAGGCGAAGTAGAGCATTAGAAGCCTTGTCGACTGTAGTTCATATTTGATTCGTCACCTATCCTAGAAGTGACTACGATTAATGTTGCTTAATTAATAGAAACTTGTGCATTCAACATGGATATGGCCGTTAGCAACATCTGTTCTTCACGAGGTTAATTTAATCTATTTGATGGAATTAGTCAATCAGCTGGGTAGCAGTGTTATTAATATTTATACATTTTCTGGTTTGTCATTAATTTATAATTTAATTTGAATGCACTAAATTGAAAAAGGAGTATATTTATAATTGATGGGTAACACTGTCAGATCACTAACTGACTGACAAAACGAACTAGATTAAATAAGTTAGTTTTTTAAAGATGGATTGGTAACACTGACAGATCACCAACTGACTGACGACCCCATTAAAGGGGTATTTGTCTCATGAAAACGGCATTTCAAATAAATGATCGAACAAAGAAAAGATGCAACAGGTATGATGGTTTGTCCTAGCAATGTATCTAATAGATTCTGTGCTTCTAACAACCCACAGTTGAAAATTAATTAAATTATTAGTTAAATTGAAATCTTAATTAAAAAGAAAGTAAGATTTGAAGTGCGTTGTGGCGTGCATAGCTCTGGTAATGCCTGGGGCAAATCTTGATTCTCCGTCCCCTTTTACTGGGGCAAACCCACTGTAAAACATTAAGAGAAAAGAAAATATTTAGATTAATCAAACACAGATATTAAATGGCTTAAACGACTTCTTTGATGTTAAGTCAAAGCAATAATAAGCACTAAATTCTTTTCCGCAACTGACCCTTTGTGTCAAAATATTTACGAATGTATATATAACGTTTCAATAATGATAAAATGAATTCAGAACAAAATAAAAATGTTTGGAACTCTACTTGATATTCAAATACAATAGAGTAGCATACCATTTTTTTCAATTTTTAGCTTAACTGATTAAACAATCTTAATGATTCTAAATCTGTTTCTCCATTGTTTGTGTATATACAGCTATGATATATATATATATATATATATATATATACATATATCTCAATGATCAAACCACAATAAGAAATGGGAAAACAAGACTAAGATATTTCAACCGTAACAAGCGGTCTTCGTCAGAGTCAAAAACCCAACTGAAACACCAGATGCCGAAAACATCTGGTGAGGAGTTGAGAAGAGTGGGAGGGAAGAGTGGTATTTGAAAAGGGTGAAAGCTCAGGAAAGGACTAATATTCAGAAAGGGATGTTTGGGGAAACAAAGAAGTACAATAAGAAAGAGTAAAAAACTAAGGTTGTTACGGTTGAAAGATCTTAGTCTTGTTTTTCCATTTCTTAATGTGGTTTGATCATTGATTGTTATTTCATGTGTTTATGTGAAATCTTTATATATATATATTATATATATATATAATATATTCAATTAATATTATCGACCGTTTGATAGAATAGGTGTGTTCTCTAATCGGGGTTCGGTCAATTTTCCAGGATAAAAAATCAAACTCTCGTTGCCAACGTTTCGGTTTTATTTAAAACCTTTTTCATAGGCAGAAGTAAGAATTTTTTAACTAAGAAAATGAAATTTACATTATTTAAAGGAACAACAATGTTAGCCGGACAAAACCTTCGACTAGACAGTCTAGTCGAAGGTTTTGTCCGGCTAACATTGTTGTTCCTTTAAATAATGTAAATTTCATTTTCTTAGTTAAAAAATTCTTACTTCTGCCTATGAAAAAGGTTTTAAATAAAACCGAAACGTTGGCAACGAGAGTTTGATTTTTTATCCTGGAAAATTGACCGAACCCCGATTAGAGAACACACCATATATATTATAATTATATATATATATATATATATATATATATATTCATTGTTTAAACGTTTAATCAGAAAAAACTAAGATCTTTCAACCGTAATAAGTGGTCTTTGTCAGAATCAAAACTGATACTGGTTCTGACAAAGACCTCTTGGTACAGTCGAAAGATCTTGGACTTTTTTTTGATTTCTTACTGTGGTTTAGACGTTCATTTTTTTATTCGTGTATTTATTGTGAAATATTGTTATATATATATATACTGATTTCACGAACTTAATAAGCTTAATTCACAGAAAGATCATCTATACAAAAACTCACTACTACATTTGACTGCCTCGTCATCAGGTAGAAAGATGTGTGTCACTTCGAAGACAATTGAGGACTGAAGTCGTTTATATAGTTTATAATGAATGAAGTATATATAAATATTTATATAACAAATTAACTGAAATAAACGAAAGTTCAGGTAGTTGTCGGGTAGTGGCAGAGGAGGAAAGTAGATGGAAGGGTTTGTGGAATCATGAAGTAATGAATCTCACGGCTGCTGTGGTAGTATAGTAGGTGGTAGGGGTCGGAATATTATCTGTTTGATCGATCAAAATTATCAGTACCATGTGTATTGGGCAAGATGCCTGCACTTCCGGGTCTGAGCCTCCCATGTGGTGATGGCATAGCGGCTGTGTACCAAATCCAAAGTTGAGTAGACACTAGAGTGATTCTCTGGCTTGTTTCTGTATGAAGCCTCTACCAGTAGAGATAGGAAAGTCCTAATGGAGACTGAGCTAGTGTTTTTTGGAATATTGTAAGTTTCCTAGAACACTACACCTCTGACGCTGCTTCCTCAAGTCATCCCAAATATGTGCTCTCTGATGGTTTTTCATTGGGAGTCTTACATTTTGATTAACTCAAATCTATTTACAGCAGAGATCTTTAACGACTACCTGACATCGTAAAGACTGGACTGACGGCTTAACGCCCTCTCTAAGGGACCACATGCACAGATCATTCACATCCAGCCTGAAAAACACTGAGGACCAGAGTGAAAATCCAACCTGGATCTACCAAATCCAGAGGAAGCACTAACCTGGCCCTTAAGGGAGCCCTTTATCTCTACTTTACCGTCATTAACCCTTTCTGTAGAAATCCTAAAACTGTATGTCCTAACTAGATACCTTAGCCATCCATATAACAAAACAACACTCTAAAAATAATTTTTGTCAAAACTGAGTCAATAAAACTGATCCACATTTCTTATCATTTGAACTAAAAATCTGAGACTCTCTATTGTTGGCCAAAAACACATAAATAAATCAAGGAAATAGATAAAATAATTCTTAAAAAATTCGGGTTAATAGAGATAATTCTATTTACTTATTTTTGTTAAATGCGATAATCTTCAAACAGAGTTAATGTAAACTATTGATAAAACAGACTATAAAACTAAAAAAGATCGACGTCGTAGTAAATAAATAAAATATTGAAGTAAGAATAATTATTATTTTACTATACTAACATTAAAGTGATGTAGCTTTAAAGTTTATTTTAATGATAGTTTCTTTCAGTTCTGAGACGTTGTTGCTTGAGAAGGTTGCAAGAATTGATGTCGCTTAATAGTGTTTAATATATATAACCATCGTATATACCACAGTATGACATCAACAAATTGACTAAGTTCTTTCAACTAAAATAAGCGATCTTCTCAAAGTCTTACTGATCCTGAAATAATACAGTAGTATTGAAAACTATACTATTGAAACTACGTCCTTTCCGAGAGGTGACGTGTTCATATTTATTCCCTTCCCAGGTGAATAAATCGAGGACCAGAGTAGGTATTGAACCCGGACTTACTATCCAGAGACGAGAACGTTGCCACTAAACTAACCTGGACCTCTACAGGGCTGTTAAAAAGTTATTGAGTTAAGCTTTAAATACGTCTTCAGACATAACTGAAATCCTAGACAACTTAATACATTGTTTAGTATGAACTTTTGTCTGGTAATATTTATGTGTAGTGTCATATTCTCAGAATATGGGCTTATTGTTCCTAGAAAAGGTTCTTCTTGGTGTTATCGTGAAATTCCATGGTAGTCCAGTGACGCGTGCTCAACTCTATACTGGTCCATCCTAAGTTCAATATCCACTCTAACCTCGATTTATTCATGCGGAAAGTGAATAAAATTGAGCTCTTCTTCCTTCGACGTAAACTAAGGCCTTGGACCCTTGTCAGTCACTCGTTAAAGATCCCTACTCTAAATACACTTGAGATTAGCAAAAATTTAGGATTCCCAATATAGAATCAATCTTCTTTATATGGTTATCACGAAGGGTCAATCTTTGGCCTGAGTATTCTCTATTTGGACGGCTAATATAAAATAACCTAGTGGTACCGTTATTTTATGAGTGAAATCAAAATGTATCATTTACACCTCAACAACTTGACTAAACACATCTGGTAAGATCTTACGTAAGAAAACCTTCTGAGACCATTGAATAGTGAAGAAAATGTACAAGAAATGGTTATCTTACATTTTGATCATATAATTAGCACGCCTGGCTTTACATGGATGGCTTAGTTATAAAACTTGCAAAGATAAATTACACGTGTTTTGATGATTGATTACTAGTGAAACAGCATGGTTTCAGTTTTCGACGTGTAATTGAGGTGTCTGCAGGGTGTTGCTGTTTTTCCTCTCTTCTAATCGGCTAATTCTACCTACGAATTACCTATTAATTGCTAGTCTCATTCCACTTTGTTCAATCCTTTATCGACACATCTGTTTTGTCTTAATTGTCTTCAAAAAAACGTTTTTCAATCAACACTTACAGATTTTCTGAAAACTCATATTTTCTGAAATGAATATTTTATCAATTTTATTTTTAGATTAAGAAGATTATTTATAATTTTATAACTTTGAAGTGTATTTTTTTATTTAATTTTGGAAATAAAAGGCATCTTTTGCCCAAATTGTACAATTTTGAATAGGAATCTATTGACTCATTAAAGATTTCTCTCTCTCTAAAAAGTAATATAAAATAATTTATATATTTTGTCTCATTAAACACTTTGAAAGGTCATATGGTGATTAACGTTAGTCATTGATATAGATGGCGAGGCGTTAGCAATCAACAAAAGATGCGAAATGTTTTATGTGTAAAACGAAAAGTCCCATTGCTTTCCAACACCCACATTTTAAGGCTTTCACCTTTTAGTGCTGTTTCTGGGAATGAAAGTGTGGCTTATTTATTGATTGGCACCTATTTTGGAATGAACAACCCACGTTACTGGTGACATTTTACATTGGGAGTCCTAAATTTTGCCCAACTCAAGTGTATTTAGAATAGGAATTTTGAACGAGTATCTGACAGGACCAACGGCTTAACGTTCTCAGATTTATTCACCCCTACGTGAATTAATCGAGAGGCAGAGTGGGTATTGAATTCCGGACCTACAAATCCAGAGACGAGCACGTTGCCACTGAGCTAACCTGGCTCTCTTTTATATTGGATAACGTAAATCTAAAAAAAAATAAGAAATCAACATTTTGATCATATCTTCAATTATAAAATAATTTTAGTCCAATCAAGGAATAAGTTAAAAAAATATTACCTATTGAACTAAGATAATGAAGTTTTTTGAGTTAAGAGCCACGTAAAAGTTAAAGTTACTTTTACAAGTTACAAGTTACTTTTACATATTACAAGTTCGGGACCGACGGGTTAACATCCTCTCTGATGTTCGTATGGGCTCACTTCCGCTCGTCACCACCGACACTGGGGCTCTTATGAATTCCAAGTAGTGAGGGGCTGCAGGTTATCCTTGTCAGCCTGATTTAATTTTCTGTTATGACCGAAAGGCTTAGATGCACGGAGAGTTAAAACAGGCTTAACGTCTCTCTAACCACCTCTGATGTTCGTGTGGGCTCACTTCCGCTCGTCACCACGGACACTTGGGGCTCTTATGAATTCCAAGTAGTGAGGGGCTGCAGGTTATGCTTGTCAGCCTGATTTGATTTTCTGTTATGACTGAAAGGCTTAGATACACGGAGAGTTAAAACAGGCTTAACGTCCTCTCTGATGTTCGTGTGGGCTCACTTCCGCTCGTCATCACCGACACTTGGGGCTCTTCTGAATTCCAAGTAGTGAGAGGCTGCAGGTTATGCTTGTCAGCCTGATTTGATTTTCTGTTATGACCGAAAGGCTTAGATATACGGAGAGTTAAAACAGGCTTAATGTCCTCTCGGATGTTCTTGTGGGCCCACTTCCGCTCGTCACCACCGACACTTGGGGCTCTTATGAATTCCAAGTAGTGAGGGGCTGCAGGTTATGCTTGTCAGCCTGATTTGATTTTCTGTTATGACCGAAAGGCTTAGATACACGGAGAGTTAAAACAGGCTTAAGTCTTCTCAGAGAGACAAAGTGCTCTGATTTATTTACCTTTCGCGTGAATAAATCGAGAGCCAGAGTGGGTCACTCCATATCTACCAGAGATGAGCACGTTTCCACTGGGCTAATCTGCCTCCTAACAGAAGCTAACTAGAGAGTTTAAATACAAAGAAGTTATGCGCATTAGTAGTTGCAAAGCATTAAATTATCAAACTTGATATTGGAATCACTTTGAAGGCACATACTAAGTAGTAAAAGGTACTTTGCATTTTTCTAATTTAAAATCAATAATTCGATAAAATGAAAATTCTTTTCTAGTTTGATACCATGAAACGTTGATTCTAATATTTTAAATCTTAACAAAAATTGTATATACACATATAAGAATTTTAGAATCAATATTTTACAAGATGAAATAGAAATTGTGAATTTAGCAGAAAGAGTGATTAAAACTTGCTAATAACGAGCCAAGGTGGAAAAAATAAATCAGACAAAAGAGAGCAGCATGACATTCCATTTCCCCCGACTGCATGCAAGTCTAATGGATACGTAACAATTCACTAAGCATTGCACTGCCTCCGGGATGTTATGTAATATTGAATTCAAAATTACTTATTCTTTCAAGCATGAAATTAATACGAACACATTGCAGAAATAATTTTATAAAACTTGTTATAGGTTGTCTGAAAAGACAATGAGATTTTATCTAAGGAAAACAAGATAATAATTGGTAAGAAAAAAATGTGTGATTAAAAGTTTTATTTAATCATACCTACATGTATATAAACTATTGATTACTTATAAAACTCGAGTGTACTTATTCAGTTTATTTTTTTAACTTTTTTGTCGGTTTTTTAATCGATATTCTTCTTTTATAAAAATTCTTAAAAACATACCTATATTTTTTAAAATATCTTTCTTGCCTGCCACTCTTATCAACACCAAACTAGATGGTTCTACATCTGTGATTTCAGTTAGGATTTGACTCTCACGAAGACCACTTGTCACGGTTGAAAGATCTTAGTCTTTTTTCCCATTTTTATAGTGATTTGGAAGTTGAGATCTATATATATGTCGTGCACTTTCGTTGTTTTTACACTAGTCTTTATTGTCTAACTCCCCTCTCTTCAATCTGTGATTTTATTTATATATTTATAGGTTACAATCAAAACATGGCGGCCAAATTGAGTAGTCAACATTACATTGAGATGTTTAAAAAAAAAAGAAGAAATATTTATGAAACTTAAAAAAAAACTGTTTATTTGATTTTGTAGATTAAATTCTAAACAAATAGTTTTTCAATTCTTCCATACGTCGTTATCAGGAGCAAGTTTTGACCTAGAAAATAGAACGGAAACAGATAAAACAGTCAGTCTAGATTACCCACATATAATACTTTTATTTGATATTAGATATTTCATTTCCTTGTATTAGTTATGACAATTTCCTTATTTGGGTCGCTCAAGTAGGTTGTTAAGGAATGTCAGATAAGATATATATATATATATTATATATATTATAATCAAACCAGAACACTAAATAGAAGAAAGTCTAAAATATTTCATCCTTAAAAAGCGGTCTTCGTCTTGTTACTGTTGAAAGATCTTAGTCTTGTTTTCCCATTTCATTTGCGATTTGATCATTGATTGTTATTTCACGTGTTTATGTGAAATCTTTATATATATATATATATAAGATTATTTATGTATATATATATATATATATATATATATAAGATTATTTATGTATATATATATATATATAAAGATACTTAAAATAAACAGTGACACATAGACCGAAACATAACAAAAGACTCACTTTTCAATATTTCGACCGTAATGGGGGTCGTCCTCAGGAGAAGAAGTGAAGTGACGGAGGGACGACAGTATAGTTGACTGTCGTCTCTTCGTCAATTACGGTCGAAATATTGAAAAGTGAGTCTTTTGTTATGTTTCAGTCTACGTGTCACTGTTTATTTGAAGTGTTATTTGTCCTACCGGACCGTTTTTCGTTTATCATGGTATGTATATATATATATATATATATATATATATATATATATATCTTTATAGTTTGGCGTCCCTTGTATTATATTTTTGGAAGTAATTTTATAAGTGTTGAGTCTAGTCACGAACTCAAGTGACTCAAGTCTAACTCAAGTGACTAACTCAAGTCTAGTAATTTTATAAGTGTTGAGTCTTTATAAGTGTTTAAATTTATTTCTGATGAGAATCTATTAATTCAGGCAATGTTTTCGTGCCAGTCAGGTCACAACTGTGAAAACACTTGTTGCGATGGATTACAATGAAATAGAAGAAAGCATTTCTGTTTGGTTTCATTTCAGTTTAATTGTACAATGAACACAGGGTTGGAGGAAGCAGGTTAGTTTAAATCTGGTATAGGCTGAGAGAGTAACCACCGAGGGTCAGTACCAGCATCTCGCCGAGTAATCTTTTCTCTTCCGCCCCTCCCTCCACCCCCTCCTCTCAAGACCAGAGATGGAAGAATAGCTCGATGAGGACAATAAAATTTTACGACTTCTCCTTTTTTTTTTTTTTTTTTCTTTTTGGGCAGGACCCTCTGTTCAGTGTGGCATAACTAGGTGCGGTTAGAATGAGAGAGAGCGAGTGGGACATCGGGCCTCCGAACCAAAAACTCTCTCAACCTCTCGGCTTCAACCCAACATAAAACTATCACGTCCTTCACCCCAATATGCCCAAGACCTTATTACATTCCACAGCCAATTCCGCCTTGTCTTCGCTTATAGCTAATGATCTGACTTGTCTTATTTGCAACTTGCCTTATGCTAATATATCGAGTTATGAGGCTCGTAAATCTAAACTATTGCTTTTATGTCTGAATTGAATCTAGTTAAGTTTTAAAAAGAGATAGAGAGAGAGAGAGTACCAACGACCAACGAATATATCCGCGCACTACAGGGCACGTCGTAACTAGCAGTTCCAGACCAGAGGCCTTCTACTGCTTGATTACTGTGCTACTATAACTTGAACTATCAGTAATTCATGTCAGATATTAAGTTCGTCTGTACAGTAATGATGTCGTATTCGCGGCCATGTGGTCTTATTAGTCATAGTTTTCAATGTTTTTAGTCATGCGTTGGAAAAATAGTCAGTGGATGAAGTGAGGTTGAGGAAGGTTTGGATGAGTAGGTAGTTTATTGTCTTCATTGGTAGTCAGTGGGTGATGTAACTATCTATGGATTCCATTTTCAAATTATGGTGACATTTAGGGTGTACCAAGGAGCCCTGGCTATAAGGCGGGCACACTTATTTTGAACGATCTGGATACAAGCTTTGTTCGTTTGTGCAGCTCTAAACCAGACAGAGCATCCATAAGTCATTGCTGAATGAACAACGCTCTTATAGACAAGCTCCTTGACCGAATCGGGAGAATTCCTTGATTTGAAAAGAGACTACAGATTGCACATTAAGTAAATTCCAAGTTTGGATTTATTATGAAGGTGTTGTTTTAATTTTAATCTACAGTCTAAAATAAAACCTAGATATTTTACATGGGTTTGGTAGGGAATGATCTAGTTACTAATAAAGACAGGAGGAGGACGAGGAGGGACACCCTTGCTGAATCAAACATGGGAGCTCTTTGTTGGGTTCAACGCTAGTTTCCACTTTGTGAACCAATGCAAAGCCCCATCGAGGAAACATCAGAGAGAGTATGATCAGCTATGATCATATCCATACACCGAGAGAGTAACCACAGCCAACAAGGTTAATTCAAGGTTGATCTTTCAGTGAAGCGTATTTCATAGTCACCGGACTATACAGCATCAACATTAAAACAATAATTAACTTGATTCATTATTTTTTGACAATGAATGTACTCGCAATTGAGTGTCGACCACTCCAAATGTCTAGTATCTGTTTCCTGTATTTACTAATTTGAAACTGTTTTCAATTTCATATTCATATGTTATGACAATTTCTGTTGTGTGTTTTTTTTATAATAATGTGATGTATATTTTATGCTAGAATGAAAACTTCTTTTCAAATAAAAATTTAAATATTATTGGTTTACAGCCAAACCAAAATATGATATTAATCTTGATAATGGTATTACTAATAATAACATACATCACAAATGAGACAACTTAAAACTCTTTCGGGTCTTTCTCTTTTAAATAAGAAAAAAGATTATTTTATTTTTTAGTTGTTACAAAACGCTAGTGCTACTTCAGGTAGATTTCGTTTAAAGCTTTTTTAATCGTTTGCAATAATTTTTCAATATATTAAAATTTTAAATATTTCTTGCTAAAAAGTACGTACAATTTTGAATTTCAAACTTGTGTACTATCACAGATGTTCGGCCTATGTATGATCAGTCATGGGACTGCAACCAAACCTAATTCTTGGTCCAAAGCTGGGTACTTTATTATTTTTTTAAATATGAATAGCCGTTGAATTATACAAAGTTAGCTTTACTGATTGCTCTGTGATAATATTGAGTTATTTTGTTATCACCTTCAGTCTTTAGTTCTGTATATAATTGATTTACTAAAAAAAGATAAAACAACGCCAAAGAACAGACAAGAAAGGATAACTTGTACAAATGAGGACAAGGATGTTTTGTAACATTGATGATAGACTGGGGAACTGGTTCTTACAGGCATGCCCAAGTTTAAAATCCTCTTCCTTGAGTCCAAGTAAGGGAAGTTGACGTCAGTGTAGGACAAATGGCTATAAGAAAGAATGCCAAGGTAGGATGACAAGGGTCTAGTGCAAGGTTACTGCGCCCCACTCACTCCAGGCGTCCTACACTGGGCACTCAGCCGACCTTCTGACGCTCTCCGCCTGTCTCCATCCTAATGCCTTAAGTCAAATCACTTAAAACAAATCTACTATTATTGTCTATTTCACTTATTCAGATAATAAGATAAGCATTAAAGATATATTTTTTGATATATTATATATATATATCAAATCATATCATCAGTTAATATTGTTGTTCCTTTAAATAATGTAAATTTCATTTTCTTAGTCAGAAAATTCTTGCTTTTGCCTATGAAAAAAAAGTTTAAATAAAACCGAAACGTGGGCAACGAGAGTTTGATTTGATAAAACACCTCTATATATGTAGCGCAGTTGGGTTTTTGACTCTGACGAAGACCGCTTGTTACGGTTGAAAGATCTTAGTCTTGTTTTCCCATTTGCTTACTGTGGTTTGATCATTGATTGTTATTTCAAGTGTTTATCTGAAATCTTTATATATATATATACATATATATTATATATATATATATATATATATATATATATATATTAAATAAAATAAATTCAAAACGAAGGAAACACACAGAAAGACACAGACATAACTCACATCGATATTTCGACGAATTAGGAAATCGTGTGGAATTACGAAATTATCGTGTAATTAGGAAAAAATAACAGCTACTTAAAAAAGTCGTGAATCTGCTCTGCTTTCCAACAATTTATATATATATATATATATATATATATATGATGAAACTACAATATTAAATGGGGGGAAAAAAAGAACCCCCAAACAAGCGGTCTTCGTCAGAGTCAAAACCCAACTGAATCTGACCCAACTTATTTGGGTTTTTGACTATATATATATTATTTATGTATATATTTATATACAAATGATCAAACCACAATAAGAAAATGGGAAAACAAGACTTATCAGTCTTGCAACATATAACAAATAATTAATAAACAAACCAATAATTAACAAACAAACCCATTTTCTTATTGTGGTTTGATCATTGATTGTTATTTCACGTGATTATGAGAAATCTTTTTATATTTATATATATAAATGTTGATATATAGTGCTGATATATTCAAACTAGACAAATGTTTCTGAAATTCACAAATTGTTTTCGGTGTATAATTATATCTAATGTAATAGTTAGTTTATATATTTTATTTTATATATATATATATATATATATATATATATATATATTAATATATGAACATAAAATATGGAACGATTAGAATAAAAGAACACGTAAAAACAACACTCAACTCACTTCAATATTTCGACCTTTTTCAATATTTGTTAGGTTTTTGAATCTTACGAAGACCACTTGTTACGGTTAAAAGATCTCAGCCTTTTTTTCCCATTTCATATTGTGGTTTGATCATTGATTGTTATTTCACGTGGTATGTGAAATCATATATATATATATATATATCCTTAATTAGTAGTTTGCAAAATGCGTCTAGTTCTCAAAATCATTTTTTTAAATTTCTTCTATATTATTCAGAAGATTGATAATAATTGAATTCATAAAAATCAGTAAACAAATTTTATCTTGACTGTTTTATTACCCAGATAAATATAAAAAGTAAACATATTTATATTGATTATTTGGGATGGATAAAGATAGGAAACGGGATTGTAAAAAAAAAACCAAAACAATTGTGATTTTTTTGTTGTTGGGGGGTTTAAAAGACTAATTAGTTAAATGGAATACCCAATGGGTTTCTGAGAATATAGCTAGCTGGCAGCTGGCAGAAGATAGCGAAGGTCACCGGGATACTGAGAACAAGTGAGTCACGCCTTGATATCAATGTTATTGATCGTCACTACAGCTGAATTTTCTAGGAATCAAGTAAAGCAACGAAATTGTTTCACCCTACATCAATTTAAACTTAGATAACCTAGATATTTAAACAGGGAAGTATTTAAATTATATTTGATTGTATAATTCTAACAGAAACAATATAATCGTAACTTTGATTAAAACAAAGAAAGATAAAACAAAGATATACGAAAGTCAACAACTTAAATATCTAATCATTAAAATGAATTGGTGGGTCCCCAGTAAGCTTGGCTTAATTTATAGAATATGTAATTTCCTTAAATAATATTCTTGCATTCACAATAATTTGATACGCTTGTAGTTTCCTCCAAAGTAGTACTCCTACTTGGATGGTGTTTATTGCAATATTTTCACATGTTCCATTTTTTATACTACTTGTGTATAATATTGTTTCACTACGTTAAATGACACCTATGGCATATAAGCCTTTACTAAATGTTACTCTGTAACTGTAAATATGCTTCGCATCTTCAGTTCTGTGTTTGTGATTCACCATGAAACGTATATATTTATATATGTATATGTATATATTTATTATCATGATAAACCGAAATGGTCAGGCAGGACAGATTACACTTAAAATAAACTGTGACACATGGACAGAAACATAACACAGAATCACTTTTCAATATTTTGACCGTAATGGTGGTCGAAATATTGAAAAGTGAGCCTTTGTTATGTTTCTGTCTATGTGTCGCAGTTATATATATATATATAAATTCAAAACGAAGGAAACACACAGAAAGACACAGACATAACTCAAATCGATATTTCGACCATCGTCGTCATCAGGAGGTGTGAAGAGCGAAGAGCGAAGAGTCCCGCAGGAAGGCAAGGAGTCGCCGCCACTGATGACGACGATGGTCGAAATATCGATGTGAGTTATGTTTGTGTCTTTCTGTGTGTTTCCTTCGTTTTGAATTTATTTTATTTAAAAAAGTCCGCTGGACCGTTTCTTTTAATTATATATATATATATATATATATATATATATATATATATATATATATAAAATAAAATAAAAAACGAAGGAAACACACAGAAAGACACAGACATAACTCACATCGATATTTCGACAATCGTCGTCATCAGGAGGTGCGAAGAGCGAAGAGTCCCGCAGGAAGACAGGGCGGTACTGAACTGGAGACCGCAGCCAGTACCCCACCACTTACCACCAAGCGGGGAAAGGGAGGGAAGGAAATGAAGAGCAAAATTAAGACGTAAAAGGAACGAGTAAAAATTAAAACTATAAAAAAATATAAAAAAGTAGATAAATCAAACTAAAATTAATAAAGAAAAAATAATAAATAAATAATAAAATAAAAAATAAATAATAAATAAATAAATAAATAAATCATAAATAAATTATCGGTTGAGGTTGAGTCCGGGGAAGAGCGAGCATCAAGTAAGCATATGTATGCTCCTCTGCAGCTCTTAGGGTAACTTTATTGTTGGATTCGGGGATCTGTTTCAGGATCTGAACCCTGAAACAGTCATTGAAACTGAGTCCATGCGAGTTCGCATGGATGGCTACAGGATAGTTACTGCGTTGACCGACTGAAGCCCTATGACCATTCATACGAAGGCTCAACTTATTTGGAAGTTAAGCCAACGCAAAAGGAGTCACACTGAGTGCAATCCAGTCGGTAAACACAGTTGCACGAGGTACAGGAGGAATTGACCTGAACTGGGTAGGAACGATGGTGGAGAGGGGAATCAAAGGAAGGATTAGGATTAACAATCAGGCAAGTTTGACAGCCACGGCGTCCACATTGTTTCATTCCAGGAACAGGATTGGAAGGCTGAGGGGAAATATGGGAAAAAATGCTTTTTAGATTGGCAGGTTTACGGTAGGAAATAGAAGGGGGGTGATTAAAGATGGAAGAAGTAGAAGTAGAAGTAGACAGAATCGGAAAAGACTCCTTAATAATAGCACGAAGCTTATAAGCGCCAGGGAAGTAGGTTGTCAGGAAGAAGGAAGTATTACTTCTATCCTTCTTGGGTCTGGGTTGGTGGGAGATGTCAGCCGGTAAAACACGACTATCAATGAAGGAGCGAGGATAGCCTCGTTCAGAAAATTTGTCCTTTAAGAGGTTAAGGTGATGTCTGCGATCTTGGAGATTATTGCAGATATTGTGAATACGGAGGGACAAGGATCGAGGTATAGACTTTTTAACATGGGATGGATGGCAACTATTGTAATGGAGGTACTGTTGGGAGTTGGTGGGTTTTATATGTACGGAAGTCAAGAAGTGTCCATTGTCTAAAGTAACGTCAACGTCAAGAAAGGTGATAAGTCTGTCGGAGATGTCGTAAGTGAAAGTGATGGAGGGGCAGAAATTTTGAAAGGAGTGTAGGAAAAGTTCTAAGTTATGTTTGCCATGGGGCCAAATGAAGAAAATATCATCAATAAAACGGAGATAAAGGAGTGGAAGAAGTTGACAGGTGGCCAGGAAATCCTGCTCTAATTTGGCCATTCCTGAGAGAAAAGCGATTAGCAGTTTGAAAAGAGACAGCTCCCTCCTTATCATGCCAGCTGATAAAGGTTCCTCTGTAGTCCTCATGGACCGTTCTGTCTACCACCGTGAGGCAATGAAACAACTCTCTAACTCATCCTTTTATCAACAGCTTTCTTCCAACCCTATTCCTCTTTTCCTGAAGAACTTAGTTTCTCTTCTTAATAACAGTGCTGTGTGAAATTTAAAATAAAATTAAAAATCTTTCTCTTCCCTCTACCCTTGATCATCCTCTTCTCATGGTTGCCATGGACGTCACTTCTCTCTATACTTCAATCATTCATTCTGAAGGTCTGGACGCTCTGCGATACTTTCTTGATGGCAGAACTGCACCCCTTAATCCTTCCACATCCTTTCTTGTCTCTTTGGCTGATTTCGTGCTTCAGCATAATGTCTTTCAGTTTGAGGGTCGTTATTATCTTCAAACCAGAGGCACAGCTATGGGTACGATTATGGCCCCTTCTTACGCTAATCTTTTCATGGCCAAATTAGAGCAGGATTTCTGGCCACCTGTCAACTTCTTCCACTCCTTTATCTCCGTTTTATTGATGATATTTTCTTCATTTGGCCCCATGGCAAACATAACTTAGAACTTTTCCTACACTCCTTTCAAAATTTCTGCCCCTCCATCACTTTCACTTACGACATCTCCGACAGACTTATCACCTTTCTTGACGTTGACGTTACTTTAGACAATGGACACTTCTTGACTTCCGTACATATAAAACCCACCAACTCCCAACAGTACCTCCATTACAATAGTTGCCATCCATCCCATGTTAAAAAGTCTATACCTCGATCCTTGTCCCTCCGTATTCACAATATCTGCAATAATCTCCAAGATCGCAGACATCACCTTAACCTCTTAAAGGACAAATTTTCTGAACGAGGCTATCCTCGCTCCTTCATTGATAGTCGTGTTTTACCGGCTGACATCTCCCACCAACCCAGACCCAAGAAGGATAGAAGTAATACTTCCTTCTTCCTGACAACCTACTTCCCTGGCGCTTATAAGCTTCGTGCTATTATTAAGGAGTCTTTTCCGATTCTGTCTACTTCTACTTCTACTTCTTCCATCTTTAATCACCCCCCTTCTATTTCCTACCGTAAACCTGCCAATCTAAAAAGCATTTTTTCCCATATTTCCCCTCAGCCTTCCAATCCTGTTCCTGGAATGAAACAATGTGGACGCCGTGGCTGTCAAACTTGCCTGATTGTTAATCCTAATCCTTCCTTTGATTCCCCTCTCCACCATCGTTCCTACCCAGTTCAGGTCAATTCCTCCTGTACCTCGTGCAACTGTGTTTACCGACTGGATTGCACTCAGTGTGACTCCTTTTGCGTTGGCTTAACTTCCAATAAGTTGAGCCTTCGTATGAATGGTCATAGGGCTTCAGTCGGTCAACGCAGTAACTATCCTGTAGCCATCCATGCGAACTCGCATGGACTCAGTTTCAATGACTGTTTCAGGGTTCAGATCCTGAAACAGATCCCGAATCCAACAATAAAGTTACCCTAAGAGCTGCAGAGGAGGCATACATATGCTTACTTGATGCTCGCTCTTCCCCCGGACTCAACCTCAACCGATAATTTATTTATGATTTATTTATTTATTTATTTATTATTTATTTTTTATTTTATTATTTATTTATTATTTTTTCTTTATTAATTTTAGTTTGATTTATCTACTTTTTTATATTTTTTTATAGTTTTAATTTTTACTCGTTCTTTTACGTCTTAATTTTGCTCTTCATTTCCTTCCCTCCCTTTCCCCGCTTGGTGGTAAGTGGTGGGGTACTGGCTGCGGTCTCAGTTCAGTACCGCCCTGTCTTCCTGCGGGACTCTTCGCTCTTCGCACCTCTGATGACGACGATTGTCGAAATATCGATGTGAGTTATGTCTGTGTCTTTCTGTGTGTTTCCTTCGTTTTTTATTTTATTTTAAAAAAGTCCGCTGGACCGTTTCTTTTAATTGTGGGGTATATATATATATATATATATATATATATATATATATATATATATATATATATATATATATATATGGAAGGAGATTTACTGAAACCAGTGAATATTTAATCTATAATGATAAACAAAGCATGGAAATAAATTTACATTTATTATAGGGCAGACTATTATATCTTTGATAGAAACATGAATCATTTAGGATTAGCATTTTAATTAAGCATCTGGGAAAGTTACATTTTGTTAAAGATCGCTGTCAGCTCTCGACATTTTGGTTGTAGATATAATTAAGCAAGTTTAAATTATTCGTTGTATAATTCAATAGAAAGGATGGCATCTCTTTTCCAAAATATCTACATAATCATTCGATTTAAATGAAGTTTCAAGATTTTATGAAGTATAAATGCAGAATTAATGAGAACAGTGAAGATCAGTTCATTTCAGCTATTTAGAGTTATCCAAGATTGGATTTGATTGACTTTGAAAAGGTTGTCAAAGGAAGGAAATGTTTTTGTTAACTCATAGTGATCATTGTCAATAAAGGTACATTTTTAAAATCACATATGATTCTATAAAAATATGGAGTGGCCTACACTCAACTTTGCCATAAGTTAACGTACTATTATACTTCTTGGGTATATAATATATAATGAACGCCTTTAGGCACATTATAAATGTCTAAATGGGAGATATTTATTAGTCTTTCATTCCTGGATGTAGGACAGATAGTGATTGATCCACTTGTTTATGCTTTTTGTATATCTCATCAGTGATCCATATAATATAATTAATATAACTACAGCAGTAATAACATTTTTGAAAAGCATAAGTGCAGATTTCGTTTATTCCCGATGTAAAAATATTATTCCTCTTATATCTCACAGAAGTCAATAAAGTACATTCATTTTTCCATTATACTTCTAAACATCAATTTAATTTCAGTAATTCACTCAAAAAAGTTCTTAAGTCAATATAAAGAGTGTAAAATAATATCAATAAATTCGACAAGTATAGCAAGTGATCAGCTAGTCTAGGATAAAAAATCAGTTTTTATAGCATTATTGCTCTTTGCCGTAATTGAAATTATGTCATTTTTTTTATTAACTGTTAATTTTTGTTCAATTTTTTTTGGCAATTTTTTATGGTTTTCTGGACTATATCGTGGCTAGAAACTTTCGATGCATACTCACCCAGGCACCAACCCCACCCACAGAAATCATCGAAAAAACTTCATAAAACTATTTCTGAAACCTCAAAACATGTAATTCCGTCAAAATTTCGAGATGTATTTTTTTTACGATCACTTTACCTTACTTATAGTAAAGTAAAAATGTATGAAGATATTATGAAAATAAACGAAGAGAAAAATAGAGTAGATGATTGTACGCTAACAGAAAGCTTGTTTGTAGATCTTTCATATATGTTAGCATTAAGTAACATCTAAGGTGGCACAAGATACATATCATAGTTGTTAACAATTGCGAGATTGTTTTTCATCATCTGGGTCAAGTAAGTGTCACAATATAATTCTGCATCTTATTCAGTTCAGCTGCTATTTAGGTCATACGATTATGCTCCTATCAGAGTGCAATAGGAACACCATTCTTTTCTGTACAGTCAAGATAATCATTCAAAAAATTTTTTATTACAAATTTTCGGTATATATGTCATTTTTTCAGAGTAATTTTAATTTTATTCGTTACTCTTCAGTTAAGTTAGCCATACAGAGTCCTCATACGTATCAATCAAAGAGACCCAGGGTAAGGGCTTGTGTTATTGCCTCTGGACAGGTAGCTTCCAGGTTCGATTCTAATTCTAGCCCACGATTTCTTCATGTGGGGGTTGAAAAAATCTGATTGTGTCACCCCTCGAACAAGATGTTAATCCGTCGGTCCCAAGCATAAACAATGTTTGGTATTCTTAGGACTCCCAATGTAAAATCAACCTGGTAAAATAATTCACTCCTTACTAAAATATGTGCCATACTTTCCTCTTCTAAAACAGTACTAAAGATGAAAATATTAAAACAAACAACTGAAGTTTCAAACAACATTTCATTCATTCCAGATAACATGACTGCTTTAGAGAGCAGAGTGAGTATCATATAGCACTCATAGGTCAAGTTAGTCATATTTTAAATTTTGCTATAAACTTTTATTATGTTTTGGATATTTCATTCCTTTTATAGTGTATTTTAAGTGCCATTTGATACTTTATGGTGAAGTCAGTTAGTCATATATAAGCTAGAATAGGATGGCTATTTATGATTTTTGTGGTGTTTAGTAATAGAAGGATGAAAAAAATGAATTAACCCTTCCAATCACTAGATATGATGTTATTTCTCTTAAGAACTATATATTTGTTGACATACCTGAAGGGGAATGAGGACTACAGGAGAGGTGCATCAACACCATTGCTGCCGTACACTCATCCATAAGGTCCTCCTTGTCTTCGTGGCTCCCGCTTGTCCTTCTTTTCCGTGACCTATAACAAAATGGGTTCATAATTAGAAATGAGCTGAACTATTCTTAACATCTGCACTACTTGTTGAGCGTGCTATATATATAAAGATTTCACATAAACACGTGAAATAACAATCAATGATTAAACCACAATAAGAAATGGGAAAACAAGACTTAAGATCTTTCAACCGTAACAAGCGGTCTTCGTCAAAGTCAAAAACCTACTGAAACTTTGAAAAAATCTAGTGTTTCAGTTGGGTTTTTTACTCTGACGAAGACCGCTTGTTACGGTTGAAAGATCTTAGTCTTGTTTTCCCATTTCTTATTGTGGTTTGATCATTGATTGTTATTTCACGTGTTTATGTGAAATCTTTATATATATATATATATATATATATATATAAGGCATTATTTTCTTAACCACAAGTTACTAATAAACACTTTTTCTTCTTCTTGGAATTTGGTCAGAGTTAATATACGGAATCACCTTTTCGCCAACGTTCAGTATTAGAAGTTAGTCTTGAATAAGTAAGTTCTTCGAAATTGTTATGATGATTGTAAAGTAGATATGAAAATGTCCACTGTTTTTTGTTAGTTTATGGCCTTTAGTTTTTTTCTAAATTATTAAATAAACGACCATTGGACGGGTCCAGCCAATATCAAATGTTTCCAGATATATTATTCTTTAATATAGTTAAAGTTAAGGATAATAGTAAAGTGAACAACGTACCCTAGAACAGTATTAGGAAAACAATTTTATGTAATCGGTTTTTGGCAGAGATAAATTGCAATTTAGATAGATGGAAGGGATCTTGTAGGAAAGTAGTTTTTTTTGGTGATTGGCGAGGGGGCGATAAGAATTAGGTTGAGTTACGTGCGCGTACACGAGACCACCATTAGGGAATACTAGCATTAAGAAACATGTTCCCTTCACTTGTCCCTTCAAGGCTGTGGAGATTTCGACACGGAGGGAGCAGCCTCTGGGGCGTGACTAGCAGTCTTGCAATCCGGCAGCTGACTAGATCGAACCAATTAGCTTTGATGCTCAGCATCATAGTGGTGATTAGAAAAGTCATACACAAGATCTAGGATGTACTAGTATGCTTTAATCATTAAAGACTCGGAATCTCTTCACATACTGGATAAAAAATAATAGTTTTATTTGTCATAGATACTGCTAGTAACAGTATTCAGCAATAGATATTGCTGAATTCACTGGAAATCAGATAGATGTATTAGTTCGCCGACTACTAAATTCACTGGAAATCACAAGGGTGCATTTGTTCGCCGAATACTGAATTTGCTTGGAATCACAAGGGATGCATTAGTTCGCCGACTATTGGATTCACTCAAAATCATCACAAGGTTGCATTTATTAGCTGACTACTAAAAATCACCAAAAATCACATGGGTGGATTTTTTTGCCGAATACTAAATTCACTGGAAATCACAGGGGTGCATTTGTTCGCCGAATACTAAATTCACTTGAAATCACAAGGGTGCATTAATTAGCTGACTACCGAAAATCACATGGGTGGATTTGTTTGCCAAATACTAAATTCACTTGAAATCACAAGGGTGCATTAATTAGCTGACTACTAAAAATCACATGGGTGGATTTGTTTGCCGAATACTAAATTAACTTGAAATCACAAGGACATTAGTTCACACAGTATAGATTCACTGTAAGTCACATTAGTGCACTTGTTCATACACTATTAAGCACAGTAAATCTTGCACTCCAACAAACAATATCATTGCTCTTAACAAACTGTCTAGTGTTTTAATACAAAAAGATGTATCTATTCAATGTTGGACAGCATTCCTCCTTGGTTCTAACATATACCGTATTTGTGATAGAAATAGATCACAATGATTATGTACAACAGAGTTTCAATTACTCATTGTTTTTGGTTTTCACTTACCAGTGAAGCTCAGAACTCCAACAAAAAGTCACTCAGAACAGTATTAAATATTCTTTACAACGAAAATTTTATCAATTTAAAAATTATAGCTTTAGAAATTATGTTTAAATTTTTATAATTAGTATAATAGATAAATTATAAAAATAAATTTCCATGTCTCCCGGTATTTCTTATAGTAATTTATTATGAACAAGTGTGGATTATTGTAGGGCAAAAGAAGGATGCGGTGTAGAAATGAAACCTTCAGTTGAGAGGAGAGTGAGTGAAAGGACACGGGGGAGGTCAGGGTCAAGACTGGGTGACTTCGTGGACTGGAGGTCAACATACAAGCCTATAGCCTACGCGATAAACAATATAAATGCAAAGATAACATGCTAAACGGGGAATTCACATGTGTGGAAATATTAAAGAAGTTTATAATAAAAACATATATGTGGGATGTGTCAGGGTCAAGACTAGGTGACTTCGTGGACTGGAGGTCAACATACAAGCCTATAGCCTACGCGATAAACAATATAAATGCAAAGACAACATGCTAAACGGGGAATTCACATGTGTGGAAATATTAAAGAAGTTTATAATGAAAGAATTTATGTGGGAGGTCAGGGTCAAGACTGGATGACTTCGTGGACTGGAGGTCAACATACAAGCCTATAGCCTACGCGATGAACAATATAAATGCAAAGACAACATGCTAAACGGGGAAGTCACATGTGTGCAGATATTAAAGAAGTTTATAATAAAAACATATATGTGGGATGTGTCAGGGTCAAGACTAGGTGACTTCGTGGACTGGAGGTCAACATACAAGCCTATAGCCTACGCGATGAACAATATAAATGCAAAGATAACATGCTAAACGGGGAATTCACATGTGTGGAAATATTAAAGAAGTTTATAATGAAAGAATTTATGTGGGAGGTCAGGGTCAAGACTGGGTGACTTCGTGGACTGGAGGTCAACATACAAGCCTATAGCCTACGCGATGAACAATATAAATGCAAAGACAACATGCTAAACGGGGAATCACATGTGTGCAGATATTAAAGAAGTTTATAATAAAAACATATATGTGGGATGTGTCAGGGTCAAGACTAGGTGACTTCGTGGACTGGAGGTCAACATACAAGCCTATAGCCTACGCGATGAACAATATAAATGCAAAGACAACATGCTAAACGGGGAAGTCACATGTGTGCAGATATTAAAGAAGTTTATAATAAAAACATATATGTGGGATGTGTCAGGGTCAAGACTAGGTGACTTCGTGGACTGGAGGTCAACATACAAGCCTATAGCCTACGCGATGAACAATATAAATGCAAAGATAACATGCTAAACTGGGAATTCACATGTGTGCAGATATTAAAGAAGTTTATAATAAAAACATATATGTGGGATGTGTCAGGGTCAAGACTGGGTGACTTCGTGGACTGGAGGTCAACATACAAGCCTATAGCCTACGCGATGAACAATATAAATGCAAAGACAACATGCTAAACGGGGAATTCATATGTGTGCAGATATTAAAGAAGTTTATAATAAAAACATATATGTGGGATGTGTCAGGGTCAAGACTGGGTGACTTCGTGGACTGGAGGTCAACATACAAGCCTATAGCCTACGCGATGAACAATATAAATGCAAAGACAACATGCTAAACGGGGAATTCATATGTGTGCAGATATTAAAGAAGTTTATAATAAAAACATATATGTGGGATGTCAGGGTCAAGACTGAGTGACTTCGTGGACTGGAGGTCAACATACAAGCCTATAGCCTACGCGATGAACAATATAAATGCAAAGACAACATGCTAAACGGGGAATCACATGTGTGCAGATATTAAAGAAGTTTATAATAAAAACATTATGTGGGAGTGTCAGGGTCAAGACTGGGTGACTTCGTGGACTGGAGGTCAACATACAAGCCTATAGCCTACGCGATGAACAATATAAATGCAAAGATAACATGCTAAACGGGGAATTCACATGTGTGCAGATATTAAAGAAGTTTATAATGAAAAACATTATATGTGGGATGGTCAGGGTCAAGACTGGATGACTTCGTGGACTGGAGGTCAACATACACGCCTATAGCCTACGCGATGAACAATATAAATGCAAAGACAACATGCTAAACGGGGAATTCACATGTGTGCAGATATTAAAGAAGTTTATAATAAAAACATATATGTGGGATGTGTCAGGGTCAAGACTGGGTGACTTCGTGGACTGGAGGTCAACATACAAGCCTATAGCCTACGCGATGAACAATATAAATGCAAAGATAACATGCTAAACGGGGAATTCACATGTGTGCAATATTAAAGAAGTTTATAATGAAAGAATTTATGTGGGATGGTCAGGGTCAAGACTGGATGACTTCGTGGACTGGAGGTCAACATACAAGCCTATAGCCTACGCGATGAACAATATAAATGCAAAGAAACATGCTAAACGGGAATTCACATGTGTGCAGATATTAAAGAAGTTTATAATAAAAACATATATGTGGGATGTGTCAGGGTCAAGACTAGGTGACTTCGTGGACTGGAGGTCAACATACAAGCCTATAGCCTACGCGATGAACAATATAAATGCAAAGAACATGCTAAACGGGAATTCACATGTGTGCAGATATTAAAGAAGTTTATAATAAAAACATATATGTGGGATGTGTCAGGGTCAAGACTGGGTGACTTCGTGGACTGGAGGTCAACATACAAGCCTATAGCCTACGCGATGAACAATATAAATGCAAAGATAACATGCTAAACTGGGAATTCACATGTGTGCAGATATTAAAGAAGTTTATAATGAAAGACATATATGTGGGATGTGTCAGGGTCAAGACTGGGTGACTTCGTGGACTGGAGGTCAACATACAAGCCTATAGCCTACGCGATGAACAATATAAATGCAAAGACAACATGCTAAACGGGGAATTCACATGTGTGCAGATATTAAAGAAGTTTATAATAAAAACATATATGTGGGATGTGTCAGGGTCAAGACTAGGTGACTTCGTGGACTGGAGGTCAACATACAAGCCTATAGCCTACGCGATGAACAATATAAATGCAAAGACAACATGCTAAACGGGGAAGTCACATGTGTGCAGATATTAAAGAAGTTTATAATAAAAACATATATGTGGGATGTCAGGGTCAAGACTGGGTGACTTTGTGGACTGGAGGTCAACATACAAGCCTATAGCCTACGCGATGAACAATATAAATGCAAAGACAGCATGCTATACGGGGAATCCACATATGTGCAAATATTAAAGAAGTTTATAATGAAAGAATTTATGTGGGAGGTCAGGGTCAAACCGGAGCTGTCTTGTAAACTGGCAAATATGCTTGTGGTCTGTCAACTACCTTACGAACATATATAAATAAAAAGAATAAAATACTAAATAGAGAATTCATACGTATCCACGTATCAATGAAGGAGTTAATGAAAGAATTTATGTGGGTGGTTAGGGTCAAAGTAGAACTGCCTTGTTAAACTGACGAATATACTGCCAGTATATCGTCTTCATGACGGACATGCATATATACAAAATCTACATACTAGACAGAGAAATTTATGTGTCACGTAACAATAAAGTCGTTTATAAAGAATTTATGTGGGAGGTCAGGGTCAAATGAGAGCTGTCTTGTTAAACTGACAAATATTCTGCCAGTATATCAACTATGTGGCAAACCTATATAAACACAAAGACTGAATACTAAACAGAGAATTCCTATGTGTTCACGTAACAATAAAGTCGTTAATACGAGTAAAAGAATTTATGTGGGAGGTCAGGGTCAAATCAGAGCTGGCTTGTTAAACTGGCAAATATTCTGCCAGTCTATCGACTACGTTGCATCATATATCAATAAAAATAACGAATACTAAACAGAGAACTCTTAAGTTATGAGGTAAGAAAGATGTTCTTAATAGAATAATGTATATGGGAGGTCAGGTTCTAGATTAGGCTCTTTTCTTAGATTATAAGATGAATTCGCCAAACCGCCTATCGATAAAGTGCCATATACAGTAGCATATCGTATTTCAATCCGGGGGTTACTTACTAGGCAGGGAGTATCATATGTGTCAAGGTACCAAGAAGTCATCAATAAAAGAACAGGGTCAAGAACATGGCTTCTATCTCAGACTGAAGGTCGCATTGCCAGCCAGTCGACCAAGAGGTGTCAGATTATAAATACAAGGTCAACAGTTTAGCACATGTGTTTATTAACTGATAAGTCGTTGATGCAAAAAACAAAGCAGGGATGAATCAAAGATTTGTAGGGAAACAGGTTTCTGTGCGTGAATGTTAGATCTATGCACCAGCAAGGAAAAACCAATATCTGCTGAAATCACAGTTATAATTGGCAGACTGGCAAGGGATTTGAAATGCATGATCTCTACGTATCAGATGAAGAGAATTATCCAGTCCATCATGCCATCATGCTTACCACTTAAATCATTCTATGAATTAGGAACTTACCAAATAAAATTTACCAAAAGCCAAGTATAGACGTTACATCATAGAGTCAGAATTTTTTCATTAATATCATACTGTATCATCGTGTATTTATTTATCATCGTATATATTTAAAAACTTTATGCCTGATTTCACCTTAGTTAACTTCGTTAAATGTTTCTCAAAACTTTGAAACCTTTTCTTCAATTTAAGGTTGATCAAATTAAAGATTAAATCACGATACTTTTTTGAATTTGTATTTGACATGTTTGGTGCTTCTTAAACCATTTTCAGAATTGTGAATTTTACAATGCAGAACAAAAATTAATGAAAAAAGAAAAAAACAAAGTTAAATTACACAAATTAAGTAAACATTCTAAGCAGGTTACACAGACAGGTATGAAGTTGCAGTTTGATATCAGTTTGTATATATCCTGAGATCCCTGGAAGGTCTGATGTTTCATCTAATTCAGTGCTTGAACAATGCAGGTTCATAATATCAACACTGCAACCTGGCTGTGTAATCTTCTTATGTTTAGTTATTTTGTGTAATTTAACTTTGTTTTTTTGTTTTTTGATTAATTTTTGTTTTATATTGTAAAATGAATAATTCTTATGACGGTGTAAGAAGCACCGAAACATGTCAAATACAAATTCGAAAAAGTTTGGTGATCTAATCTTTAATTTGAACAACCTTGAATTGAAGAAAAGGTTCGAAATTTGGAGAAACATTCAACAAAGTTAACTAAGGTGAAATCAGATAAAACGTTTTTAAAAGTATATATATATATATATATATAATATATATATATATATATATTAGTGTAATTAGGTAGCAGACCTTCATTAATACATACACAATTAAATTTTTTACCAATTTCTCTATGAATGATTTTTCGATTTAGCTTCTCGAGTTTTCTGATCTCACACCTCCATTCATTTTGTACTAAGTGTAATAAATCACCAAAAGATTTCCTTGTAAATTCCATGTAATATTTAGTTATCATACATTTAAAAATTTAAATCCAACGTTTCAGTCATCACTGACCATAATCAGGGTGTAACCTAAGGAACATTACAATGAAAGCACAACATTAACAGTGTAAAACTCAGTGCAATCTGCAAATTTATGTTTACTATGTAGTTTTATCTTTTGTATAGGCAATTTGAAGCTGTTTTGTAGTAAGTAGGATATAATTTTTATTTTTGTTGGTAACTTTTGTTCTATTACTTTATTTTTCGTTACACCCGAAAACCTGTTACTGACCTGATGATGGTCAGTGATTACTGAAACGTTGGATTTAAATTTTTAAATGTATGATAACTGAATATTACATTGAATTTACAAGGAAATCTTTTAGTCATTTATTACAATTAGTACCAAATGAATGGAAGTGTGAGATCAGAAAACTCGAGAAGCTAAATCAAAAAATCATCCATAGAGAAATTGGCAAAAAAATTGATTGTGTGTGCTAATAAGTGTATGGAGTTAGTGAAGGAAGCAGTGGTATTGCAAAGGAGTGATCAAGGTTTAGTTTTGCAGAGCCGCCTGTCGGAGTCACCTTCAGTTCTACCGTCCTCTGGGCTCCTGGCACACTTCCAACTGGCCTAAGTCCACAACCGCAATTACGTCATGCAGGCCTGTCTTATTCCACTCCACCGTATATACCTTTAACACTATTAAATTTACTATCTGTCACACATTCAGTAGCTATATTCAATAGTATTTCTTTTATTTCTTATATTCTTGTTGTTTATGATAACAAGTTCTTCTCGACCTTCAACGGATTTCAATTCAACAGGAAGTAAGTTATATCTATATTTTTAGCATTACAATTTAGTTTCAAGTCTACTACAGCAATTGAGCATCCAAAAGCCGATATACCTTTAGATATTCAAGTTTATGATAATCATAATATAAAAGTTTTTCGATAACCTTATGATTTTTTTCTGCTAAAATTACTTGTTTATAATATTCTCGTTATCTATAACTTCAGTAGTAAATTCGAATAACAAAAACAATATTGACTTCTACATAAAATAGAAGATATTCGATCAGAAGAAAAGACGAAAAGAGTGCCTTGTTCATGCAAATAAGAAACAGTAATCATGTGATTAACTGGAATGAAGCAAATGAATTAATATTTGTGTCTTCGGAAAGAAGAAGAAATATTGTGGAAAGTGCACTCATAAAGAACTTTTATGAGAAATTAATGAACAATAGTCTAGGACTTTATAAATTGGATCAAGTTTTGATTAGCGGAATAATTAAACAGATGAAGACTTCATCATTAAACACATTCAGGGTTACCAACAATTCTGGAAACTTCAATCAACCAGGTTAACAAGTATTTATTATTTTTTAGTTCACTTGCTCTCTGACGACGTGTTGACGAAAGGCTTTAGAGCATTGTTTCCAAATTAGTTTCATTGTGGTAAATTATCCATCTATTACATCAACTGTTATTTTGATTATTATTCATATATTATATATATATATATATATATATCAGCCTTTGTCGTTAAATGAGTCGTTATCAGCCTTTGGAGTGATTCACTTCTTTTCCTGAAGACGAGGACATCGAAATATAGTAGTGAGTTCAGTGGTTTCCTTTCTATGTGTTCTTTTTTAAATTCTAGTTTATATATATATATATATATATATATATATATATATATATATGTATATAAGAAAATAAAAAACGAAGGAAACACACAGAAAGACACAGACATAACTCACATCGATATTTCGACAATCGTCGTCATCAGGAGGTGTGAAGAGCGAAGAGTCCCGCAGGAAGACAGGGCGGTACTGATTATATATATATATATATATATATATATATAACTAAAGATTATCAGGACTCGGTCAGTTCTTTAGGTTCAAATTAAACTCTCATTGCCAACGTTTCGGTTTTTATTTAAAACCGTTTTTATAAGCAGAAGTGCCTGTGAACTGACCGAGTTTTGAAAAACTTAAGTTTTGTTTCTATTCCATGGTCGATGCTTTTATCAATATTTACTTATAGGTGTGTTCTCTAATCGGGATTCGGTCAATTTTCTAGGATAAAAAATCAAACTTTCGTTGCTGACGTTTCGGTTTTATTTAAAACCTTTTTCATAGGGCTACAAAACAGAAAATATATAGGAAATAATTAAAATTTTTAATTATTATATATATATATATATATATATAAACTAGAATTTAAAAAAGAACACATAGAAAGGAAACCACTGAACTCACTACTATATTTCGATGTCCTCGTCTTCAGGAAAAGAAGTGAATCGCTCCAAAGGCTGATATAACATATATATATATATATATATATATATATATATATATATATATACTTTAACACATAGAAAAGAACACAGAAAGACACTACAGAACTCACTTCGATATTTCACATCGTCGTCATCGTGAAGAAGTGCGAGTACTCGAGTTGACACTGCTACTCAGTAGCAGTTTGCTTTCAACGCAGTACTTCGCACTTCTTCCGATGACGACGATGTCGAAATATCGAAGTGAGTTCTGTAGTGTCTTTTGTGTTTCTTTTCTATGTGTTAAAGTGTTTATTGTCCACACGGACCTTTCATTTTATTATATATTATATATATTATATAATATATATCAATAATCAAACCACAATAAGTAATGGGAAAACAAGACTAAGATCTTTCAACCGTAACAAGCGGTCTTCGTCAGAGTCAAAAACCCAACTCATCAGTTGGGTTTATGACTCTGACGAAGACCGCTTGTTACGGTTGAAAGATCTTAGTCTTGTTTTCCCATTTCTTATTGTGGTTTGATTATTGATTTTTATTTCACGTGTTTATGAGAAATCTTTTATATATATATATATATATATATATATATATATATATATAATATATATATATATATATATATATATATATATATATTATGTAGGAAATTAATAAATAAAAAAATTTTTCTCAATATATAGAAATAAACGTGTCAATCTACTCAAGATCTGGTGAAATGGTGAGAGAGAGACAGCTTGTCTAGCAACTTTCTTTAATAAACTTCCTTCTATGCGTAATCGAGGGCTGATGTTAATTAAGTTATCAACCTCATTCTTTGCAAAGTTTGATTCAATAATACGTTTAATGATGACCTTTTAATATGAGTTTGCCTTGTTCCTGCTTCACAAAATGATTAAATTTACCAGCATGGTCGAATAAAGTGTTTGATGCTTCTTTTCTTTAAATACTCTACTATAATTTTTTGCATGGTTAAAAATTTTGGCTTGACGGTCATGAGGGGGGGGGGGGGGAGATTACTTTTACTCCTGATGATGGCGAAAGTTAAAACCTAGTTTGTGTCAGTCAGTTAATTGAATTGTGTCAGTCCTTTCTTGATTAACAGTTCTGTGAGTACCTTCTTATTTTGTTTATTGATATAAATATATACATTTGAACAACAAATTGGAATTTAGGAATTAAATTAAGATGTTCCAACCAAATGAATTGGTTTTCTTCAGAGTCAAGTGCAAACTGAAACAAGTCGAATCAGACATATGTTGTATTTAGAATCAAGAAAGACAAAAGAGGTATTGTAAAGGGAACGGAGAAGGAATAAAAAACGGAGAAGGCATGTCAGGGTAAACAAATGAAATAAAACAAGACATGCTTTTGGGCAAACATGGTAGATAAGGCTATTGCTATAGTTAATACTGAGTTAATATAAATAAACAATAGTAATGTTTGCAGTATTTGATCAATTATAGTATTAAAATATTAATTATTATATTAGAAATAAATATTAGTATTATTAAATTATTAATCTTAAAATATAGTATTACAATATTAAAATGAATTAATGAAGACTATAATATTTCTTAGGAACAACATTAAATAAATTTATAAGATGAAAAAATACTATAAATATTGGTAATGGTTTATTCAAATTAGACTGAATATAGTAGTTACAATACCTTTGTATATCAGAGTTAACAACCAGCAGATAGTATCTATAATAACTCTAAACTGGTATAATAATGATTTTTAACTCCCAGTCATACTTCAGTTCCCAAACGAGTCAGAAATCATAGAATTTGGAATTTGAACAAAAAGTTGTAGATTATTTTGGTTTTGGTTGTCGTTCGAATTTCGGTACGAAATTCCAAAGGGAATTTCTAATGACCTGTAGAACTTTGTGGAACTTTATTATCCATATAAAGACTTAGCCAGCAGAGCTTTGAATTCTTCCTTATGGCGTTATCATCAACCACCATTCTATACATAAGCTGATCTCCTAATATATTTAGTAGTAAATTATTGTTAAAATATTTTTAAAAAATTTTTTCTAACCTTGGAACAGATTAAATTTATTTATATTGTTTTTATTGGGAAAACTCGTTTGGATACTAGTGTAATTCGGTTTTCGAACGAGCTCCTGAAACAGAAAGTCGAGAACATAGTACGACTTTATTTGGTTATTCAGTGGACATCCTGAAAAATGTGGAACGAGATCCTAAAAAAGGTTTCGCGAGATCCTGAATAGTTTTTGATGTTATATGTACTGATTTAGCTAGTAAATATTACGATAATGACTAGTTAATGAAGTGACTTATAGTAAAGTGGGGTATAGAGGTGTTGAGGCCAGTGCGTTAGTGAGAGGGTCTGAAAGTGCGAGTTGGTTGGTAACAGTTGATGGTGCAGGTAGGCCGCATTGCCCAAGGTGGCTCAGCCAGAGAGGAGTGTGTGCTCATCTTATCTAGGCCGTCCGCTTCTGGGCTGCCCCGTTACTCACGAGTCCGCTAACTACCGCAGTCATCGCTGTCTTCGCTTCACCCCTTTAATCCTCCCCACATCCTCTTCAACATACTAATTTATAACTTTTCAACAAAAATTCCCTAGAAATAGATAATATAAAGATTTACAGTAGCTATATCTACAAAAATATTGTTTTTCTTCGTTAAAAATCATTTAAGTGCTTTTCTGTTGTAGTTTCATGGATTCATGGTCGGGAAAGTTAACTAGAAATGAATATTTATGTATAGAGTTGTGCAGATACGAAGTCTTAAGTATGCAAAAGAGTCCATCGAAATAGTTCACAAGCGTTGACTACTATGTTATAGACGTGTTTCGTGTTCGATCACTATGTACTGAGTATTCTTTGCAGAGCCATTCACGGATTAGTTTAATTGTCAGTGACTTCTGTTCGATAAACGTGCCATGATTCACTGAGCATTGAGTGCCCTTTATTGCAGTGTCCACCGAAATAATTTCGAAATAGACGTGACATAAAATGGCTTTCCAAGCACTGAGTTTTCTTTGGTACAGGTGTCAATTGAAATAGCTTTAGAGCAGTTGTCCATCGAAACAGTTTAATGAACACCGGTCGCTGTTCGATTGTCGAGACATGAAATACTCGTAGTTTACTAGGCATTAAGGGATCTTTATTGGATGTGCCAACCGAAATCATTTCCTACTCATCAGTTACAGGTGTCAACTAAAAAGTTGTAGTGGACTTGTCCATTGAAATAGCCACCCATTTCTATTGGATGGATATGCGATAAAATGACTTAAAAAACAACACTAAAAAGTTAAAGGGGCAAGAAAAATTGCCTAAAAATTACAAATGAAACTCACATTTTTAACAATCATCAGACCCATAGTAAACTAGAATATATTAGTTTTATAGAATTTTCTTAATGTCAAATAGAAAGAAGGTAAAAAATAAATAATAAATTAGGGTCAAAAAGCGGTTATAGCTTGTTCTATTAAAAAAATTCATTGTTATCAATGTGAACATATTCGGGTCAAAAAGCGGTTATAGCTTGTTCTATTAAAAAAAATCATTGTTATCAATGTGAACATAAAAAATTGAATATAAGTACAACAATTTTGTAGTTATATTATATTTCATGCTACATATTTTATAACATAAAGACACTAAGTTATAATAAATATTTCTATAACTATAGTTTATATTGGTATCTGAAGAAATTAAGACTTAAGATGGAGTATGATCATAGTTTGTTGTGCATAGTTATATGTGATCCTGGGTCTGGGGTATAAAGTATAGTATGCTTCAGTAAGAGATATTTATAATATTTATTTTTGCATCATTTAATTAATTTTAATATTCTTATCAGTGAAGTACCCATAATACTGTATTCTTCAACAATAATAATTAACTTCGGAATTAATTAAAACAAAAACCGTTATTCTTCTCAAACTATTTTGGCAATTTCTTTCAAATTATACAAATTGTCTCCTAACTCTTCCTTTTCGTGAAGACATAGATAGCTCTTGTTTCTCACAGTTACTTCCTTCCCAGTTTATCTGAGAAAAACAAAAGACAAAACGGTTTCTTCTTTTATTGTCATTTAAAATGAGCTGGAGCATCCACCAAAAAAATTGATTTCACTGTTATTTCTACTTCAGACTGCTTGTAAACATCAACCGTAATTGTTTTATAAAGCAATGAATAAAATATAATACAAGATTAATATATATATATATATATATATTAATATATATATATATATATATATATATATATATTATATATAATATATTATAAACTAGATTTAAAAAAGTTCCTTTTAAATTCTAGTTTATCAGTTCGAAGAATCGTTTCATCTAATTATATATATATATATATATATATATATATAATATATATATAAAACCCAACAAAAACCCAACTGATGACAGAAATAGGAGTAGGTATCGCACATGGTATTCATCGATAAAAAGATTTCACATAAACATGTGAAATAAGAATCAATGATCAAACCACAATAAGAAATGGGAAAACAAGACTAAGATCTTAGTCATGGATATTCATTCATGACGAGGACATCGAAATAGAGTAGTAAGTTTCTCTTTCATTTCTGTATATTCTTTGTGTCAATATAGTTTATATATATATATATATATATATATATATATATATATATATTGTATATTTAGGGAGCAGACCTTCATTAAGGCATACACAATTAAATTTCTTACCTATTTCCTTTCTTGTGCATTTCTTGGAGAGCTTTTCCAATTTTCTCATTTCTTTTTTCCATTTATCAGGAATTAAATTAATAAGTTCGCCAAAAGAACTATTAGTGAAATTCATATATTATGAGAATTACAAACCAACGTTTCGGTCATCGTAGACCATCTTAGGGGTAAATTAAGAGAAAAATGTATATATATATATATATATATATATATATATATATACAATAAAATAAATTCAAATCGAAGGAAACACACAGAAAGACACAGACATAATTCACATCGATATTTCGACCATCGTCGTCATCAGGAGGTGTGAAGAGTGAAGAGCGAAGAGTCCCGCAGGAAGACAGGGCGGTACCCCTGTTTTATATATATATATATATAAGAAAAATGTTAAACACAGTGAAAGTGTATTTCTATATTGTTTCATTGCGCATATTATTAAAATAAGGAGGTCATCCAAAAGCCTTAGTGTTATGATACGATAGTTCACAAGAAGAAAACATCAGTAGCAATCTTTCATGTTAATTTCTGAAGTCTGGGAAAAATGCTATCCGTGTGCAAGCTTTTTTTCAAACTTCTAACAATGGGAGCTAATTGTCAGTCAATTTAGCTTGTAGCAGTGTTAATTAATACTGCTATGTAACCAACAACAAAAACATTTCACTATTATCTCAATATAAACTGTTTTTATAAATATTAGAAAGCCTGCCATAAATTGACGAAAGAAATAAAACTATCAGATATTTCAAACAACATTTTCTCGCATGTGCTATTTCTTTGACACTAAAGATAATTTTGATATTAATTTAATTGGAGTTATATAAAAACGGAAATTTTTGTATCTATATCGGAGTGAAAGCATTGTAATATATATATATATATATATATAATGTATATAAATTAATACATATATATATAATGTATATAATAAATATATAAATATACTTCTAACCAAAAAGTAGAGACTGTAGGTGTGTGCTTTAATATATATATATATATTAATGAAGCTAATATATATATATATATATATATATATTATAGCTTCTTCTTTCTTACTTTGTTTGATGTCTCATGACAAATTGAAAGCCCTCAGAGCATTTATTTCTTTTGTTTTTCTTTTTCCTTGTGGTTTAGACTTCATTCATTGCATCACGTGTTTAATTGTGATTTTTCTGCATTTTTGTGTGTGAAGACATAGTGCTTCTTTTCTTCTCTAATCATGAGTAAATATCACACATTGTCCCTTAGAGAGGAAGTTAAACCATCTGCCCTTTAGCTTGTATGATTTCAGGTACTCGTTAAAGATCCCTATTCTAAATACACTTGAGTTAAGCAAAATAACAGATTTAAATTTAAACAATTTGCATTATTTCTATTTATTTTAGAAACACCAAGTATGTGGTTTTCAAATCTGAGTCAAGTCTATTTCACTTGATATTTTGAACTAAATTTCTTTAATCTTCAAGCAATTTTGGTTAATACTTTGTCTTTTCCTTTCCCTGGGGATTTAAATCATTTTTCAGTTATTTCTCTCTCACTCTCTCTCTATCTCTACCTTTTTCTTTTTTTCTCTCTCCCTCTACCTCCCTCTCTCTCTCTTTTCTCTCTCTTTCTTCCCCCTCTCTCACTCTTCCCTCCTTTCTCCCACTCTTTTCCCCCCTCTATCACCTTCTCTCTCTTAAAAGAACTATTTATCCATTTAATTTCCTATCATTTTGCAATTTTCAAATTTCAGGACTAAATTTTCTAATTAAAATTAGCGATTTGGCCCCCCCCCCCCCCCCCCCACCAAAGCTTTGGTTATTTCACAGGTGCGTCCTGAAGTAAAAAAAATAGCTTGAGAAACACTATCCTAGAGGAATTTTGTCAGTCCCTCAGCCAAAAAAAAAAAAAAAAAAAAAAAAAACCATAACTGCTTATTTAGCTCATAAGTTAGTTAAACTTGTTTTATTAAAAAAGAGGTTTTGGAGCTCCAGTGTTGTTTATTTATTTTTTTTTTTGATGAGCTCCAAAACCCTGATTGAAACATATAGTAAGGAAGGAAGAAAGGACTGAGGGAAAGTAGTGGAAAGGATTGCTTTACCAGCCAGTAACAACTTTCACTTACTCTCGTGAAACAGGTGGATAGAAAGCAGCCGCATCAGTACCGATCACCAGTAATTACCTTGGCCAACAATCAAGCATTCATTATATTTCTTAACACGTGAGAAGTCGCGGTTATGTTAGAACTTAATCCATGAGAACATAAGTCCACATACTCTCACCATTATACATTTAAACAAAAAAAAAATTATTAATAATTCAATTAAACAAAGAACAACTTGTTTTGCTTGATCTCATTCTCACAAAAAAATAGTTTTTTTTTTTAAACTTTTACAAACAATAAATGAAAGAATTATAAATAACGCATGTTTTTTCATATGTGTGTATAGATTCATCTATAAAAGATGACTAGAGATTTATAATTAAACAATCTCTTATACTACACATTGTGATAACACAAATGTAGTTTTATATTCCTTTAAATTAAATTTCTGTAGTAATCATATACGAGCAAAATATAATGTCATTGCAAATCAGCACAATAATGCAGTTAAACAAGAGCTTTGATACATTTGATATAATTTGAGAAATCTAAGTAAATTTCATTTTCGTATTCAAAAAATTATTTCTTGTGTCAATGAAAAAGGTTTTAAAATAAAACCGAAACTTCGGCAACAAGAGTTTGATTTTGAAACCTAGAAAATTGACTGAATCCTGATTAGATAACACACATTGGTATTAATATATATCAATGATCAAACCACAAAATGAAAAGGGAAAAAAGATAAGATCTTTCAACTGTAACAAGCAGTCTTTGTCAGAGTCAAAAACACAACTGATTCTTATTTCCGGTGTTTATATATATAATAATACATATAAAAATTGAAATAATCTATCAACCCTTTGATAGAATAGATGTAATTTTTAATCAGGATTTGGTCAATTTTCTAGCTTCAAAAATCAAACTCTTCTTGCCGAAGTTTCGTTTTTGTTTTAAAATCTCTTTTTATAGGCCTACAAACTAAGTTTAATAAGAAATCACATTTAATGTAATGCTATCTTATTAGTCTAGTGAAAGAGTTTGACCAGTTAAGATTGATAGTTCCTAACTAAATGTATATTAATAATAATAATAATGTAAGTTAGTTAACTGTTAGTTCCTAAATGAAAATTTTATTTTCTCATTCAAAAAAAGTTCTTAATCTGTAAATTATATTTTTTTATTTATCTCTGAAATACTTCTGCTTGTAATATTCATAAGTTGTAACAATTTATTTTCATATTGTTTATAACTTGGATGTTGATATGTAATTTCTTATTATCGTTTGTTTGTAGGCCTATGAAAAAAGGTTTTAAAATAAAATCGAAACATCGGCAATGAGTCTTTAATTTTAGAACCTAGAAAATTGACTTAATACTGATTAAATAATTACACCTGTTCTATTAAACGGTTGATACATTATTGAATTAATATATATAAATGTAAATTTGGGGAGCAATCCTTCTTTTATACATGTTTTGTTAAACGACCTGTGTACTAAGACGAATAAATTTCATTGACCATCTTTCAATTTTTCAATATTGACCAGTTTTCAATAGTGTGAGAAAACTTGAAAGATGGTCAATGAAATTTATTCTTGCGTTCGTACAAGGTCGTTTAACAATATATATATATATATATATATATAGTGTATATTGGCAGCAGATTTTCTTGTAAACATATTTTGTTTTTTCACAAAGTTCATTTAGTTCTATTAACATCTAAATTTTTATTCCTTTTAATGTCTGTTTAACATTTAGAAAAATTTTATTCTGTGAATTTAATCTGTTTAATAATGATATATACCTGAAGATGATTTATGAAAAAATCGAAAGCTTGTAAGTGTAAAAAAAAAATATAATATTATTGATTAAGCTAAAAGATTATTTCTTTGATGTCTCTGGGACAACTCCTCCATGAAATCACTCCCTACCAGAAAAAACTAGTAAGAAAACTAGAGAAAACGAGCAAAAAAGTCGTAAATGCGGAAGCTGCCGTCTACTTTAATAAAATATATATATATATATATATATATTATATATATATATATATATATAAATTCTGTGAATAGTATCAAGAACTTGATATTATTTATATCTAATAAAAATATACAAATTAAATTTCACTTTTAATAGTCCATTGTATAATATTTTTAAGAAAGAAATATTTTACTTAAAAGTTGATTTTATCTGAAGGTTAGTAGATAGTAAAATTATGTTCAACTAGGATGTAGGATTGTCCAGTTGATTATGTGACCTAGAAATGTATTTCGGGGTTGGCATGACAGTCAGGTCAGAAATAAACTAGTTGGGACTATTCATACATTCACGGGGTCGTAGTGTGTACTTCCAACACTTGGGCTGATAAAAATAAACCGACAATTTTGACTGATGCCTCTATGGAAGATATATTAGTTGAAAGAAAATCGTGTTATAATAGATGCAAAATTTAAAACTATAAAAATACTGCTGCACAAATAAATAAATAAATTGTAGGCTAAATATTGACCCAAAAATATGAAATCAGTACGTGATATTATGGTTAAAAGTACTGATACTTGAACATAAATTACTTTTTGCTAGTATTATGAATGCCGGAGATTAGAGCAAGAGAGACGAGACAACTTTTTGGAGGACCAGGAAATTAACTAAATGTGGATATTAAAACAGCGTGAAAGTAGGTTAAGAGAAAAGAAGAGTGACTCTAACTGAAAGCTACAGCGTAGGATTTTATTCTGCAACCAATTTGATTATCATCAATTAAAATATATTTTGATATAATTTCAAATTATATTATATTAGTTTGGCAATTTTTTTGTAAAGTAGCAGTTTGGTATTCTTGTCTTAATGATCTCTTTTAAAGAAAGGTTTTCAAATTTGACTAGGAAATCTTTAGTAAACTGAATATATTTCATGTAAGGCCACATCTCACCAGACCCTAGTAAAGGAAATATTGTTTCACATGAGGTCATAAATAGTTAAGTATTATATATATATATATAGTTTCATGTAAGGTCACATCTCACCAGACCCTAGTAAAGAAAATATTGTTTCACATGAGGTCACATTTAGTTAAGTATAATATATATATAGTTTCATGTAAGGTCACATCTCACCAGACCATAGTAAAGAAAATATTGTTTCACATGAGGTCATAATTAGTTAAGTATATAGTATATATATATATATAATATATATATATATATTATAGTTTCATGTAAGGTCACATCTCACCAGACCCTAGTAAAGAAAATATTGTTTCACATGAGGTCACATTTAGTTAAGTATAATATATATATATAGTTTCATGTAAGGTCACATCTCACCAGACCATAGTAAAAAAAATATTGTTTCACATGAGGTCATAATTAGTTAAGTATTATATATATATATAGTTTCATGTAAGGTCACATCTCACTAGACCCTAGTAAAGAAAATATTGTTTCACATGAGGTCATATTTAGTTAAGTATAATATATATATATATATATAGTTTCATATAAGGACACAAACATAGTCCTTTGTAGGTCACAAAGATGACCTTTGTAGTAGTCATTGGTAAAGTATTTAATTTATAATTTATACAATTGCCTTTGGTTACACTAAATATTTCTGTTCGACAGTTGTTTTCTTCGAATCCCATTTTATAAGATTTCATAATTTATAAATGTTGAGCGTTCTAATTGATAGGATTCAAATAAAAATTCTCTTCCTTTAGATATCCTTCAGCGAGGTCTACGCTCTTGTTTACAGGAATTCCTGAATGAGCTTCAGGCATAACGTGTCATATAAATCTTTCTTGATTGGCCTCTTTACTGTTTTAATTATAGTTGTATGTCACTTAAGGAAGCACTTAGAATATTTTTTATGATCGTTTTTTTTGCCAGTCTTGAGAAGTGTCAGAGGGTGGGTGTCTTTTGTCCTACTCATTGGTTAACACTGAATGATCAATATATTGCTATAGCCTTCTATTATGCCATACAAACAGGCTTGAAGAATGTTGACTTTGTGCTTTCTTTAAAAAATCTCTGTACTTTCTAATGGCATAATTCAAACTTCTTACGGAGTATGGGTACCTATTAAAGAGTATCTCAATATCTACTCTATTCATATAGAAGTTACAACTTTACCATGCCGTGCCATTTAAGCCAACAGGAAAAATTGTGGACTTTCCAAAAGTACCATTGAAGAGGAACTTGGAAAACTTCACTGGTTATGCTATATTGTGCAGACCAATATAATTATTTAAATATGATTATAATGAACTCTAAATATGAATAGCATAAAATATGGCATGTTTTGAATTAACAACGAAACGTTTCAAGTTTCAAAAATGCGGAAGGAAAGTTCGGTTCATCGCAATTAGTCCCCCAAGCAATCTCCGATGAAGGCCCGTTCACTTAAAAAAATACGCTACCATTTCTCTTCATTCAGTACTTGGATAGCGGGGTTATATATAATGACCAAACACTGTTTGCCTTCAGATTTTGAATGATAATAATAAGATACTGTTTGCCTTCTTAATCTTAATAATTTTTTTAATAACATTTTCTTCAGCGTAATAAATCAATAGCTTGGGTTGAAGCCGTTGAGATGTATCTCCGGCAAATCCGCCTGTATACTTCCCTTAAATATCGCACAGCCAGGGACACTACTGTAAACACACAGATGCTTTTCTTCTGATATCTTAGGCTAACTGCCAGTATTTCCCGATAGAAATATTCGATGAAATCAATAGCAGTTGTTTGAATGTTTAGAAAAGTTGAATCAAAGCAGAAGCAAAAATAAAATGTTGAAAAAGAAATAGATTCCAATGAGATAATGTTTAATTCTAAAGACTAATAGATATTATGAAATAACTCCCAATATAGTATGGATTACGAGCAGTTACCAAAGAGTTTTTCTTAAGGGCTATTTTCAATTTTGAAGCCAGAGCAGAAGTGGAGGAATGATTTTTTTTTCGGTCGGTTGTTGCATGATGCCTCATTCGGTTCTTATGCAATAAGGGGAGTCTCCTTTCACCAGAGTCCTGTAAGTTTGCCGAAGAGACACGTCAAATGGATCTTGTCCAAGACTTTCCTCTGGCTACACGCAATCCTATTCAGCCATTTCATATCGTTGACAATTTTCTTTCCTAACGCTAAAATTTCAACAAACCTAATATATATATATTAAACTTGATAAAGATATCAACCGTGAAATAAGTCTTACCTTTTACGGGTTGCCTTCAATTTACGTACTACTTTACGCAAGGTTGACTGTAATCTCGTTGGCCAGTTTAATATGGCGATTACAGCCAACCCTGCATAAAGTAGTACGCAAACTGGAGCAAACTAGCCAATGGTTAGTAAATGCACGAACCTCAACAACACGCAATTTTATATATATATATATATATAAAGATTTCACATAAACACGTGAAATAACAATCAATGATCAAACCACAATATATAAGGGAAAGCAATAAGATCTTAGTCTTTTTTTCTCCATTTTATACTGTTGTTTGGTCATTATATATATATATATATATATATATATATATATATATATAATAAATTCAATACCATATAAATCGTTTGATAGAATTTTAAATACATATATGTATATATATGGGGTTTCCTGCCGTTGTGTTTCCGGCGTGCTTGGTCGCCCATTCTCTTTTCTCCTGAAGACGGATCATCCGAAAATTTGAGTTTGTAAGTGTGTCTCTTTCTCTGTGTGTTGCTTTTCTTCATTTGTGAACTGATATATGTATATATATACATGTCACTTAAAAAACAGATATATGATCCAAACTGGGCACAATAGGAGTTCAAAATCGAAGAAGAGTAACACACAGAGTAAAAAAACACACTTACAAACTCAAATTTTTGTTCAATCCGTCTTCAAGTGATATGAGAAAGGGAGACCAAGCACGTTGTAGACTCAGCGGCAAGTAACCAATATATATATATATATATATATATATATATATATATATATATATATATATATATATGTCAGATTGAATTTACGGCCTATTGTTTTTTTAATTAATTTTTTGGATAACTTTTCCAAAGCCCTGAAAGCCTTTTAAATTCACAAGGAACTAGGTAGATTAACTCACCATACGTTTGGTTTTCAATGGTTATATTTTTTTCCAACGTTTCGGTCGTCTTCGACCATCTTCAGGGGGTAAACATATATACAATATCTAAAAAAACCTATTAACCTATTAACCTTTCTGTGTGATCTTTAGGTCCTCCTGCAGCTAGGTGCATTGTGAGGCGTCTGGATAAGGTTGTGCTTGTTGCCCCAATGTTACACAAAGTGAAGCTGACCAGAGATATGTTTACTAACAACACTGAAATATTATACCAAGAAAGAGACCATGGCAGATTAAGCATTATTGAGGTCCTTAGTATATTGGAAATGAGGCCCAGTATAAATAACCAAACAGTAAGCTTTACAAACTTATTGAAGCTGCACATGGGACAGTCACAACAAATGGGGAATTTGACAATGTAGAACAATTTAAAGACACCTGCTGACATGAAATGAAATGCCAACCGGCCAGTTTGAATTTTTATATTTGCTTTAGTAGTTATGGACTTTGAGTGTTATAATTAAGTGTTTTAAACAATGTTTAATAGGTTTTTTAGATATTGTATATACGTTTACCCCCTGAAGATGGTCGAAGACGACCGAAACGTTGGAAAAAATATAACCATTGAAAACCAAGCGTATGGTGAGTTAATCTACCTAGTTCCTTGTGAGGTTCCAAAGGCTATTCAGGGCTTTGGAAAAGTTATCCAAAAAATTAATTAAAAAAACAATAGGCCGTAAATTCAATCTGACATGTATTAAGGAAGGACTGTTTCCTAAATATTCGAATTTCAATATATATATGATCAAAGCACAAAAAGAAATGGGGAAAAAAGACTAACATCTTTCAACCGTAACAAGCAGTTGTCTTCTCTGAAGGTTTTCAAAAGGGCATACTTTTCCACACCTGATGCAATTGACATCAAAGATAATTTATGATACTTAATACAGTTATGTTTTAAATTTAACAGCACAAATATTTTATTACTGTAAAAATACGTCATACTTCGTGAATTGTTGTTGTAGACACTCGACCGGTTTTCTATGTTGTGCATCTTCCAGTGGAGGTTGAAAATTCAGAAGATGCTTAACCGGTTGGGAGTCTGCAACATCGATTCACGACGTATGAAAGATTATTATAATATGATGCTTAATAACCTCTGAGGTACTAGAAATTTGCTTGTCTTTTACAAATAATATTTGTAATTATTACGTGTTCAAAATATTTAATTATTGAAACAATAATTTTTTTTTTAAAAAATAATAATAAAAAAAACGTGTTTCAAAATTAAATGGAAATGATTTTAAAATAGATTAAAAGTTTGAAATGTCACGAAAGTTTGTCAAGGTTGTGTTAAATTGTGTTGGAAGACAATGTGACGTGGAGCCGCCAGTTGGCAGTCCATTGCATTGGGGTCAAGCTTGAAGACGGTCGCTGGTAAAGGTCAAATTTAAACTAGTACGCTCATAAAGAGAGTTTTAAACAAGTCCAAGCCTTCACTGGGTCATTTATAAAAATCTTTTCGAATAGTTCTAGATTCTAAATTTAGGCGACGTAGATTTGGCAAAGTCAGAAATAAAAATATAACATACTTAGGATATTTGTATTGTACTAATTATAATTAAATATGCATCCTTGTTTTCCAAGTAAATATATTGAAGTAAAAAAGTATTCAGAATTATTCTCATTTTTTCCTGATTTTCTCTCTGATTCTCGTATTGTCTTTTCCATCTCATGCATTCGCAAGAACTCCACAGTTATGAAGATGGTTCTATTCATTGAGTTATTGCCACATAAATTGAAAGTGGACTACCAAATACACTTATCTGATGACGATATCGTTCAAGAAATAAAAAGTCTGGAACAGGAATATATATTTAAGTAGAACTGTTATAAGGATTATTGAATGTTCTCTTGAATCCGCTCCCAGACTCTTGTGCTATTTTTTCTACAATCTTGAGTATGTCCTCAATTCATTGCATCCTTTTCATATAAATTTCAAGTAAAGGTATCCAAAACCTGTTTGGTGAAGATGTTCGTTCAAGAAGCAATTGAATGGAACGTGGTCAGTGTAAAACAAGCCGCATTCACATTTCTAAATAGTTTACCACCAATTCGTTGGTTACCTTAGAATGTTTCGCTTCTGTTTCTGGTTTACCACATTAGCATCCACTTATCTATCCTTTCAATTCTCTATATTGAGTAGAAAGCTGCCAAAGAAAGAGAAGTAACTACCAAATATCTACTTCTGAGCTCCACGCTTTACCATCTGAAAAGTGTTACCATTTCTTATTTCCTCAAAACGTTTAATTTACTGATTCACTGGTATTTGAAGTAATACAGTGAATTCTCAGATTATACTCCAAAACTTATAACAAACTCCGAAACTATACACTTGCTATTCTATCAAGGGGTTTAAATATTTTCTTTAGTTGTAAAATTTTACAACCCTACTTACGAAAAAAATCATACCGAATCATCACAAAATATAAAAATGGGTATAAAAGGATATTCTCAAAAAAATTGTTCTTGACCTCTTCTATTCTATTGTATGTGGTAGGTTTTGTTTTTGAGGGTTAGGTCACATAAAAGAAAGTAAACTTCTTCTTAGGCCAAAGTTTCGATGTATTTGTACATCATCTTCAGAGCTTGGAAAGTGTGCTATTGATTATTTATATTTCATGAGAAATATTTGGTTATTAATATGAAAATACTACTTTGTTACACCCTCCTTGTTTTTAAAATGATAGATGACTATAACAAAGTAGTGTTTTTCATATCAATAACCAAATAATTTTCATGAAACATAAATAACCCATAGCACACTTTCTAAGCACTGAAGATGATGTACAAATAGATCAAACGTTGGCCTAAGAAGGAGTTTATTCTGTTTTATATGACCTAGCCCTCAAAAACAAAACCTACCTAATACAATAAAAGGATGTCCATACATAATGTGCTAAGGACCAAAATTCATTTTTTTTAATTTTTACAAAAGTTTACATCAAAACGATAAAAAAACAAACTGCTAAGATATTAGAACCTTATAACTATACATAATTGCAATGTGGTTTAATTAAAAATTAAAATGAGAAAATTAAAATTATTATAGTTCGTTCTTTTGTATAATTGCAGCTTGCATTGTTAATGTGGTTTTGAATTTCTATTTTTTTTTTTTTAAAAGTCTGGATAATTGGCAGTTTGCAAAGTTAAAGTGCATCTTATTAAACGTAATTCGAACGTTTTAATTTTGATTCTTTAATTAGATAATTATCTGTTAAAAATTCAGCGTAAACATATTATTTAAAGAAGTTAAAATGCAGGAGTCTTATATGTGTGATCACTATGGCATTGATTTCGCAAATGTTAATGTTTTTATGCACGCTAGAATCCTGATTTTTATATTTCCAACAAAAATATAAAACTGTTCCCAGTAAAGCATACATCGTTAAACATGAACATCGTTTACCATTTCATTAATGCTAAACTATTTTGCTAAAACGTGAACTACAAATGAGTTACTGTTCGTTGTAACTCAAATAAATCAAATTAATTACGTTAGTAACTAATATAGTAACAGAAAATAATAGTATACCTCAGATAATAGTAACTACTATCGTAAGTATATTACTATACTTACTATAAGTATAGTAATATACTTACTTACTTTATACTTACTATACTTACTATTCATATAGTAGTAATATAACTTATAATAGTAGTATAACTATGGTACTAATTGTATTGTAGTAATACTAGTATATTACTAGAAAATAATATAGTACCTCTGATAATAGTAACTAATGTAGTAAGTACGAGATGTATGTTCGTATACTACTAACACAGAAATAGTTGTAACTCATATATAGTATAATACAAATATAATAATAGAGAACAACGGTGAAAATCAGATAATAGCAACTACTACTATATTTATGTAAAATATTGAATAATAGTTGTAACTCGAGCTATAGCATTTTTAGATATGATATCATAAATATATTTTATATATTTATAATATAATCTATAAACATTTTTTGAAAATTACATTATAAGATTGAGATCTTTGCAATAAAGATATTTGATTTAACATTCGCTGGAACGTTCTTCAATGAGTACTTGATATCGGGAAGATTAGACCCTCTCCAACAGATAAATTTTAGGTCGGAACTAGCAACTAACTTCGGAGGGATCTTTAATTAGTCATGACATGGGAGAGGCTTGGGATCGACTCCTTTACGTCCTTTCCGAGGGATGATGTACTCAATTCATGGTTTAGCTGGAAAGTTCAGCAACACGGTTATAAATCAGTTACAAACATACTATGGAGGGATTTTTAGCAAGTACTTTGTTTGGAAAACATAACAAGCAAGCTGCAAAATCAAAAACCGCGATTACTAGCGTCATAAGGCTAAATATGTGACCAATCTTATCCTTGATTATTATTTTCAAGTTTATTGAAGTAGGGATTAGCAATGAAAATCCTGCGTAGAATTCGCACATTTTCCGGGTAGGTACTTCCGGGAGCATATAATTGATCATGGGGTTTCTTCAATCTCACTTGATGTCCAAAGCATCTTCACTTCATAATCTGATTTGTTATAATGTGTGTGTGTGTGTGTGTGTCTTGTAAAATGTTTTTTCATGACTCACATTTGCTGAGAGCTTCCCCGAAGGATTCCGATGTTTTGCGTAGTCCAGTTTGTGCCCAAGGCACTCACTATTGGTGCACCCACAACCAATTGCTGCCTACCTCCCAAAACAATACAATAGCATAATACAATATTTATACAAATTATACTAAGAAACGCTATTTTTTAATCAATATTGTATAATTTAAGTTAGGTTAAGTTGCAGTGTCCATCTTACGAGAGATCACACATAGCTTAAAGGTTGACCCTTTGTTATAACAAACAATGAACATTCTAGATTCTCCTAAATTTTTTCTAGCATAACTATACACAGAGCCGGAATTTTTAACGAGTCGAAACCTTTGGCTTAACGTCCTCTCCGAGGGATGGCGTGCTCAAATTTTTTTTTTTTCAAATCCCGTATGAAACATCAAAGACCAGATTGGATTTCGAACCATTGATCTACCAGTCCAGGAATACTAGAATATACTCGCTGTAATTTATATTTTAAACGCATATTTTATTTTAAAGGAAATTCCGTATTTAATATAGCTTAAATGAAGACATAACTTTGGTACAGAACATTAATGGTATAATAACACCACAGCGAGCACAAATACATAAGGATTATGATCTTCAGACGAAATTCACAACATCAAATTAAAATGATTTTCTAAGTTCTTTTATTCCATTTTTTTTTAAATAAGGGAACATTGTTCTAAAAAGTTTTCCTTGATTCTACAGAAATTAAGAATTCTTGTTTCTATACAAACGATTATCTGACATCAGCCTACGGACCCAACTGTTTTACGACCTTTACGTGGAATGAAGTCAATATCTATTTCGTATACAAGAAAATCTACTTTAAAGACCGAAAATCAAACTTAAACATTGTCTATAAACCCCAACCACTATACTAAACCTAATATCACCTTAAGGAAAAGTACTAAATAACGTACATTAAGAGAAAACTGATCATTTCAAATATAATGCTTCACTATAAAACAATACACAAAAAAATTAAAAATTGAAATCTTTTTTTAACTGTACATTTGAATTATTACTTAGTTTATTTTCGAAAAAACATATATTCAACCAGAAATAAAAATTATTTGTAGTTTATACCAAATATATACATTGTTTAAATCAGAAACTATAAATAAAGACTTTTACATAAATAGAACTGCTTTGGTTTTCATTATCTTTGTCACGTATTTATTCAAATAACGTGCTTTATTCATTAAATAGATAAAAAAACGTGCCTATATATTAATTTAAATTTTATAAAAAAAAGGTTTGTTTTGTTTAAATAGTAATCAAATCGACAGTTTACTAATATTGTAATAGTTTAATTTTTACACATTGTAGGGTAAAAATCTAATGAAATGGTCTCCACATATAAAAATTTTAATGATATAAACAACGCGTTTCGAACACGTAGTGTTCTTCCTCAGGCATTAACTAAGGATGAATGCCTCTGAATAAGACACTGAATAAGGCACTCATCCTTAGTTAATGCCTGAGGAAGAACACTACGTGTTCGAAACGCGTTGTTTATATCATTAAAATTTTTATATGTGGAGACCATTTCATTAGATTTTTACCCTACAATGAGTAAATACCACATAATAACTGATTGCACTACATTAGAATTAATTTTTACAGGTTGCAGAAACTAGATATTTTGAAATGAGGACATATGATAAGGAGTTTGGGTGATGAGAAATATATGAGAAGAAAAACTTGTAAAATGCACGAAGCAGTAAATATTAATAGAAATATGCGAGATGACAAGTAAAGGAATCTACAGGGATTACTTCTAAAAGGGCTTGCTCTAGAGTCTATAGTATAGAAGGAAATTAAGTTATAGCTAACTGTTCTTATTTATAATGTTCTAGAAACTGGGTTTGAAAGATCAAACAGTTACAGAAATTATCTATTTCAATTTTTATGAATCAGGAATTGTTTTTGATATAAAACAATCTTGAACTTTGATAAAGAAGGTTATAAGAGGAATAATCAAGACAATATATTATAGATTGCTTTTAGATCTTCTACCACCTCTATTAATGTGTATATAGATCAGAAATCGTTTTGAAATATAAAAGTAATTGAAATATGAATATATAAATGTTGTATGAGATGAGGAAGAAATTTAAAGTCTTTTTTCTTAAATGGAGTGCTATAGAACCTTAAAGAAAATGCTAGAAAGTCTAGAAGATGAGAAAGTATTCTAAAATTTATTGTTTGGTAAGCGAGTTTTCAGTCACAACAGAGTGTGAAGGGTTGAAAAATTATCTATAATGTAATCTTCTAAAAGAAAGTGTTGTAACAGAGATATCAACAAGAATCTATAATTTATTGTTTTGCAAGTGAGTGTTATAGAGTTTCAGTGGAGATATAAAGAGATGACTACTCAATCTATAGTGTATTTGCGTTGAAAGCGAGTTCTATAGAGATTTAGTAGATTGTATTATTCGGGGTATTGGATGATTCGAGGTATTGAATTAATAATCAATCTATAATGAATTGTTTTGAAAGTGGCTGTTATAGAGTTTCAGTGGAGATATAAAGAGATGACTACTCAATCCAAAGTGTATTGTTTTGCAAGTGAGTGTTATAGAGTTTCAGTAGAGATATAAAGAGATGACTACTCAATCTAGAATGTATTGTTTTGCAAGTGGCTGTTATAGAGTTTCAGTAGAGATATAAAGAGATGACTACTCAATCCAAAGTGTATTGTTTTGCAAGTGAGTGTTATAGAGTTTCAGTAGAGATATAAAGAGATGACTACTCAATCTATAATGTATTGTTTTGCAAGTGGCTGTTATAGAGTTTCAGTAGAGATATAAAGAGATGACTACTCAATCCAAAGTGTATTGTTTTGCAAGTGAGTGTTATAGAGTTTCAGTAGAGATATAAAGAGATGACTACACAATCCAAAGTGTATTGTTTTGCAAGTGAGTGTTATAGAGTTTCAGTAGAGATATAAAGAGATGACTACTCAATCTATAATGTATTGTTTTGAAAGTGGCTGTTATAGAGTTTCAGTGGAGATATAAAGAGATGACTACTCAATCTATAATGTATTTGCGTTGAAAGCGAGTTCTATAGAGGTTTAGTAGATTTTATTATTCGGGGTATTGGATGATTCCAGGTATTGAATTAATAATCAATCTATAATGTATTTTTTTTAAAAAAGGGAGTGCTATAGATCCATGATAAATTTATTAGGGGATCTAAAATTAATCTAAAGTATATTGTTTTGAAAGCGAGAGTTACAGAGCTGCAACAGAAGTGTTACGAGATGAAGAAGCAAACTGAAAGTATTGTTTTGAAAGCGAGTGCTCCAGTGATGTAACAACAGTGCGTTGGGAGTGTAGAAACAATCTGTAGCAAATACTTTTAAAATAATACTGCTGTAGAGTCTATGAGACTGTATTACGGAACGAAGAAGCCATCTATAGTGAATGGCTTTGAAAGGGAATCTTCTAGAGGCTGGCATTGGAAGGTGAGATGAAATAGTAAACCATTCTGAATTGTTTTCGAAAGGAAGTTCACTTCCAATATGATAGATGTTTGGATAAATAGACTACGAAGCCTTTACACTTAAAGTGAAAGGTGGAGTTTTTTTAAATAATGGCGACAGAGGCACAGAAAGGTCTCAGGTTAGGAAGGCCTGTGGAAAGTGGGCAAGCCAGTGGAGGAGGCGGACTTTCACTCAGTTGTGAAACTCGGTCTAGGAGCCAGTGAAAACCTTGCGGCCTACTTGGCTGTTGGAGGATCCAACAACGGCACGCGACCCGGAAACCTCTCTACCGCGGACCCTCTTTAATAGCTGGCCTTATCTAACTGTTGCTTTGCACGTGTCTCTCACTAAAGCGTCAGAAATCCACCGGTAAAGGCCCCAACTACATCGCGTGATCTTTGCTTTATTGTTAATTCAAAACTCGCTACAGCTAACTTTCACACTAATAAAAATCTTAATACTCCTCCCATCCTCAACCTTAGTTTCGACATATCGTTTTAGAAGGCTGCGTGCTGCTAAGTGTGACATAAAGTGTCTTTAGACCTGTAAATATCTTATTTATGGACTGAAAGTGTCAGATATCCGAGAATAAAATTATAAGGACCGCTACTCACGCCCACCACACCAACTCTCTCTCTCTCTCTCTCTCTCTCTCTCCTCATCCTCTTTCTGCTCCCTGTCTCATCTCTCTATGTGTCTCACCTCTTTCTCTCTCGCTCCCTCTATACCTCAATCTATCTATTTATCTGACAACACACATACACCCCCCACACACACATACACACACACACACACACACACACACACACAATATATATATATATATCCTTAAACTCTTTGGAGACACAACTACTTCAAGTCTCAACCTGTATCAATAAATATTTATGCTGTTTGAGCTGTTTTTTATTTAATATTTCGTTTATTACATTATAATTATTAAAATCTCTTCTTTTCTATATTTTTATTTTTTTTTCGTGATTGATGTTCAGAATGTGTCTCAGTGTGTCACTGAGTCAATCTTAAGTTACCCTTGAAGCCATGAAATTTTGATCCTTATGACGAAGGTGTCAAAATTTTGAACTGAGTTTTTATTGCTGTTTTTCTTGTACTATATACATATGTATATAACACGATTTCACAATAAGCACGTCAAATAATAATCAACGTTCAAAACAAAATAAGTAATGGGAAAAAAAGACTAAAACCTTTCAACTATAACAAGCGGTCTTCGTCGGAGTCAAATCCCAACTTGGATTGTCAGTTGGGATTTGACTCTGACGAAGACCGCTTGTTATGGTTGAAAGATCTTAGTTTGTTTCTCATTTTTCATGGTGGTTGGGACGTTGATATATGTATATATGAAGAGGTGGTTCATGTATACACTCCTGACTATACATTTAAAAAACTTATAGTCGCAAATTCGAATTGTGATTATTATGAAGAAATATAAATACCAAGAAAAGTAACCTACAGAGTAAAGAAACTCGCTTATAACTAATATTTTCGGAAAATATGCCTTCAACAGAGAAGAGATAGAGAGACAAAACACGCTGGAAATGTAACAGAAGGTATTCCTCTTCTTCATTATTGAAAATTTGTATTTCAACTTGTTTTGTACAGTTTAGATCGTCTTTAAACAATTTAAGTGAGTAAAAGTGTTATATATATACATATATACATATATTAACAGAAGGTATTAATTTTCTTCGTATTTGGAAATTGCACTTTGAATTTGTGTTATTCAGTTTGGATCGGTCTTACGAATATAAAGTGAGTACAAATTATATATATATATGATCAAACCACAATGAGAAATGGGGAAACAAGACTAAGATCTTTCAACCGTAACAAGCGGTCTTCGTCAGAGTCAAAAAACAGTTGGGTTTTTGACTCTGACGAAGACCGCTTGTTACGGTTGAAAGATCTTAGTCTTGTTTTCCCATTTCTTATTGTGGTTTGACCATTGATTGTTATTTCACGTGTTTATGTGAAATCTTTATATATATATATATATATATATATATAATAAAATTAACAAATTAAGTCCCATTAGGAAGAATATTTAGGAGATCTGTTTAAGTTGTTTTACTGGTTTGTATGTTCAGTAATTTTAGGTAAAATTAAAAGGAGTTTGATACAAAATACCACAAAACTGAAAATATAAAGCGGAGAACTGTTCATGTTTTTGTTTTTGAGTAGGTTAGCAGAATTGTTGCGTGTCCTGAGTAGAGATTCACTATGTGTTCTACTGATTTTAATGGGGTAGTTAGATTTAATTGGAAGAGGAAATGAAAATCTCTTAGAACAGAAACCTGCCTTGGAAGTAAAGTTACTTTTGATGTCTTCTCAGGATACATGGACAGCTGACAGTACTGACAGTCCTTCCTTAGGTTAGTGGGTTGACAGGAAACCTCTGCTTCTACTGACACCATTGGAGAATCTCTATCTCTCATAATGATTTTAATTAGTTTGTTAACTTCAATGAAAAAAACATTATGAAAGTACATTGATCATTGATCAATCAGAAATGAATTGACATAATTATATATATATATATATATGTATATATACTTTAACACATAGGAAAGAACACAGAAAGACACTACAGAACTCACTTTGATATTTTGACATCTGTCGTCATAGGGAAGAAGTGAGAAGTACTCGCGTTGAGAAGCAAACTGCTACTGAGTTTGCTTCAATTTTCATTCATTTTCAATTTTCAATTCATTCACACTTCTTCCCGATGACGACAGACGTCAAAATATCAAAGTGAGTTCTGTAGTGACTTTCCATGTTCTTTCCTATGTGTTAAATTTTTTATTAACACGGATCTTTCATTTTATTCGAAGTATATATATATATGTACTCAACATTGTAAAAAGGAAAACAATCCAAAAGGACAACAAACGTTTCACAGTAAACCACAGACACAGAACAAAGACACAAACACAATTACTATCTCTAATTTTTGGTTGAACCGTTATCAGGAGAATTGATATTGGGACAATATTGAACCTGATAACGGTTCAACAAAAAATTAGGGACAGTAAGTGTGTTTGTATCTTTGTTCTGTGTCTGTGGTTTACTGTGAAACGTTTATATATATATATATATATATAAAGATTTCAGAAACACGTGAAATAACAATCAATGATCAAAATATTGTGGTTTGATCATATATATATTATCATGAAGAAACCTATCCACAAAGTACAAAAACGTTTCAGAGTAAACTACAGCTTCAAAGTAAAGAGAAGTAAACAGAGACAACACTGTTAGTCTCTAACCATCGCTTCGCAAGTGCGCTTGATGTCCCTATCTCCTCGCTCCTGATGGCGGTTAAACCGAAAATTTGAGACTGATATCGTGTTTTCTATTTAGTTTATAAATATAGTTTAATCTAAATCGTATATACATATATATTTGTAAAAGTTGGGAGCAGTCCTTCAATGCATGCTTTTAAAAAATAATAAAATAAAAAATTATGGTGATTTAATTTTAAGTTGAGCTCTGAATTAAAGAAAAATTAATATTAAAGGAAAAATATAAGATGAAATTGAACCAAGTGGAAAAAGACATCCAGTTTTTAAAAGCATAATATATATTATATATATATATATTATTTAACAGATTCAATAATATATCGACCGTTTGATAGAATAGGTGTGTTCTCTAATCGGGGTTCGGTCAATTTTCCAGGATAAGAAATCAAACTCCCGTTGCCAACGTTTCGGTTTTATTTAAAACCTTTTTCATAGGCAGAAGTAAGAATTTTTTAAACTAAGAAAATGAAATTTACATTATTTAAAGGAACAACACAAAAGAAGATGCACAACCTTCATCTAAAACGATTTAGATGAAGGTTGTGCATCTTCTTTTGTGTTGTTCCTTTAAATAATGTAAATTTCATTTTCTTAGTTAAAAAAATCTTACTTCTGCCTATGAAAAAGGTTTTAAATAAAACCGAAACGTTGGCAACGGGAGTTTGATTTCTTATCCTGGAAAATTGACCGAACCCCGATTAGAGAACACACCTATATTATTTAATATATATATATATATATTCAGTTTGCGTAAATGTTTTGATTGATATTCTGCTATTAATGTACTCATATTATAAATTCCTATGTTTTTTTCATAATTCCATACTTCCGCTTATAAATATTTTTTTAAAATAAAACTGAAAGCTTGACAATGATAGTTTTATAAAATTTCAAAACTAGCCAGTTTTATATAAATAAGTTTTTTATTATAATATATATTGCAAAAATGAAAATAACGGTATAAATACAATTTTTAAACTGAGTTTGTTTTCAAAAATAATCTAGAAAGATTGAGAAATAAATTAAGAATAATTTCCAAATGTTTTAAATCGTATTAGATTTATTTAAACAATTAAAGCTTGAACCAGATAAGGTAGACTGTGGGATCCTCTACGAATTTCGAATAGTAATGGAATACGTGACTGAAATTCGAACAGCTGTGAAGTAAGTAGGAAGTAAGGGAGGTACTGAAGAAAGAGCAGTTAACTGCTTTTAAAGATTGAATGAAAAGGGATAGTCAAATCTGTTTAAACAAATAAAGAACAACAAAAAATAATCTTAACAAAATTCTAACAAAATGAAAATATTCAATATAAATAAAAAAAAAGGTTAATATCCATTGGAGAATGATGATAAAATAATAATATAAAAATATCAAATGGTTAAAATATATATTTCAGGCTGGAAATATTACAGAAAAATACAAGTTAATTTGAAACAGATTTTTCTAAAGATGGATTGAATTTATACGAGAAGTTCTGTCTCTTTTATGTACATTCATATATATTTCAAGCAATGTTGTGTAAATGAAACAACAGAGTTGTCAACAGGATGACAGTAAAAACCGGTATTTTGTTTAAATTTTTATCTAAATTATTGTTGTTGGTAGTAAAATTAAATTTGAAGGAAGCTAATTTGAACTAGTAGTATACCAGTAAAGTCTGTTGCCTCAAAATTAAATATATAGCTAAACAAAATTGTTTATTTAAAGAACTGATGTTTTATTATTTTATTTTTATTATATAATAAGGCGACTCTCGAGTCAAACATTTGTGGTGATAAATAAATTTTTCTTATAAACATATATATATATATATATATATATAAGCTACCTAATAATAAATAAGCTACTTATAAATAAACCACAATAAGAAAATGGGAAAACAAGACTAAGATCTTTCAACCGTAACAAGCGATCTTCATCAGAGTCAAAAACCGAACTGACTTGTTTTCCCATTTTCTTATTGTGGTTTGATCATTGATTGTTATTTCACATGTTTATGTGAAATCTTTTTATCGATATATATATATATATTGATAAACGAAATGTGACTTAAAAGGACAGATAACACTTAAAATAAACTGTGACATAGAAAAAAACGTAAGTAAGGACTGACTTTTTAAGGTGTTCACTTACGTGGTCGTCATCAGGAGAAGACGAAGAATTGACGGAGGAACGACAGTCAACTAAAGAACTCTCTGGTTAGAGGGCTAAAGCAGTGATGTCGCGAAGGAGAAAATAAAAAAAAAGAACTAAGGAGTGGAAATTAGTTCATTCTTTCTAGAAGGAACGTACTGCATCTTCTTCACCGATAGTCTCTTTCTGACGACGAACTCCAGTTCGAAATATTGAAAGTAAGTGTCTTGTTCGTTTTATGTGTTGATACTTTTTAACAATACTATTTTGTCTGGTTTGAACTGTTTCTTTATTACATCTTATATATATCAGTAAGAAGCAGAGGTTCTTAAGAGTTGGTCAACACAGAAACACACTTCACATAGGCCAAAGTTTTTCTGTATTTGTATAGCATCATCAAAGCTCAGATGACGGTGTATGAAGTTTGTTTTTCGACCAACCCTCGAAAACATTTGCTGTATATTATGAATTTCTTTTAGGCCTAAAAATAAAATATTTTGCATGCTTTGAATATGTTGTATGAAGTTGTGACATAATATGAAACAGGAAAGAAAACACTTATTCTAATTGTCAATTTCAGTGAAAGTCTTGCTTCAGGTTATTCAAACGGAAGGAAATCAGTTCCCGAGAAATTATTATATCAGATCAGCCCCAGCAAAAAGTGGAATAACTTACACCGGCAAATTGACAGGCATCTGTTTTGCCTGACCTACAATGTTTTGCATGTTTGTTGAAGCTAGATAATTGTGTTTAAAACTCCCATTTATCATCCTATTCATTTTAATAGGTCATTGTTTCTTATTTTAAAAATTTCATTATTTTCTTTATGAAAAAAATTAAATCTATATAAATAAAAGAAAGGTTTTGTCTGCACATTGCTTAGAACAGACTCATTTCAAGTTATCTTTACGTTTCATACATTAGAAAAGCTGAATCTACCCTTGGTAAAATTTCTGTCTGTCGGTTTGTCCGCAAAATTTTGTCACAAGTGAACTCAGCCACCATAAGACATAAAGAAGTGAAACTTTGAAAGTAGGTTTACGTATGTCTAGCTTAAAATATAAGCATTGAATGATTTGGAAATTCAATCTTGAAGCGAATTTATGGAATTTTAACTTGTCTTTGGCTAATTTCACAGACATGTTTATTTTGAAAATATACAGGTATAGCAAGTAGATATTGTTAGTTGATTTTAATTTCATTTGCGACTATGCTCCCAACAAAAATGTGCAACGTGACACGCCAACGAATTCGTGCTTTGCATAGATTCGTCTTAGAAGCTGATATAATGACTGGGTATGGTACTGGGGAGTCAGTGTTTATACCAAGCATACCATTGATACCTAGCAACTGTCCCTTTGAATTCAAACGGTTGAAATTTCCCGTCAGCGTCTGTTTCGCAATGACGGCAAATAAGTCGCAAGGTCAAACCCTGTCTACAGCAGGAATTGTAGCGAATGAGACCAAATTTTACCCACATGGTCAACTGTATGTTGTTTGCTCAAGAGTCAGAGGTTCCAACTCTCTGTTTTTCCATGTATCTGAAGGACAGACAGCTAATGTGGTGAATTCAGAGGCTCTTACTTAACACTGTGCTAATAAATATATTTTTTCTCACCATAAAATTTTTCTTATAATATTTTGAAAAACCACGTATCATTTCTGAATTTTTGTAAAATACCCGTCAAAGAAGGTCTGCTAGATCGCAAATAAAACTGACTTAATGGCTTTGAAAGTTTGATTTAAACCCGGTAAACTGTCAAGTTGCAGATAAACCTTAAGAATCAAATTAATGAAGAAACAAAGGTATTCCTGCTGATGGCTTTCCAAATGATATTAGTTTATTTTTGGTTTAGGATTAAGGCATCCCCTACACAGTTATAAATACAGAAACCTCTTCCTGACTCTTCCCCTTAGGACACTCCATTTGTACCAGACACCGGAGGACATTTCCGCTTGCATCTTTGTTATTCTTTAAATAACATTCAGAGGGGTTGTGGTTTTAAATATGTTCCTACTGAAACCAATTGCTTAAGAATAGCTTAGTACCAAATTTGAATTTACCTTATATATAAAAAATAGTGATATGTAAGTATTGATTTTAGCTCAAATTATTGATATCAATTTTCAAAGAAAAAATACGAACACAAAAAAACCGTATTAGATTCCACAACTGGAAAACTCAGCAGAATATTACACTTTCTCAGAGCGTAAAAATCATATTTTTTTCAATTTTGTATAAATTTCTCCATACAATTTTTTGTTAAAATCGCTTTGGAATTAGGGTTTTTACTTGTTATTAAATATAAATGGGGTACTGTTCCAATAGAAACTGCCCTACACGGTGAAAAGTTTAGAAAAATACACTGGGATAGATGCAAAATATTTTTAAATAACATTCATTAAGTTAATACAAATATTATAAAGCTGTAAAAACCATTACAAGTGCAATCTGTTATTGTATGGAATTTACTCATATTGGGGATTTTGATTTTTTTTTTCTTGTGGAGACGTAATTTTTGAAATACTCCAATATGAGTAAATACCACACTACGAGTATAACAGATTGCACAAGTAATAAATTAAAACGGCGAGTCAAGCCCCAGCAGTCAATCCTTTTTTGTGTGGAGGCGTAATTTTTGGAATACCCTAATAATTTAGTTTCTTAGCAAAAGTTAAGTCTAGGATATTATTAGTAGGATATTATTAGTAGTATTATTATCTACTAATAAAATCCTGCTCATATTATTAGTAGATAATAATTACTAAATTTGATATTTCATATGAATAATATTCTGTGTTTTTAATATAACAATGAATACGATAGTTCGTAAATATGACACTAAAGAATTTCTGGCAGATTAAGTTACTAGAAGATATGATTATGTGTTTTATTTTTTTTTTATGGTTTAATAGGTTCCCCTAGCGGGTGATAACGTCAGCCATTTACCGGCTTTTTGTTTAATCGGTGATTCTACAGATTCTACATTGGGAGTTCTAAATGTTGACTAACTCAAGTACATTTCGAGTAGGGATCTGTAACGAGTACCTGACATCGTACAGGCTCGGGACCGACGACGTTCTCAGATTTATTCACCTCCCGCGTAAATAAATCGAGGGCCAGGTGGGGATCGAGCCCCTGACTACCACCTTAGAGGCACATACATTAACCACTGACCCAACCTGACCCCCTATGATTATGTTAATATATATAATATCATAACAAGTACCCAAATGAAGAAAGAAACTCAAAATATACGCATGCCTCATTGCGCTTAGTCAAGGCCGGTAGTAACGCATGACATAGCTTAAAAAATGCTAACATGCTTAAGTTTAGTTAGAGTAGGGAGTAGTGAAAACTGTTCCCGACTCTTGGTATATACATTATCATCTTTAACATAAAAAAATCCAGCTTTGAGGATTCTATTCTGCAAACTGGACCTTTTGTTCTTGCGGCAGCACGTAATCCACTAGACCACTACTGTCCTGATAACATATATTTGAAAACGGCTAAAGGATAATTCCACAGGCGACAAATAATAATACACTGGATAACAGCACACGGTTCTTCACCAGCAAACACAAGTTGCGTAATCGTTTGTGAGAAGAGAAACATCAACAATCAAGATAGTTAAAGCTTCTCATAAAGTGTAAAATTGATTTGATCACCAAAACTAATAACCCAAACTTTAAGGTCATAATAATTTCTTCTTGAAATTCCACAGCATCAATCCAACGATTCAAAGATGACCCATTTTATAGAATTACCATTTAAACATCCAGTGCATAACTTACTCATATAAGGTATTGACCTTTTGGGACCAATCTAAACATTTCGCATTTAAACATGGACAAGCAACTCAACTTGATTTAGTGGTTAGGTCGGCTTTAAAAAAATAACCGAATATCAAATGTGACATTTTCTTTAAATTTTCTAAATAACAAACTTTCTCTCCTGCTTTATTTTTAGCCACTTTACGTAACCCTTGATATGTTTTTTTTTAATTTAAATGCAATATGTGCATCTGCAACATTCCATTAAAAAAAGACCATTTCAATGAACCTCTAAATTTAGAAATTAGTAAAACACTATATTATTAAAAAACCTTGTAAATGTTACGCTGATACAAGTTGCAATATAAGTATATATGTTAATACGATGAGTTTAGGACTCATCTAGACAGGACAAGTAGGCAGGAAATTTAAGAAAAAATGGCAATAATGGAAGAGGCACGAAGAAATAGTCCAAATGATTCCTTAATACAATGCTTCCAAGCTTCCTTAACACTGGACCCCTAAAGAAATTTCACTCCAACTTCACACCCCTTGAAATTTATAGTATACTCAAAGATAACTTAACAAAAGAAACAAATAAAAAATTAAGCACAAAGAATATTTAACGAAGAATACAGACATGCAAAAAAAAAATTCTTGAAAGATATGAAAAATATTTGAATTATAATAATATTATGTTGTTTATATGGAATTTTCTCGCACCTCCTTCATCTACAGTAAACTGACTGGAGATGAAGTTGGATTAATAGTATGAACACTTAGGTCTTGGTTATGAATCAGTAGAAGCATGAGATTCATTTATGAAGCACAAGTCAGGTATGCTTTTTTATAACCCCCCAATGTGCCTTCACCTTGTCGTGGTGGGGGGTTAACACGTTTTGATGGCGTGAACTAAGAAAGGCACAACTTGAGCAGGATGCTAGCCTGGGCCGGCGTACAGGGATGAAAAGTCCTCTCAGTCGTAAGATGACTTGGGCGGTGGTCTTTATTGGTATCTTTCACTGTGGTGACACAACAGCGGCTTTAGCTGCTCTCTTGGGGTTCCTGATCTTGGCTGGTGTTCGGGGGTGGAAAGTCCGCCCAGTCGTAAGATGACTTAGTCGTTGTCTGTCCTTATTGGTCTCTTTCAATGTGGTGGCATAACAGCGGCTTTAGCTGCTCCCTTGGGGTTCCTGATCTTGGCTGGTGTTCGGGGGGTGGAAAGTCCGCCCAGTCGTAAGATGACTTAGTCGTTGTCTGTCCTTATTGGTCTCTTTCAATGTGGTGGCATAACAGCGGCTTTAGCTGCTCCCTTGGGGTTCCTGATCTATGGCTGGCGCCCGGGGGTGGAAAGTCCACCCAATCGCGTACTACTTCGGGTACTGCATCCCAACACTTCTTTTCTTTTTCCGGCGCCTGTCTTTTCTAAGACATTTTTCAGGCCTTCAGTGAAATCCACAGTGACATTTTCTTTAAGTTTTTTAAACAACAAACTTTCTATTGTACTTTATTTTTATCCTGCTAATAATGCTTTTTTTAAATTTAATATTAAAAGTATATAACTACAGAAATGTTGCAAAATATCCATCTGCAGCATTAATAGAAAAAGAAAAGAAGAACTTTGTTCATTATACACTTTATAATATTTTTTTTTGATGACACTAGCGGTCTAGTGTTTTACGTACTGCCACTGGAACCCAAAGTCTCAAGGCTAGAGTTTTTCATGCTAACGATGGAAGAGTATACTAATGTACGTTACTATAAATTTATTAACAAGTACATTATTATTAGCCATAAGAGAGCTATAATAACGGGTCGATTCTATCTCAGGGGTACTTTATTTTGTTTTTTTTTTTTCATTTAAGTTATTAGGGTACGTATCTTTAACGAGGTTCTGAGCTCGTGCAAGCTTAGTGAAGACAGCTTTACATCCTCTCTAGGGGACGGCGAGGTCGTGGAAAGCAAGGTCAGGCAAAAGATTCTAATGTTCAGTACAAAAGTCAAGCAGTCTCCCCGTCAGGCCACACCTGACTCCACTCCTGACTTTTTTTTTTTTTTTTTTTTATAATGATGGCAAACCTTGACTCTACCATAAACCAGTTCGACGCAAGCATATTCTTATATGTACTCTTTACAACCCCAACGCTTATCAACGCTAATACCAGTCGGAAGCAAGCATATGCTTACATGTACTCTATTCAACCCCAATACTATCAACATATGTGCCAGTCGGAAGCAAGCATATGCTTACATGTACTCTATTCAACCCCAATACTACCAACACATATATCAGTCGAATGCACGCATATGCTTACAAAATACTCTTTACAACCTCTACGCTTATCAAGCTATATACCAGTCGGAAGTAAGTATGCTTATTACTCTGACATACTCTTACATGTATGTATGCTTACATGTACTCCTTACAACCCCAATACTATAAACATATATATCAGTCGAACGCACGCATATGCTTACCAAATACTCTTTACAACCTCTACGCTTATCAACCTATATATCAGTCGGAAGCAAGCATATGATCACCAGGTACTTTTTAAAGCCCTAATGCTTATCGACCTGCGTAACTAAACTTTGAAAAGAACTGTTCTAGAATACTCTCAGAAATGCTACTAACGCGTAGATGAGGTTGAGTAAGGTTGCAGTTGCAGTCCTACAAAAGAACACAGATAAGCCGAACATGACTCTTTGTGATACCAGGTAATAAAGATTGATTTTACATTTGGAGTTTTAAATTTTGCCTTATTCAAGTGTATTTAGTGTAGGGATCTTTAACGAGTACCTGACATTGCAATCTCGATCGTCTCGAGATCGACGGTGTAACATTCATACTTCTCTGAGAGATGACTTTCTCAGATTTATTCACCTCCCACGGGAATAAATCGGTTGCCAGAATGGTTATTGAACCTCGGACCCACCAGTACAGAGGCGGGCACGGGCCCTAACTTAGAACTAAAACAACTAAAAACATAGCTTCCATCTCGTAATAGTCTACATGGAAAGAGAGTTGGATACCAGAATACTCAACTTACAGATACGTAATATAGACTTGACATCTACAACTAAAATCCGAATTTAAGATTATTTTACTTATCTTCTTCAGTAGGAATTAGCTTAATGTTCTCCCATCTTATCTACATTTATTCTCCAGAACCAGTCTTTAGACTTTATTTCTCAAGTCTTATAACCGTTAATGCTATATCCTATAGTCCTCTATTCATAAACTAAGCAATCTTATACAAGATTTGCTTAAGAAACAGAAAAACTATCAAAATAGGACATACAGAATCGTAAAATTATCCTAATGTTAAAAATTAAGATAGCTAGTAAGTCTTATATTCTTATTAAGGAGAAATCAAGAATTTATTGCTGTAATCCCATGCCATAAGCGTCAGATATAAGTAGTTAAAGCTTTTTATGAATACATTGCCACACATTTAAAAAAAAAACATCTTAAAAGTAAAAGTAACTATTCAAGCTTTCTGCAATTTTAATAAATTATCACATATTTTTTCATAAAAGATTTCACATAAACATGAAATAAAATCAATGATTAAACCAAATAAGTAAATGGAAAAAAATAAATTCTTTCAACGTAACATATTTCGTCAGATCAAAAACCAATGCGTAATCTTTTTTAATTAATATTACTGAATTATTAATTTATGGTTAAGTGATTTTTATGTCTATCATTAAAGGTTAGAAAAGTTAAGTTTAATCATTTATTTGATCTGACGAACTTGTTACGGTAAAGATCTTAGTCTTGCTTTCATTTTCTTATTGGTTTGATCATTGATATTTTTTTATATATAAAAATTATAATAATAAGAACAATATGGAATAGAATTTTTTATTTTCCATGTTAATTAAAAAAAAAATATATTCCTATTATTAAACAGTAAAATTATGTATAAGGCTTAGGATTAAAAAAAATTTGTTTTTCGTTGAGTAGCGAATTTGCTTCTGGGTCAAAATTCTATATCAAGTTTTCAATAGGAAACATGTTTAAAAGGCCGGAGTCCAATAAAGAAGGTTTTGTGACAGACTGACTATATTTTATACAAATTTCATTTGATATTTTTTTCTTGATATTATCTATGATATCAAATTTTAAAAAATGAAATCTGTTGTTTATTGTTTGAGTTTATTTTACTATTTCTCATTGTAAGATATGGTTAATATTTCATTGTTTGAATCTTAATTTTACTCTTAGTGGCTCAGGTAGCTCAGTGGTTTATGTGCTCGACTCTGAACTGTTAGATCCGTGGTGGAATATCACCAGTGGCCTTCGATTAGTCCAGCAGTAGGTGAAAAAATTCTGAGTACGTCATAACTCAGACAGCCTGTACAATGTCAAGTACTCGTTAAAGATATCTGCTGTGAATGCACTTGAGTTAGGCAAAATTTAGAAGAGTTAATGTAAAATGTTCATTGTGTGCGCATTTGCTCAGCCTATGTGCGTTTTCTCGTGGGATAGCCTCTGCAATATAACCTAACTTATACCATTCTTGACAACTGTAAGTTGGCAGAAACCTATTTTCTTTCACTGACAGACTGGGCGAGCATCTAAGTACTCTAATACAGATCTCATGGTATTCCTAATAGTCGAGTACATGTTATTACATTTATAGATCAATCAAACTGCCAACACCTTGAGAAGACATATCCCGATACCTGAAAAAAATGTAACGATTGCACTCTTATCATGTAGTCTTAGATTCAAAATTTAAACACTTTAACAGATCTCTAACCGTCATGTGAAAATCTAGTACTTATTTTTATATAACATGAATACTAAATGACAAAACTTTAAAATAACTCATCTCATTGCCATTAAAAGTTCAACATATATACTAATATCGGCCATGGAAGCAAAAATGTTGATATTTTGATAAAAAACTGTTGTAATTCTCAAAAATTATAAAGAAAGTCTCCATATAAACAAGTTTTTATTAATAAAATAACGCGTTTTGAAACATAATTTTTTTTCTGGTAAATCTATAATATAAATAAAAAAAACATGATAACAATTAACTCACGAGTGCTTACTCATTCCTGCGAGCTACTTATGAAATGAACAGGTCACAATGATCTACCCACAATATAATTTATATTTACTAGTGAAAAAAAAAATCTATAATTAGTTGATATAAAAGTTATACTTTTTTTTTCTTACTCTATCCAGTCTTCCCACTCATTTTTATATTATTTCCTAATTTTAAAAGAAAAAAATAAGAGTACAGAGTGAGAGGCATCTTAATGACTACTTATTAGCTTTACTGTACCTAGAGCTACTTTTGCAGTTGCACAGTGACCTAAGTATAAAAAAATCAGAATTCTTTCGACTTTCCACCCTATATATCAATCAGTGATGAGATAAATTTTTTTAATGTTAATTTGATTTTTAAATTTTACGTGGTGTTAACTTTTTCAATGTCACATGATCTATCCTTGGCGATATATAATATTTTGGTAGGATAACAATCTACGTATTGAACACCCTGAATTAACCAATTTAAGAACAAAAATTCAATAAATTTAGAAATAAGATACTGCTCTAGTGATAAGTATACCAGAGTTACACTGAAGAAGGACATTACGTGTTCGAAATGGGTTGTTTTTTCAATAAAACTTGTTTATGTTGAAACTAAACTTATAATTTTCAAGAATGAGTAAAGATCAGTCAGTAAATCCCTGTACAGCTAATGGATCTGTTGCAATGCCTAATACACCGAACATAGATGCATTTTAAATCCTAAAGTTTCAAAATAATGATACTTTTATAGATGTTCATATTTAAATAAAAACAATGTTTAAAGTTCTTACAGGTCATTTAGGTTAATCCTTTAGGCAAAGTGGTGTAATATGCAATAGACTTAAAAGATTGCATTGTTGACCTTTTAGGTTAAATATTTCGAAATAATTAGGTTTGAACAGGTGTTTGATATCTCTAATAGGCATAGTAAGATGCAGTATTACTCTGACTTTTTAAATAACAAACTGAAAACACAAGAGGTTTGAAATAACAGAGGTGTAAGCGAATTGTCTTTATAGATCATAAACGGAAAAATGAAGGGAGATTGAAGGTAAGAAAAGCACTGTTTTTATGGGTCATTCAGGTAAAAATGTTTGAAACTTTATGAAAAATTGTCTAATATTTAGTATACAGTCATACATCTTCATACAAAATTAATAAGAACCACAATCTGTTTCCTAGGATGAGTTTATTGTGAAATGTATCGTTAATTACATGTAAATAGCTTAATGCATTCCATGTACCCAATATCTACCCCAAAATATATTTGATAAATTAAAACATATGCAAAAATCAATATAATATTTGTCATACATTTTATAATTTGTTTATTATAATAAAATTAAATAATAATATGTAAAGTAATTTATCTTTGGATCTGAACGACGGGTAGCTCAGTGCAAATTTATCCGAAAATTCCAACAAGATGTTTGAATTTTTCCACAAATTGGTCTGCTGCTTTCTTATAAGCACTAAATGCTTCGCCATACCTAACAACAGAGTGAATTTCAGTACCTCTTCTTAAATTTTTCGAACCATCACACGAAAACAAAGTTTGTAAGATGAGGCTCTTTTTTTGCAGAAATACCTTTTCGTAAGATGGAAATGTCGTAAAAAGATGTTTTTTTATGAAAGAGATACCACTGCACTAGAAATATTAAATTCTTTTGAAATAATGAGGTTTGAACAGGTGTCTGAATAGGCAAGGTGTGAATGAGTATTACTCCGACGTCATAAATACAGAAATGAATGCTTCTTGTTATTTCTAACAGAGGTGTAAACGAGGTGTTCCTGTAGGCCATAAATGTCAAAATGTTAACACCTTGATAATGACCTCATGTAATTTCTAACGGAAAGGTGATGACTCCATTATTATTCTTATCGGGCATTTGTTCCAAAACGATGATATTCTATCAGCTGTTGATATTTCCAATAGTCACGATGATAGTAATTATAAATTATAATTAATAAAACAAAGTTAGTTAAATCGAAAACTGTTCTTATTTCTTAAAGGATTCATTATCCCTATGAGTCAAAATGACTAAAATGTTAAGCAGTTAAATATCTCACGAAGTATTCAAGCAGCTATAGTGTGGTATTTACTCATGATTAAACATGGAAAAAACACTATCTTCCTACACAAAAAAGGATTTCATCAAACTACGCTTTTTGAACACTTTGTATTCATCGTCAGGTTACATCTACATTAGAAGGTATGGTTCCTGACGATGAACCCTAATTGTTCGAAACGCGTTGTGATATTAAATCTTATTTGTGTGGGAAGATGTTTCTTTTCCTCTTCAATTATGAGTTAAATATATCTTGAGACATTATATAAGTAAATTACAAAAATTTCATTGAGGTTTTATGAGAATCCAAAATTATAACAGCATTATACTTTTTTTCGTAAAGGATCAAAAGATTTTGGAAATTCATTAGTTGTATAAACATTCACTATGTGGTATTTAAAATATCACATAAATTATATAATTTTTGAAACCAAAACAAAGTGTTTCTTTTTCAGGTTTATCTATTATTAGTGAAAAAGGTAGAAATAGGAAATGACTTAATAACATTCATTTGTAAAGGAATATTCGATATTACGTTGTGGTTGAAGAAAATATGATTGGTTTCACTTGTGGAAGAAGAAAGTGAAAGGGTGGAAAGTTTCAGGGGTATTAGAAGGGTTGCTTAATTGAAAGTGGTGCTAAGAAGAGGTTGATAAGTCAGGGGTAGAAGGGCAGGGCGCTTTGAATAACAGGTTGGTGCGTGCACAAGAGGAAATTGGGATTTTAGATTTCTGGTGAAGGGGAGAGGGAAATATTGTCATGAAAAGTGGACTGTGAGAAGGGGTCAGTGAACGGTAGAACAGGCAGGTTTCAACTTTTATCGATTCTTCTAGGTTGTTAGCTGTTATTGATTTGACAATATGACTCCAAGGTGAAGCCGACAGTATAGGTCTTCAGGGGCACGCTAGCCTTCTAACTACTTTTAGAAAAGAGATTGATCAGGGTGTTACGTTTATCTGTCTTAGAGAAATTAATACTTTATGGATATTTTGAAAGTGATAACCACAACACTGGCTTATATAACTGTAACCCGGCCAGTTGCCACAACACCACAGAAGCTCCACAAGGAATGGGTGAACATTATTCATTTCAGTATCCCATCATTGTATGCAGTGATTAATACAAGAACATTCAACTTAAAATGAATTTAACTTAAATTAAACACATCTCAATTAGAATTGACATATTTTGCTTGCAACACCTTAACTAAATCAGTTCTTCTTATGCATACGGAAGCCTACATATAGTCAAGTAAGATTTTACCAGTGTCACTTTGGGTTTAATTTATTGACAATAAACAGAAAAATTCACTTCAATATTTCAAAAATTCCAAAATCAGGAGAAAATTTAATCCACTGTGGTTGCAAGTAGCAAATGAAATGTAGTTATCAAGTTTTGGTCCAACGTCAAAAACAAATCTGATGAAAGCACCTTTAAGCTATTTTAGTCTATATTTTTAGATATCCTTCAGGGATACATCAGTAAAAAAACTAATTGCAATAACGTGAATGGTAATAATCAATGGGATTAATCGGTGTATCTTTCATCTTGCAAACCTATTCAAAGAACACATCAAAAACTGTCAAGTTCTTGATAAGAATGCTTAACATTCTTCATGAATAGCGATTGTCCCAAAGATTGAACATAGAATTAAACATGAATGTAAAAACGAGTGAGATTGAAATAAATGCTAACAACCATATCAAATGAAAATAAGAGGTTTTTACCAAAATATGTGCTCCTGAGATACCTACATTTGGGGCATTCGCAGGAGTGCAACCTCGTGCAGAAAGGGTCTCACCCTGGGGAAAATCGCCTTGCTGATCACGTTAACCCCGCGCCAGGTAATTATATGTATTTTGTAGCAGTCAAATACTACTATTGTTGCGTTTAAATATCTACAATTATTATTAAAAATAATTCACCCATATACCATTATACACCTTATTTCTTTTTCATATACTCAAGTCATCATTCTATCAACCCAATTTTTTTTTTACATCGAATTAAAAGCTACAAAAACAAAGTTTATTAATGACCCATTCAAACTATTTTGTAAGCTCATCAGCACTAATCTCCGTCTTAATCTCTTAATGCGATTCTTCCAAACCATTAGCTAAATGAATTAGGCTCTTTAAAGTTAACAAGATAAAATTAATCAGCCAAAACTTTGTTAGCTAAACTATGTCGAACCAATTTTACAATATTTATAAAACCCAATTTTTTTTTAAAACTTCAGACAAAAATAAACCTAGAAAATAAACCTAGAGAGTATTTTTTTTTATAATAGTTTAAATCTGTGTGGAAGGTATAAAAAAAAAGGAGTAAAATGAAGAGGGATTTATACAAACAAATGGCTTTGGGAGACACAGAGGTGGAATGGCTGGTATCCTGGTCAGTTTTCAAAGGCTTATTGACAATACACTCAGAGAACTTTACATGAAACTGTATCAAATGCATATATAATTTAATGTATTACAAGCCGGCTGTTGTACACAAATCTGGTTATATAGATTAGTTTTATAACATACAATGATAATTCTATTACGCTTTACAAACTAAATGATCTAATCTTTAGTTTTAATTGTCTGGGTGTTTTAGTTTTTGATGTGTATTTGAATTACTGTAGTGGTTCTTCACTATTCTTATCTGATAGTCAGATAGCTCGATTTTTAATAGTTTCTAGACAACTTAGGCTCACCAATATTATCAACCTTGTGTATAAAGCCAAAGTTTAATTTTGAACCTACCTACTTTTATATATTTTTCAATTCAGAAGTGGAAATATCTTCAGTAAACCTGAAGAGGATGTATAGGCAGGACTCAGTCTTGAGCCTGTACTACGTCATCATCGAAAAAAATTTGAACTATTATGATGAAAAATACAATCTAACCATGCCTTGAATGGCTTCTGAACTTCTCCATTGTCAAGAGAAAACCCGATTATTATTTTATGCTATAGACGATAATCGACTCTACCTAGATTGCGTTGTTGATTGCCATTTTCTCTAAACCTATTCGGTATTATCTTATTTTATCAAGTATTTACTTTAATTTTTTAATTGCAATGTATAGCTCTTTAATTTTAACTGTTTTCTATCAATATATTCATCGACGATCTCATTACCTTTCCCTCTGTGTTATTGGATCTGTCAATCGTATAAATAGGTCCTTTGTTGCATGGTCTGCTCTTCGTTGTACTCTTCTGAACATTATGTTAGGTTAGGTTGCCGTAGCAATCCTAGGAAAGAAGAAACATAGGTCGAACATTGGCCCTTTGTGGTCGAACAGTTGGCTACCCTCCTCAAGCAGATCACATCTCGTCTCCGGATAACAACAACGGGTCAAAATTCGAAGTAAATTGTGATATTCTTTTGTGTTTTGCTTTGTTATTTGATTTGTTATCCTCGTAAAATGTCTCTTTTTTTAAGCATTTATATATTTATACAAGGTTTCAGATAAACACGTGAAATAACAATCAATGATAAAACCAGAATATGAAATGGGAAAAAAAGGACTAAGATCTTTCAACCCTAACAAGCAGTCTTCATCAGAGTCGAAAACCCAACTGAAAAACCCTGTTGGATTTCTTGACTCTGAAAAATCTTAGTTACAGTTGAAAGATCTTAGTCATTTTTTTTTCATTTCATTTTGTGGTTTGATCATTGATTAGATGTATATAAAACTATTAAGTTAAGTAAGTTAACTCCAAAGGAGGCTTATGGGTTCATATAGTAGAGCACTGAAGTTGGTAAAATAGGGGTTATTGACGAGTGAGTGGTTTTCATGAATCGTTGTCATCGATCTTCATGAGGTTTGGTAATTGAGGTGTCGTTAAAGCTAATCGTCGCTTGCCCGAGGTGTTTGACACCCTGGAGACAAAGCCATTGAACTTGATAAGACCAAGGATGTGATTTCCAGTTGTTTTCCTCCTTCAGGCCTGTGATTAAAGCAAAGCACTTCAGAGCTGTTTAAGGCGATAAGCAGTGGTCGCTGGCATGCCTCAAGATCAATGTCCCCTTAGTTTAACTTGATGCCATTAACCTCCAGTTCAGGAGACGCTTAATTACTTCTATAAATGGATACAATTTTGATAACTTATCATTTCACCTTCTTCAAATAAAGCTATTATGCAAGTTCATTAGTTTAACATAACAAAACAAAAAAATAACAAACGATTTTAATTTTGTATTTCAAAATTCAGTTGAAGCAATTAAACGATTTCACCCTTTCCACTTGACAGAAAAGGTTGTGAAAACCTCTCCTTTCTTCCCAAGCTTTTATCTGCTTGCTATCATGTTTATTATAGTTTGGTAATTACGCAGTACCGCTTCTAATTGGTGCCTCATCAACATGTGGAAAGCCGGCCGGAATCCGGCCAAAAGGACCTCTGTTCTGTAAGCAGCCTGCTTACGTCAGACAGACATGAAAGCATACCTCTCCCACCCCCAGGAAATGAGCTGCTCACATGACTTGCTTCAAACAACTGCTACCTCCTGTTACAACAATAACTGACTTCACGCACTTAGGCGCTTTTAACTTCCTGCACACGCAGGGCAAAGCCCCTAGTTACTTCGCAAAGCTGGGCACTTGGCGAAATCATGATAACAATGTCGGGCAACCCCTCAGAGAGAAAACGCAAAGTACAAAACATCCCCTACTGCTACTCCACAGCACTTTCCCTTATCATTACCTCAAACTTAAAATCGTAGCCCGCTCCTCATTTACACAAGGAAGAAAAAAATAACAGCAATACAATTTGACGGATTTTTTTTCGCCCTTAAAAATACTAGTATACGTATTTTGTTATTTATCTCATGGTAAGCTATTTGTCTTAAACTTCAAGTGAGTTTAAATTTTTCAAATTAAACCAAAAAATGTAAAAAATCAAACTCATAATAATTAATAAAAGGTTTTCTATCAATTATGGGCATACATATGAATTTAGAAAGTTATTATTATAAATTCATATTATGAAGATTGCGTTGTTGATTTCCTTTTTCACTAAATCTATTCCATATTATATAATTACGTAAAATAATTAATTCAATTTTTTTAATTACTATGTATTATTATTTAATTTTAACTGTTTTCAGTCTTTACCTTTCCTCTGTGTTATAAAATATATTATTACTTTTAATATTTATTAACTTAATTTTACCAATGGAAGAAAGTGTTAATAACAAAAGGCTATCAAAATTTATAGTAAACCAAGAGTTTTATTATTAATAAAAAGTTATATTATTATATTAATAATAAAGAGAACAAGTTTTATTATTATTTTATTCATAATAAAACTGTTGAATAACACTACTTGCATCAATGACAGTTGAATGCCAAATTTTAAACAAATTGCAGTTTCACGCCTTATCATAATTTTTTTTATGATTTTGAAGGCTTAGATAACACTACAGAGGCAAAGATGCAAATTAAAAGTTGTAGAAAATAAAATTTGTAATCGACTATATGTTCTTAGATATTCTCGGTAATGTTGGTAAAAACTAAAAAAGTAGGTATTTATTTTTTTTATATATTTTATAATTATAACTTTTACATATCTAGATGTAGACACAATTTGTAATGTTCAAATTGAGGAAGTCAATGGGTGATTAATTGAGGAATGGGTAATTAAGGAAGTCAAACTACGACTATTTTTGTAGTTTGTAGACTACTTTGTTAATAAATAGCCTACAAACTTAGTGTGCACCACGTTAGAGTCATCAAGAGCACAGGTGGGCAAACTATGGCCCACGGGCCATATCCAGCCCGTTGGTGTTTTCAATCTGGCCTGCTAGTTCTTTAAGACTTATAACCAATAGATACGAGCTAGTATTTTTTTTACCTTTTTTGAATAAATGAAGAACTAAGTATACATTAAACCGACTTTATCGTGTTTTGGTAAAATTAAATTACCATTTTACTTCTGAAAAATTTAAACAAAAAACTGAAGAAGTTAAACTGTCGAATAGGTCTCCTTACTACATATACTAGTATATACAGTAAGAAGACCTATTCGACAGTTTAACTTCTTCAGTTTTTTGTTTAAATTTTTCAGAAGTAAAATGGTATTTTAATTATACAAAAACACGATAAAGTCGGTTTAATGTATACTTAATCTTCATTTATTCAAAAAAGGTAAAAGAAAAGAAAAGAAATTATCTCGTATCTATTGGTTATAAGTATTGAAAAATTAGTGAAAAAATTGAGTCTATAAATTCTAAATTAGTACCTCGACTTAAGTTATCTATAAAACATGAAATGAAATGAGAAAACTCTCAAGGCCCTTGCTAAGATTCAATACGAGTTTTCTCAAGTTACTCGAAAAAGAGATAACTGTCATTAAACTCGCTGAAAGTTTATACTTCAAAGTAAAATATCACATCGGACATTGTGATGAAGCGGTGTGGGTTTTCAAAATAGTAGAAAGAACACCTGACTGAAAAAGAATGCATAGCCCTGTTTAAGATGGAAATAACAATGCAAAAGAATGATTTTCAAAAATACAAATCTAAGATCAATAATTCTATCGGATTAGAGAAAAGAATATTGGGTATATGAACTTTTTTCGAGCATCTAACAGCGAATCATTCAAAGGCACCAAAACTTTCCATCAAAGGAAATTAACCTTGTAACAAATTTAAAATTAAATTACTCTGTGCCTTTTGTTCCTTACATTTATTTAAAACAAGGATAAAATATAAAAAAATAGAGATCATGCCTATGAATTGAGATCCGTATTTCACTCCGGCCCGCATAATACATTTTTGAAGTCAATGTGACCGCGAGCCAAACAGTTTGCTTACTTCTGATCAAGAGAAAAGTAAAAATTAAAATTATTGTAAAAAAAATCAAGTATACGGAGATTGCCTAATAAAAACGTATAACACATACATTAATAGTACATTTTCAAGTGATCCATGCAGTTTTGGAATATATATATATATATATATATATCAATGATCAAACCACAATAAGAAATGGGAAAACAAGATTAAGATCTTTCAACCGTACTGTTGAAAAATCTTAGTCTTGTTTTCCCATTTCTTATTGTGGTTTGATCATTGATTGTTATTTCACGTATTTATGTGAAATCTTATATATATAAAAAATATAATAATATATTGTCGTTGAACAGACGTATTCGCTGATGTATTTTCTTCACTAGTTATGTTCAAGGTTTCTGAATACGGCTTCTTCTTTCCTTCATCCAAACTGTTGGAGAATGTAAATTAAGGTGGAAACGGACTTAATTTACATTCTTCCCAACGTTTTGGTTATGAAGAAAGTATTGAAGTATTCAGAAACCTTTGAATATATACTAGTGAAGAAAATGACATCAGCGAAATACGGTCAGCTAGTGTCGAACGATAATATTGCTTAAATTGAAGGACATGCTTCCAAATTTTACAAAATATTATATATATATTTATATATATATATATAGTATATATATATATAATATAAGGGCCTATCTTTGAAACATGACAATATGTGTGGTGTAAAAATTTGAATTAAATTTTGGATTAATAGATAATGCTTTCATTTTCAAAAACAACATTAATACATATAGTTTTTTTTTTATACGAGTATCAATTGATTTAGTCGTCGATGTATGATCGCCGATGATACAATGAATAAACGGAGCGATTTCCCTATTCCTAAAGCTGATGGATTACAGGAAGAGATGTGACCAAAGTGATAGGCACAAAGTAGATTTGTTGCAGCGTTTCGTTTCCCAATAAACGTTGATTGGTTTTTGATAAATCAGTGCTTTTGAAATATCGACTGAATATTTCAATTTTATATTATTTGTGAAGTTTCATAGCTCAAAGATAGTCACTCGAGTGGTCGGAATACACCACTAATTAGTTTGTTATTTGAAGAACTATAGTTTCACTAATTAACTTAAATCGATTGAGATCAACTATCTATAGGACTCTACATATAGTTTCTCTATAGGATAAACTGTATTTTTAGTTTGTTGTGTGGATATATAGTTTAGAATATGTTTGTAAATCAATGAATGTCAAAATAAACATTTGTCTGTCAAAGTGTCCCTCCCACTCTTTTAACTCCCGAATGGCATCCAATTTGAAAAATGTTGACGTAATTTTGATTTGAAGACATCTGCTTCTGTGTTCAAATTTTTAAATATATTTTTGATTCTAATTCTCATAAAAGGTAGAGAGGCTTTAGAAGCTTAAACTGATTGAAGTTCAAGAGGCTCAGAAGTGTGCCTCTGAGGATCAAGAGCTTCAGGGCTTCAAGAAATGTGCCTATGAGGTTCAAGAGCTTTAAACACTCATGAAGTGTGCCTCTGAGGATCAAGAGCTTCAGGGCTTCAAGAAATGTGCCTATGAGGTTCAAGAGCTTTAAACACTCATGAAGTGTGCCTCTGAGGATCAAGAGCTTCAGGGCTTCAAGAAATGTGCCTATAAACTTCAAGAGCTTTAAACACTCATGAAGTGTGCCTCTGAGGATCAAGAGCTTTAGGGCTTCAAGAAATGTGCCTATGAGGTTCAAGAGCTTTAAACACTCATGAAGTGTGCCTCTGAGGTTCAATAGCTTCAGGGCTTCAAGAAATGTGCCTATGAGGTTCAAGAGCTTTAAACACTCATGAAGTGTGCCTCTGAGGATCAAGAGCTTCAGGGCTTCAAGAAATGTGCCTATGAGGTTCAAGAGCTTTAAACACTCATGAAGTGTGCTTCTGAGGATCAAGAGCTTCAGGGCTTCAAGAAATGTGCCTATGAGGTTCAAGAGCTTTAAACACTCATGAAGTGTGCCTCTGAGGTTCAATAGCTTCAGGGCTGCAAGAAGTGTGCCTCTGCCGCTCAAGAGCTTGACTGTGGATTTCACAATAAATAAGTGACATAAAAATCAACATCCACACCACAATAGGAAGTGAGAAAAAAAGACTGAACCTTTAACCGTAACATACTGTCTTCGTCAAAGTTAATTAGTTGGTATTTGACTTTGACGAAGACCGCTTTATAACGCACAATAGGACACATAACAAAAATGTAACCTCCAAGACAATGTGGAGCCCAAACAACTTTCCTTAGTTATTTAAAATGTAGAGAAAGAGAGAGAGAAAATCAGTAAAAACATTTGTTTGGGAAACAAGTACCAAAAGCACCAAGAATACTGCTCTTATACCAGCAGCTCCAAACCCAACAAATCCGCTACCGTTTATAATTACGTAAATGAAATTAGTTTGTACTCTCAAAACAGGCTTATTACTGGTATAACTGTTTAGTCATTTCTATATCTACTATATACGTTAATTTTTTAGCGAATTGAAATTTGTTAGAAATTAACAATAAAATAAAAATGAGCATTAGTCTAATAGATGGAAGGTTATCTTTAAATGTGTGGTTTACATAAGAATTTTGGAATAATAATTCTTGACAATTACTATTATTACAGTACACGTATGCATGTATAATTTTAATTTTTTGGTGCCTTGGACTTTATGTATTCTCTGTGCAGTGATAAGAATTACTTCTTTTGAACAATTTCAAAGTGTGCCGCTATCTATGTATATAAGTTTAATATAAAGGAGAGGAATACACCGAGTAATGGCACACACTTACTGATTCGAATTGTCGGAAACTTCGTCTTCAGGAGAAAAGAGACCGGGGGACCAAGCACACCGGAGTTTGGTCTCTCTTCTCCTCCGGACGGAATTTCCAAAAATATGACCTAGCAAGAGTGTTTCTCTTTTCTGTATATTTGAACTTCTATACGTCCAGTTTGTGGATCGTCTTTCCAATTTTCAATTAAATATATTTGCACATATTTACACACGAATCAGGAATCAGGAATAGAAACAGGTTTGGTAGGATTGTTCTAAGTTAAGATTAAACAATCCCGTCATTTTAATTCTATTTTAAATCTTTTTTCATAAACACAAATAAGAATATTAAAAATGAAAAAATATTCACTTTACATTAAAAGAGTTATGTTTTTTATTAGACCGGTCGAAACATAATCCGATTTGTTTACATATTTACATCTACATTGTTAATAACTAAAAAAAAGCAACTGAATATTAATTGTTCTAATTGAATTCTAGATATAGATATTTGACTATGAGCGAGGCAATTATTTATTTTTACAGCAAATTGCCAGTTATTTAAAGGTTCAAAGTTCATCTGACAGGCTAAGCTGGTGACAGATCAATTTCCGGCCAAATTAATTGGCGAAAACCTGTCCTGGTCCTAAATTACAGAAATCCTGCCTGAATAGTAAAGCATAAAAGGTGTTTTTTTTTTAAAAAAAAAAATTAATATTCGTTTTATATTTAAATAACTTAACTTGTTTGATTTGTAGTGATTAATATCTACTTCTATTATTAATTATTGTCATAATAAAAGGAATCAGAAACATTGTAAACAAGAGATGTTTTGAAATAAATATCAATTTGGGATTTGTAAACGCAAGTGTCTAATTATCAGTAGTTAGAACTTCCTTTGACTCAGGTGCAACAACTTCTTTGATAAGTAAATAGCCCGCACCTGTTGGTGAGTCATTACATTAACCAATGTTCAATCATCCTGACCTAGTTACTTACAGGGTACATCCATCAATGTCTTCTTCTATTAAATTACTCCAATAGGTCTACAGAACCCAACTACTACAAAGCGAGTCATCGATGTCTAAACCAGTTTAGCGTAATCATTATTTATACAAAAAAATTTACAATATTATTAACATAATTATATTGTGCAAAAGAAAATACACAAACTAAACTCACTATAATGTACATATAAATATATAATTTCAAAGTCGTAGTTTGCATTCGAAGTGGCTACATTTCATCCTCCTGATAATGATGGATGTCGAAATATGTTAGTTCTTGTGTACCTTTTTTTTTTGCATTTCCAATGTTGTTTATTTAGACTGTTAAATACTTTACAGGATAAAACATAGAGAATAAAATAATTTTCATTAGTTGTTTGTGTCGATTACAGGAGAAAACTAGCAGAAGAAACTGTTATTTTATATTACTTGTTTTATTGAATCTAATTTGTTCCTGTTTATTTAGTGCGTTTTAATAAACGCAATATATATATATATATATATATATATATATATATATATATATATAAAGATTTCACATAAACACGTGAAACAACAATCAATGATCAAACCACAATAAGAAATGGGAAAACAAGACTAAGAATATATATGATATATATATATATATATATATAAATGATCAAACCACAATAAGAAAATGGGAAAACAAGACTAAGATCTTTCAATCGTAACAAGCGGTCTTCGTCAGAGTCAAAAACCCAACTGATAACAACGTTTATATATATATAAACGTTGTCGCAACCCTGCTAGAACTTGCTTTTGGTTTTGCATTCACTTGTTGTATTGTTTCCTGTTTTATTTATATTAAAATAGTTCTGTTCAGTTTATTCTTTTTCCTTTGAGAATTGTTATATCCACTTATCACGATTTTGACCAGAAGTGTCATCAGTGTTAGACCAGAAGATGACCTATGATGGTCGAAAGCTTGTCTGTTTTTGAACATGTGAGTATATTATTAAAGTCGTTTTTCTACATGCTATGCTTAATAGTATTTTTAGTATTCTTAACTTCCATTTTATATGGAAATTACCTCCAGTACATAGAAAGTTAATAAGAAAAATCGAGGCTATCAGCAGAAAGGTCGTAAATGCCGAAGCTGCTGCACATTTTAATATCATTTGTTTACAAGAAGACCTACTGACCACTTATACTAATATATAATATATATATATGTCAAATTGAATTCACGGCCTATTGTTTTTTTAATTAATTTTTTGGAAAAGTTTTCAAAGCCCTTAATAGTCTTTTAAATTCACGAGGAGCTAGGTAGATCAACTCACCATACATTTAAAATGCCAACCGGATTTATATAATCTTTATATATTTATAAGATAACTTTAAAATGTTAAAAAACAACGACTATGACAATTGAGATTTATCAAGTGAAACCGGAATGTTCCATCAACTAGAGAAGAGAACTTGACCCTCCTATAAGCGTAACACTTGACCCTTGGACCCTTTACCATCAAGGCCTTCGAGTAAGTCTAATGAAATTAATGAAGAAGTGATAAGCTGTTTGTTCAGCTTATATTTTGTCATCTTTATGTTGTGGCATACGCTTTGGTGCATGAATGCCCATGAAAGGCCTTGTTTGGTTTACGTCGTGGAAGACCGCTTCTGCGAGGTCTACCTTGAGCATATCCTGAGCTGTTTCCTCTCGTTCAGGGTTAAATCTTTAATATAGCTGGAAATGGTGAAATGTTTTCCACTTAGTAATTCATTGCATATTGAAACTTGATAAAATTAAATATTTTGTTGTGTAGGTTTTCTTTTTTTTTATTTTGTTATGTTTGAGTGATAGATAAGTTGTTACCCTTGGTTGGCTGAAGGAAGGGGCACTTCGACAGAGTGCGAGGCTGCTCTCCGCCGATGGTCGGCTGCCATGTCTGCTAGACGGCTGTAGTCTGTGTCCTGTTGGTCTTGCAATCTGGCCGACTTTCGGCACTCGAATAGCCTCACCTCGTCCAGTCGCTTGCGCACCTCCACTGCTCCCTGTGGAAAGACACCTTGCAATGTAGTACATGTCACAACGCAGTATTCCATACAAAATAAAACTCAGTACAATATATAACGTACACCTTTACATCTTTTAAATTGAACTGTTAAAGACAAATAAATTCAAGAGTTTTAATTTAACCAACTAGAATGAATTGACAAAAAATTCATTCTAGTTAGTCTCTTAGAACAGTGGTCCCCAACCTTTTTGTTGCCGCGGACCGGTAAGCGTTTGACAATTTTACCGCGGCCCAGGGGTAGATTGTTTACTTGCAACTTACATGTAGCATCGTACCAACAACATAACATGAAAATAAAAGCCTCGAAATAATAATAAATATATCATTAAAAAGTTTACATTAAAAATTTACTTTAAACATTCCTTTCAAAATAAAATACAGATACACCAGAAAAACGAATATAAAGTGCATGAACATTTTAACTTACTAGAACACCAAGTCAATGAGAACATTGAGCTTGTTTCTTTGCAATCAGACGGTCCCATCTGGGAGCAATAGGAGACAATGACACCCGGAGTGTGTTGCTTATGTCTAGTTTATTCGATAAATGTGTTTATTCAGCACATGTATGCAAACTATATTTCTAAACTGTATTTCTAACGCGGCCCGGTACCAATTGGTCTACGGACAGGCACCGGTCCGCGGCCCACCGGTTGGGGACCACTGTCTTAGACTATGAATCTATCCTCATTGCATACCTCTGTCACTTCAGCTTACAGTATTACAAAAGTTACTCTTGAGTGTAATTTTCACGACGAAGGAAGCCTCCAGTTCGTCTGCTACACTATGAATCTGCCTCAATTGTATTCCTAAGTGACTTTAGTATGCAATAAATACAAAATACACTCTTAAAACCAAGCATTTTTCAGTATGAAGGAATTCTCCACTTTATCTAAGTTAACTATTAAATTTCTATATGTGGAGACTATTTCATTAGCTTTTTACCCTACAATGAGTAAATACCACATAATAACTTATTGCACTACTTAGAATTTCTGTCTTCAGTATAAAAGAAACTCAAACCTATCATTGGATCCAGTTAAGTATCTATGGTAACGAATCCTTGCAGTTAGTCAACTACTATGAACTTATCTTTTTATATTCTATTTTGACTTCAGTAAGCAATAATTACAAGAGTTACTCTTGAAATGACGGAATTTTCAATACCAACTTCCCCAACTCGGTTTTTCAGGCAGTCAGATACATAGAAATTAGTCTTTATTATACTTCAGCATTAGTCTTTATTATACTTCAGTAACCCTCCTCTGAAACTCATGCAATGACAACCACTTAGAAAGAAAGAAAACATACTTCTTTCAAAGCTATGGGAGAGCTTATGAAAACACGAAGTAAATAAAACATAATCTACATATATTGTTCAATAAGTTGATATTGTTATTAAATAGAAGCGAAGAGTAAATAATACAAAAAAAAATAGTTACCTAACTTTGTATCTTTATGCTGTAACTTTATAGTAAATTTTGTAAAGCTTTTAGCTTAGTTTTATCCCTTGTTTAAAACTACTTTCTAAATGTAATCAGTTATAATCTCTCGAGTTATATTCATTTTAATGGGATTGTTTCAGTTTTGTTGGCTAATGTGTGTAGTTAATCCAAATGTGCTTATATAAGTTGCGTAATTCTCTTTTCAACTCTCTAGGTAGACATTTATATTTAATATATTTGGAAAGATGAACCAAACTAGACATATACAAGTTCAGAATCGAAGAAGAGTAACACACATAAAAAAAAGGAACGCACACCTCTAAACCTCTAACTAAAATTTTCGAAAAATTTGACTTATTAATTCTGTGTGTTACTCTTCTTCAATTTTGAACTTACATGATATATTTTTAATAACATATGGTTACAGGAAGAAGTGCTACCGATAATTTAGTGAGTTTCCAGTAACACCATATTTCCTGAGGTCGACAGTTAGAAGGGTCGAAATATTGAAAGTTGGTCCTAGAATCACTCGGATTAGGCATTGAGAATCAGGTCATCTATGTGCATATATAGCTAATTATATAAAACAGTTAGACAAACTAAATACTGAATTCGCAAAAAGAAACACGTATATGAAATCGCTAACAGAAAGGTCACCAGGCAGAAAGATGCATATATCAATATATATTCTATCCTCTAAATTCTATTTCTCAATGAAATTTTTATCGGATAAATATATTACTAAATATTTTTATTTTATTGTTTTTATTTCATATTTTTTCACCTTTTATGTATTTGTTTAATATTTACGTTTTTTTATATAAATTTTGGAAATTTATACATATATAAATTTTATCGATAACAAGATTTCGCAATAAACATATGAAATAACAATCAATAATCACAATAAGAAATGAAAAAAAAAGACTATATAATATATATACATATATATATTATATCCAGGATACATATGGATATATTATATCCATATATTTGATCCATGATCAAACTACAATATGAAATCGGAAAAAGAAAATGTTAGTGATAACGATCATTGATTATGATTTCACGTATTTGTGTGAAATCATGTTATATATGTAAATATTAATCTAGTAGTTTTATCGTAAGCTATAAAGTGGACTGGTGGAGTGATTTTTTCAAGATGAACTTCTTGAAAATGTCAATGATAACGATCATCACTGACTTATTACTTATCAGTAATAAGCTCAATAAGAAAAAGGTACGTGCAATCAAGTCAATTTATTTTAATACAAAACACACACACACACACACACACACACACACACACACACCAATGTACATTCTAAACTTCTAAATCAGTGCACGATATACTGACATTATTTTTTCTTTCACTTATTCTTCTACTATCATTATTGTAGGTTATAATAGGCTATCACTATACAAATTAATTTTAGGTTATTTGTTTATTTTACTGAAGTAAGATGAAGCACGCTGTAAACGGAACGGCAGGTAAATTAGATATTTATGTGGTTTTCTTGAGAGTAGGCGGTTGAAATGGATTAGTATGTAAGGATGATTATAACTTTTTTCCGTTATAAGCTGTGGAGATCTACTGGTAGGCAAGAAATCGTCCTGTATTGTATAAGGGTTGGACTGAGATGTGTTTGGTTACACAAGCCGGTGTTACATTCCTTTCCTTACTCTGCGTTAGATGAACCCCCCCCCCCCCCCCCCACCTCCACACGCCGGAGGAAGAGAATCTGCAGTGAAGAGGAGATGGCACCTGTTGGGTAAGGCCCGTGACGTCAGTGAAGCAAGCACTTTCTCTTAGGCCCGACACTGCGCAATGCCATTCCAAGTGGGTCAAGTCTGGCAGCCTCTTGTCCAAGGACGAGCCCCTCCTTTCAGCAGAAGGGTCTGTCTCCCTTCTGACCAATGCTTCCCCCACAGTCATTGCCTAACTCCCATTTATAGTTTAGGCATTTTCAAAATGCATCGTAAAGGTCACAATATCACTTAACTGCAACCCACTCAAATGCCTCGCAACAGTCTAGTTTATAGTGAAAATAGAATAACCTCAGATTGTTATAACCACACAAATCACCTCTTCATCGTGATATTTATGTGTATGCCCACAATCGCAAATTCAGTACTCCAGTGTCTGAAAAGTTCTCTGGCACTTCATCGTGTCTCTCATATCTCTATCCTCTAGAAATATATATCGAATCAAGTGTTTTACTCTATTCCTTAGGTACGTGCTTTTTACATTACTTTAAGTTATTATTAAATGAATTAAACACCACAATAAACAAATATAAATTAATTACAATGCACTAGGGATTTTCGTTACAACATCATCAGAGAGGCTGATCGAAGTCTTCAGGATTGCTGGTATCCCTGTTTTAGGAACATTAAATTCAGACAGGGATGCCAGCAATCCTCAAGACTTCGATCAGCCAGGTTAACTTGTTATTATATTTTTTGTTTGGTTCATTTAGCTCTCTGATGATGTTGTAACGAAAAGCCCTAGTACATTGTAATTAATTTATATTTGTTTATTGTGGTGTTTAATTCATATATATATAAATGATCAAACCAGAATAAGAAATGGGAAAACAAGACTAAGATCTTTCATCCGTAACAAGCGGTCTTCGTCAGAGGCAAAAACCCAACGTACATGTTTTGTCAAATCTTTTTATCGATATATATATATATATAAAACCAGATTCCACAGTTGACATGTGAAATAAAAATGAATATCCAAACCACTCCAGGAAATTCAGAAATGACACTAATATATTTCCACTAAAACAACAGGTCTATATTAGGACCCATTGGTTTCGGAACGTGATTGCCTCGTGTTTTTGGCCTCTTGAAGATGATTAAAACCGAAACTTAAAGACTGTAAAAGTGTGTTTTCCCTTTTTTTTTTTTGTTTCTTTTATAATTTTGAACTAAACTAAATATTTAATTACTTCTATTCTTGAGATAATTATTTACGAGTATTATTTGATTATAGAATTTATTTGTATTTGTTATCACTTTTATCCCAGAGTGATCTCTTATTGCCTTTATGATGGTAAACATAATTGATCTAGCAGATTTAATGTTTCCCAGTTCTTAAATATCCTCTAGTTAATTTTCATAAAAAAAAAAATTAAAAAATTTGTATAAAACTATAAGTACCACCTACTAGTAAATACCTCTTCCAGAAAAAACTGACTTCATCTTCTGATGATGACAAGTATCAAAAAAGTGCAGTAAGTTATCAAGTTCTGTAGTTCTTTATATGTTTTATATTAGAAATAGGTAAAACCGTCATACCTCGTAATCGATCGAAGATGGACAATGTCCGAAAGCGCTCCAACTCACGAGGTCTGATGGTTTTACCTATTTCTAATATAAAACGTACTAACCTCAGTAGTATTAACAATATGCATGTATTCTTTATACATGTTTCACTCGTCCATTGCTTTTTTTAAAATCCTTTTATAGTTTATCATATTTACTGTTGTTACAAAATAATGATAAACGAGTTACAGTTGGAATAAGATAGGAAGAACGCAAATAACAGTTTTCAATTTTTTTATGAAGTTTAATAAAACATGTTATAAAAATAAATAAAATGGGGAACTCAAAGTTTTTCTTTGACTGTTCATTATTTTTACCATAATTATTACAGGGTTAATTATCAAATCAACCGCTTTTGATATTTAATCTGATAATTACAACCTCTGCAGCTATCTCTTTACTGAGTTTATTGTTCACAAAAAATTTTCATAAACTGTAAGTACCACCTGCTAGTAAATACCCCTTTCAAAAAAAAAAAAAAAAAAACTCACTTGATATTCACTTCATAAAAGCACCCTTGACTTAGGTTCAGCCAACTATAAAAAAAACTATTACTAACACCTGTTCTGGGAACCTAACTAACACAGGTCTTTCACGGAAAGATAGAATCTACTAGCATGGCTACTGATCATTCATTTGTCTCTATACTTATATGCGGAAACGTCATAAACAACACACGTAACTCTACTAAAAAAAAAGGCATAAAAATAATATAAAAAAAGCATTAAAAAACCTCCACAGTGTATTGTTTGAACAATATCAGGAATAATATTAAGTAACACTATTCAGTTTAATAAATTTAATATTGTAAAAGATAGGAGAATTACGTTAGTCCTTCATATAACTTTCATTGTACAATACAATTTTTTTTAAAATCAGTTTAAAATAATTGACAAAAAAGACTTTCTAACAAATGTTTTTCAGATCAGTCTTTTATCATTTACGAATCTCCCACAGAAAATAATATTGATAAGGAAATCATATTTATTTTTGTCTTTCATATTTTTTTGGACAAAATTATTCAGAACTATCATAAGTGTAAAACTGAATGTCCGGTGTGGTATTGAAACGGAGGGAGGTAGGAGATGAATTTGAACGCATACAAGTAATTTCAAAAACTCACTACTGTAAATGCATAAAGTTAATACCATAGACGTCAGTAAAAATCAAATCATTATGTAACAAGATTTCACAAACAATACGTGAAATAAAAATCATTCCTCCAAACAACAGTAAAAAATAAGAAAAAAAAACTACGATCTTAGTATAATAAGCGGTCTTCGTTAGAGACGAAACAGATACTGACGAAAACTCAGTATCAGTTTTGACTTTGACAAAGACCGCTAGTAACGGTTGAAAGATTATAGCCTTTTTTTATTGATTTTTTATTGTGGTTTTGGTCTTAGGTATTATTATGTACATCTATCTTACTGTAGGACTTTTAGGATTAAGTTTCTTTGAAGAGGCAGTATGTCTAAAATCGGTTGGTTCATGATCACCGTTATGTACTATAGAAAACAAATTTATATTATAATATGATTTCACTATTATATTTAAACTGAACATTCATGAGGCAGATAGACGTGAGCCGCTCTGCAAATTTACGCCTCTTTAGAAACCTTCAAGGTGACAATGGAGTTAGAAGAGGGTATCTGTTTAAGAATTTGTACACGGAATCAATCATTGAAACTTAGTTGGAGAGAATTTACATGAAAACCCACTCACTCAGTCACCCTCTGTATATTCTATAAATCATAATTCATAAGTACATGAAACAATATTTAATACATACTTATACACAGGCAGAGAGACACACATACACTCACTCATGCACACATATATTACATATACACTTTTTCGATGAAAATACGATCCGAAATGGACAAAACAGTTCAATGTACATAAAGAAACATAAAGAAAAAAAACCTGGTACTCTCTGTACCAGTGCGCTTGGTTTCCCTCAATTCATCTCTCCTGAAGACGGTTCAACCGAAAATTAGAGACTGTAAGTGTGTGTTTTTAATTTTTCTATGTTTCTTTATGTACATTGAACTATATATTACATATATATATTTGTATACTTGGAGAGCAGACCTTCTTTCAAACATATGTCATTAAATTGTTTGCCAATTTTTATTCCTTAATTAGAAGATTGGAAAAGGTATCTAGGAAATACAAGAATGAAAATTGGCAAAACAATTAATGTATATTATATATACATATATATATATATATATTAGTATAGTTGGGCAGCAAATCATCTTGAAGACAAATGGAATTAAATGTTATGCAGCAGCTTCTGCATTGACGACCTTTTTGCTGATGGCCTCGATTTTTCTCACTATCATTCGGTGATGCTGAGGCAACTTCCATATATGCTGGGCCAGAGACATATATATATATATATATAACTATATATAAATAACTATAACTCTAGTTAGCACACAGATGGAATAACTCACTTCTATATTTCGACGATATATAGGAGCAGGAACTCCTGAGAAGTCCTGAGAGACATTTCAACCCCTGAAGACGACGATCATCGAAATATAGGAGTGAGTAATTCCTGTGTCTGTCTGTCTGATACCTTCGCTTTAATTCTTTTTTATTTAATAGTCCGTTGGACCATTTCATTAAATATTATATATGTGCCATCCCATAGGAAGGTGGGAGTCCTTTTTATCTTACATAGGCATGTTATTAACAGCAAGAGTTATTAGGTTTTGCTTAACGTAGTGTTTTGAATTTGACTGTGACAGTAACGAAGAGTATTCAATTAGAGCTGAAACACTGGTCTTACATAAGCATGTTATTAAAAACAAGAGTTATTAGGTTTTGTTTAACGCAGTGTTCTGAATATTACTGTGACTCTAATGAAGAGCTTTGCATTAGAGCTGACATATTGAATGTTACATAGGGATGTTATTAAGACACGAGTCACTAGGTGTGCGATGTGCATCGCGCAATGTATGTTTGTGAAGAGGGAGACAAGTAGGTCAGTGGGCCAGCCCGGAGTATCGCGCAACACAGCGACGTTGCCAGCCAGCCGCAATCCTTTAGTGACCAACTTAGCCTCCAACAACAGGTGCTTCAACACCCCAGCTGGCAATCAGACTCATTTGCCAGATGCAAATCAAACTCAATAGATCAACTTGTCACCTATCTGTTTTGTTTTTCTTTGATCAATTGCTCTTTTCTGTAGCAAACAGAGAATATGTGGATATACAACTATCTACCATATTCAACAGATTCGTTATCCTAAAAGTATAAACTACTGCAAAAAAAGTTGACAATGTTTATATTCGCAACTTTACTTTCATTTAGACACAACGTACAGCGACTTGCCTCTCTTGCCTAGTAGGATAAAGATTTCTTCGCAAGTCTATTTAGTTTATTCAAATTAACAAATTGTACAGCTGATTCCTACAATACCAAAGTAAAACATTTCAAAAATTATATCGAATATATTTTTTTTATTTTTTAATGAATATATGAACGTTTAATATCACTTAAAGCCAAGAATACATGAACTTTTGAACAAAAATACTAACAGAAATTCACAAACGTCAAAACTATTTGGTTCATAGACAATCTATGATGCTAAAGAGTGAATCAATGAATTACTAACACAATAAAAACTTATAAGTACTATGTCAACGCAATGTGCTTAAAGAAGAAACAATTGAAAGCACAGATGATTCTTGTAACAGGCAGTTAGTTTGTGGATTTAATCTTACTTGAAAATCATAGACAAGGACAACATCTTATAAGTGTTGTTTACAAAGCAAAGCGTTTCAATCATGCTGTATTCTTCTTCAGGTTTATCAATTTGAGGTGAAAATTTAGAAGGGAATCTTTTCTGTTTATTTTCACATCAAAAGCAGTAAGGTCTGAAGAAGAATACTATGCGTTAAAAACGCATTGATTTCATAATAACAACTTTTTATGAAGAATATTTATTCTTAATTTACATTTACAGGGAATAGTTATACAAAGCGTGCATATATTTAAAGAGGTGTCGATTATACTACAACATGAGTTTGCATGCGGCGATCAAGACTAAATTACACTTTCTCCTGGATAAATGACCTACACGATAAAAAAAGCCGCACAAACAATGATAAAAGACCACATACCCCGTACAAAGAACATAAGATAGGATATTTAAGTTTATGCAAATATGGAGTTGAAAATGTACTTGAACACCATATTCCGACCGAAGCATACTGCTTTTGATGCTGATGATAGAGGTTGAACACATGTGCTTTCATTATTTACGTAAAGTTATAAAGAATCTATTCAACTATTAAGTTTGCAATTAACTCAAGGGTTTTTGATGTTCTATATTTTCATTTATTCTTGATTGGAACTAATTAATTAAAATTTCTTCTCCTTCTAGGTGTGCAGTTCATTTCTGTGTGGCGTTTATTCATACTTGGATATTGCAATAAAGTCCCTCTACATAGACATGTTTTATTAACAAAACAACGCAATTTCGAACATTTAGTTTTAATTTTCAGCTTTATTTGTTCATGATGTTATGGAAAGTATATTAATCTATCTGAAGAAGACTACGTGCTCGAAAGCACTTTGTTTTGTTAATAAAAGACGTTTATTCGTGACTTTATTCATAATTTACAAATATAAATAAACATTATTTATGTTGCAAATATCAACAATTCTGCAGAATAAACCATGCCTCGTGGAATGGCTATAACTGAATTAGGTACCAAATAACAAAATAGGCCATACTTTCTGCACCTGAACAGCACTGAATGAAGGATAATGGGCCACACTTTTGCCCCAGAAAAGTCATATGGAATGCCTATAACTGATGTAGGTACCAAATAACAAAATAGGCCATACTTTCTGCACCTGAACAGCACTGAATGAAGGATAATGGGTCACACTTTTGCCCCAGAAAAGTCATATGGAATGCCTATAACTGATGTAGGTACCAAATAACAAAATAGGCCATACTTTCTGCACCTGAACAGCACTGAATGAAGGATAATGGCCACACTTTTGCCCCAGAAAAGTCATTTGGAATGCTTATAACTGATAAAGGTACCAAATAACAAGCCACACTATTCTGCCCCAGAATAGCGCTATAGTTGAAAGCTCACGGATGTGGGCGTTAGAAAAGGTATAAGTTAAAATAAAATTTTTAAATGTGATTATTTACATATTTTATAGGTTGATTTAATGGAAATTTTACTGGTAAAAAATGTAAATTCGACTTGCGATCCTTTTGATTAAGAGCCTGTTGATTTACATGTCGGGACAGAACTTGTTCAGAATTTGTAATATTTTGTATTCATTCACATCGTTTACCAAACAATGTTATTTAACAGAAAAGCTACTTTTCAACAATTAATGACTGTCTAAATTTATCAGAAAGTAGTAAATCCAGTCCTCTTATGCTTGTACAATCAGCTATTATGTATTTATCTACATTAGGAAAACTCAAAGGAAAACTCACATAAAAGAAATTTTCCCTGAAAAGTTTCATTCAGTTTCGTCCTATTGTTATAATTTGTATTGTAGGTGTAATTAAGGAAGAACAATTAGTGTTTCCAAAGCGTTGTCTTCTCAAAGCATCTTTTATGCTGAGATTCATGTTTGCTTTTAACTAATTTAGTAACTTTACTGTCGTATGAAGAATTATACTGGCTATTATTTCAGCATCCTATATTACAACAAGTAAAATTACATGATGATGATATGTGAATTTCTCATCAGTAATAATAATCATTTCTGGTAAACTCCATTCCATTGATGAGATTAACAAATGTAATTTATTGACAATTCTTAAATATTATTACATTCTAAATTTATTATTTAAATTTCTTTTTGTACAGAATGTTAACCTTTCATACACACACACACACACACACACACACACACACACACACACACGCATATATATATATATATATATAAAGATTTCACATAAACACGTGAAATAACAATCAATGGTCAAGCCACAATAAGAAATGGGAAAACAAGACTAAGATCTTTCAACCGTAACAAGCGGTCTTTGTCAAGAGTCAAATGCCCAACCCAATCAGTTCGGTTTTTGACTCTGACGAGACCGCTTGTTACGGTTGAAAGATCTTCGTCTTGTTTTCCCATTTCTTATTGTAGTTTGATCATACATATATATATAAGTTCAAAATCGAAGAAGAGTAACACACAGAGTATAGAAGCACACTTACAAACTCAAATTTTGGGCAATCCCTTTCAGAAGACAGGAGAAAGGAAGACCAAGAACGTTGTAAACGCAACGGTAAGTAATTCATATAAACATATTATTAAATATATACATGAAGGTGTATTATGTAATCGGGATTCCGTCAATTTTCTAAGTTTAAAAATCAAACTCTCGTTGCCGAAATTTCAGTTTTATTTTAAAGCCTTCCTCATGGGTAGAAACAAGAATTGTTTGAATAAGAAAATTCTAACTACTATATAGTCAAAGATTTTGACCAGTTAAGATTATTAGTTATTTAAATATTGTAGATTTCATTTTTTATTAAAAAAAATTCTACGTCTGCCTAAAAAAAAATAAAACCGAAGTTTTATCTCTGGACCACGAGAGTTTGACTTTGAACCTACAAAACTAACCAAATCCCGTTTAGATAATACACCTGTTTTAAAGGGTTGATATATTATTGAATTTGTTATATATACGTACGAGTATATGTATGTATTCTCGAATCAACTAGATTTTCAAAAGAGCACACAGATAATGAAATCACTGAAACACACTACTATATTTCGATGGTCTTGTCATCAGATAGATAGACGTAAATTGCTCCAAAGGCTGATAACGACTGGCCTGCATTCAAAAAAAGGTTTAGCCCAGCAGCAGATCTACAAGCCATAAGACTAATAAGTGCTTCTTCTGATACTTTCAGAGTAACTTTCGAATTAGTCTCATTAATCTGCTTCAGGACCTGTACACGGATCAATTATATTTATTTCGTTAGGTAATTTCATTCTGTCAGCAAAGTTTCATGCTGAAAGGCAGGATATTTCTTAAATTAAATTTTAAAAAGAATTTAAAATCACTTAGGGGTGTATTATTGTTTGCTTGTTCTTATGTTACACAGGAAAATACTTTATTAACTAATTGTGATATAAGAATAATGTAAAAGAAAACTTTCTCATCATACATTAGTAATAAAGGGTATCGTTATTTTTATCTTATGTTCAGAAGTGAGAGGTCAGCGCGGTCTGACAGTAATATGAAGAAACAGCAATGTGCAGTGTAGTTTGTTTTGTGTTTGCACAGTAGTTATAATGTTTTAGCGTTATCGCAATAGGAAGAGGTTCATTTGTAGCCGATACTAAAAATATAGGGTCAGGAGGAGGCTCAAACTCAGCTATTAGTGACACGCAATCCAACATAAATGTTTACGCCTTATTGTAACTTAGTTTGTCAATATTTAAACATACTTTTTTTTACAGGTTTAAACAAAACTTTCAATAAAATAAAGGAAACACAGGGTGATTTTAGGTTTTTTTTTCCTAACACCTGCCCTTATTTAGGTTTAATACTCTACGAGGTATGGCTTTTTATACAGCTCATAAGTATGATGTAGTTTAAATAAATGGCGTAGTTTATTTTTGATTTGGAACTCACTTATAACATGGGTAAACCACATTGGATGTCACCCATCCAAGTCTTCACTCAGTCCAATGTTGCTTAAAATCGGTAATCAATCGAAAATATGTTGGTTAACCAACAATGCTATGGCAGAACAGGCTGGCACTTTAATTAAATCCCTCTTTCAAGTATACCTTTAGGTCAAGGGTGTCAAATAGTCATTTTTGTTCTGTAACTGCATACCTCAATCGAATCCAAGTGCTCATTTCAGTAAAATAAACAAATAGTCTAAAATTAATGATAATCTATTAAAACAATCAAATAACATAAAATAATGATAGTAGATTGTTGAAGCATCCTGAAGACTTCGATCAGCCAGGTTAACTTGTCATTATATTATATTTTTTGTTTGGTTCATTTAGCTCTCTGATGATGTTGTAACGAAAGACCTTAGAGCATTGTAATTAATTTATATTTGTTTATTGTGGTGTTTAATTCATATATTATATCAAGAGTTATTGTTGATTATTAATTTATATATATATATAGTAATTAAATGAAACAGTCCAGGGGACTATAAAATAAAAACGAATTGAAACAAAGGTGTTTTAAAACGATGGGCAATGTCACCGCCCTGCATTCCTGTGATACTCTTTGCCTCCTGATGACGACGATCGTCTAAATATGAAAGTGAGTTATTCCTGTGTCTATCTGTGTGCTACCTTCGTTTTAATTCATTTATATATATATATCAACTGTTTGATGGAATATTATTTAATCAGGAATTGGTCAATTTTCTATGTTCAGAAATGAAACTTTGTTGCCGAAGTTTCAGGTTTATTTTAAAACTAGACTAGACTGTCTAGTCGAAATGATATCGTATGTTATGAAATTAACTGATGCAGTTGTTATTTCAATATATTCACATCATATCTAAAAAATGAACTGTTTTCAGGGAGGAGGCAAGTAAAGCAGCCGTAATTTCTAAATGCATGAAAAATATATTTACTTTAGGTTCTGAAGTGTGTATTACTTATAGTATACCCTGCATTGAATCATCACTTTTTATATTCATGCTGGTCATATTTTGCTATTTGTCTGGTCGGTTTCGGCCCGCGGGCCGTATGCTTGACATCTGTGCTTCACATAACTGCAAGTAAGTCAGTCTTTTTTCTGCTTTTTTTTGACTGAATCCAACTTGATGTGCCTGTAGCCTCAGAGTGGGTCACAAAAAGGTAGTCACAATGCCGGCCGAATAGCATTTTTCTTCCCACGCAAGCTCTCCTCCATTTCACAAGATTAGCATTAAATACCCCTCCACTAGAAGCCTATTGTTAAAGGCAACAGACCAACTTTTTTTTTTACCTCTCCAGTGTTCCCATCACTTTGGTCGCCTAAGACACAACATCTCAGGAATAGTTTCACCTGTCCTGATGCGTTCACGTAAATAGCAGGAAGAACCACTTCTCCCACTAATTGTTTCTACTTATCACGCATTTAGTTTCGACATGTTGCAACTGTAATTTTCCTGGGCTTAATTAAACTGCCCTGGCCAGAGACCGTTTCTTCACGCTGCGGTTAATGCATATCTTGTACTATGGTAATACAGTATACGGTGCCTACAAAAATCACAATTATCTCTGACTACAAATGAAAAAAGATAATTAACTTCTCAAAAGCAAAAACAAAAAAAAATTACTAAAAAAAAATAGTAATTTTATTTTATGTCCTGAAACAAATGAATAACATTAACACTTTTTGTTTGTTAAATTTGTATTTTAATTTTTTTCATGTACTGTTAATAAATAAAATTAAGATGTTGAAACCTAGAGTTGATGTAACCTGAAGAAGAACACAACACAGGTCAAAATGCGTCATGTGAGGGAAAATTTGAATTACTCGTAATTTCTTGTAATGAATGAAATGGTTAATACAAAAATTTTAATTTTGTATTTTTTGTTGTATTTTTATTTTCTTACTTAAATCTACAAAATACTATTTGAAAAGATAGTTCTTAACTAGTTTGCATAAGAATATATTAGATTTGAATACATTCTAGCAACTACTCTTCTTATGTTAAAGCTTACTCTGGGTTCATTGATCTCTTGACCTAGTGATGCCCAGTAGTTATGCCTCACACCTCAAAACTATTCTCTTGATGCCCAGTGGTTATGCCTCACACCTCAAAACTATTCTCTTGATGCCCAGTGGTTATGCCTCACACCTCAAAACTATTCTCTTGATGCCCAGTGGTTATGCCTCAAACCTCAAAAGTATTCTCTTGATGCCCAGTGGTTATGCCTCACACCTCAAAACTATTCTCTTGATGCCCAGTGGTTATGCCTCACACCTCAAAACTATTCTCTTCATGCCCAGTGGTTATCCCTCACACCTCAAAACTATTCTCTTGATGCCCAGTGGTTATGCCTCACACCTCAAAACTATTCTCTTGATGCCCAGTGGTTATGCCTCACACCTCAAAACTATTCTCTTGATGCCCAGTGGTTATGCCTCACACCTCAAAACTATTCTCTTGATGCCCAGTGGTTATGCCTCACACCTCAAAACTATTCTCTTGATGCCCATTGGTTATGCCTCACACCTAAAAACTATTCTCTATTACCCAAGTCCCCTTTATTGAATTGAAATGAATACATTTTAAAAAGTAGTGGTAGTTATAGACTTTTGTATTGAAAAATAGTGGTAGTTATAGATTTTTATATATCTTTAGATAAAAAGAAAGCCTTAATATATTTCAAAATAGAAAAAAAAAGGCTAGAAAAACTTCAAAATTAATTTTTTTTCTGAACCCCTGAGAACTATCATAACATTTGTGGAACCTCTATGACATAGAAAAAACTAATTACATACAAGTATATTATTGAAAAAATATTTGATTTGTGATAAATTAACAGAATATATCCATTAAAGAATATTATATTAGTATATAAATTTTAAAATAAATGTTTCAAATTTTTTTTAATGATTTCAATTATTTGTACAAATAAACATTATAAAAATAATTGTAAAAATAGCCCTTCTTAGCATGAAAATTTTGAAGAAGATTTTATATTATGACAAAGTAATGAAAACATTGTGCCGAATGTTTCAAAGTTTCATAAATTTTTTATCTGGGACTATAAGCACTCTATGGACCCCAAAATGGCTATTTTTTACTTATGGAACTGTTCAAGTCTTTTTTTAGTGAGTATAAGAATCCATTAGGCAGTTGCAGTGTTTTAGATTTGCAGCATTGCTCTCACCTGGTATGTATATGTATATACATATTTGTAAAAGTTGGAAGCAGTCCTTCATTTAAACATATATTGTTAAATAACGCCCCATATTTGGCTTGTATCTTTCTGATTTCTCTTCATTTTTCTTGCCTTCGTATCTAACAGTTTCTTCCTGTCCTCAAAGTAAAACTTTCTTCACGAACTACTGGGTCGTAAGTTCTTATATTTGTAAAAAGTTGGAAGCAGTCCTTCATTTAAACATATATTGTTAAATAACGCCCCATATTTGGCTTGTATCTTTCTGATTTCTCTTCATTTTTCTTGCCTTCGTATTCTAACAGTTTCTTCCTGTCCTCTAAAGTAAAACTTTCTTCACGAACTACTGGGTCGTAAGTTCTTATATTTGTAAAAGTTGGAAGCAGTCCTTCATTTAAACATATATTGTTAAATAACGCCCCATATTTGGCTTGTATCTTTCTGATTTCTCTTCATTTTTCTTGCCTTCGTATTCTAACAGTTTCTTCCTGTCCTCTAAAGTAAAACTTTCTTCACGAACTACTGGGTCGTAAGTTCTTATAATTTGTAAAAGTTGGAAGCAGTCCTTCATTTAAACATATATTGTTAAATAACGCCCCATATTTGGCTTGTATCTTTCTGATTTCTCTTCATTTTTCTTGCCTTCGTATTCTAACAGTTTCTTCCTGTCCTCTAAAGTAAAACTTTCTTCACGAACTACTGGTTCGTAAGTTCTTATATTTGTAAAAGTTGGAAGCAGTCCTTCATTTAAACATATATTGTTAAATAACGCCCCATATTTGGCTTGTATCTTTCTGATTTCTCTTCATTTTTCTTGCCTTCGTATTCTAACAGTTTCTTCTGTCCTCTAAAGTAAAACTTTCTTCACGAACTACTGGTCGTAAGTTCTTATATTGTAAAAGTTGGAAGCAGTCCTTCATTTAAACATATATTGTTAAATAACGCCCCATATTTGGCTTGTATCTGGCTAGATTCAAGTAAATATGGGGCGTTATTTAACAATATATGTATATACTTATGTATACATACATATACATATGTATATGTATGTACAGGGGGACTGTAAAGATGATGTATAAGTCCTTTCTATGGGTAATAATGGAAGGTGTTTATTCTGAAAGCGGTCACAGATAACTCTTCATGTTAAACAATAGTACTATTCCCTTTACCAACATCAGTCTGTCCAAGATTTGATCAGAAAACTGAAATTATACTGTTCCAGAATGCAGCATATAACACAAATCAATGCTTTCACTAGTAGAAAGCACTCCTTGATAGTGCCAGCTTTTCTATCCAAGATTGTGTCAGGGCCGAGATCCATCAAGTCTTGTCTTTTGACTGTGTGCCCAAGTCTCTACTAATGCAGAGTTCCTCTTGTTGTACCTCCAGAAAACCATCTGGACAAACATCATCATAACAAAATATATGTGTTATGTGTGGGTCAGGTTAGCTCAGTAGTTAGATTAGGTTAGGTTGCAGTGGCAGTCCCACAAGGGAACACACTTAGGCCGAGCATTGGCCCTTTGTGATACCACACAATGAAGATTGATTCAACAGTGGGAGTCCTAAATTTTGCCTAACTCAAGTGTATTTAGAGTAGGGATCTTTAACGAGTACCTGACATCGTACAGGCTCGGGAGCGACAGTTTAACGTCCTTCTCCGAGAGACGACGTGCTCAGATTTATTCACCTCCCGCGTGAATAAATCGAGGGCCAGGTAGGGATCGAACTCCGGTCCTATCAGTTCAGAGGCGAGCACGTAACCACTGAGCCAGCCTGACCCACTTAGCTCAGTAGTTAACGTAATAGCCTCTGAACTGGTGGGTCCGGGGTTTGATTCACACCTGGCCCTCGATTTATTCATGTGGGAGGTGAATAAATCTGAGCACGACATCCCTCAGAGGGGGACTTTAAGCCATCGGACCCAAGCCGGCACTATATCAGCTACTCATCACACTTCTGTTAGGCAAAATTTAGAACTCCCAATGTACAATCAATCTTCGTTGTGTGGTATCACAAAGGACCCAATGTTCGTTCTATGTGTGTTCCCTTGTGAGACAGCCACTGCACCCTACAGTGTTACCTACTACTACTACTGTCTTCATATTTATATTACCAGTTGACAGAACTAATTTTGATTCATTATTATTATTATTATGTCTTTTAATAAATCCATATCTTTCCGAATCTCACTTTACAAAATTTTGATAAGTGTATTATAAATATGGTAGTTGTTATAATACCATCATATTAATATAGCACTGATATATTTATGATGTTGATTCTTATTTTAAATTGAATAGCCATTTTATATTTATTAATCATTATGCTGAAGTTGTTTCATTGTTCATATAGTTTCTAAAAGTGTTTTTGTGGCATTACAGTTGCTTTGGGATTAAACAGTTAAAAGGAGCCAAGAACACTCTTGTCGTAAACTGTTGAAACAACCCGTGTGATGAAACGAGCCATTGTAATTACGTTTAGTTAGTAAACTACTGATGACCTATCACTGTACCCATAGGCTACTATTTGATTACACAACTTTAATTAACTACTTTCCAATACTTTATCTCAGTGTTTTAACTATTTTGACAATTTTCGTATTTTTTATCGCCTGCCATTGTTTATTGTCACCCTTTATAGTAGTTAACTTTGGCTTTTACAGACCAATTTTCTACAATTATATCAACTGAAGCAGTTAGTCTATACCAGGGGTGCTTACACTTTTTCAGTATGCGAGCTACTTATAAAATGACCAAGTCGAAATGATCTACCGACCCATAAAAGCGTATGTTATTTTAAAATTTATTGAAGATTCTTACCTTGCATTACCATATGAGCCAATATTGCAACTATATAAGCTCTCAACATGTTTTTGTAATTACCATATAATAATAATAATAATACATATACAATGTATAATAATAGTATTAATTATAATAAAATAATAATACAAGGTTTTTTGTAGCTCCTGGATATGCCCATCTCTACCTTGTACATCAATCAAGTGATGGAGTGGATGACTGGCTGACTGTCACCCTGTCCTGGTCACTAAAAGCACGTGCAGCACGAACAGGCAACTTTATTTCTTGAAAGTTGTATGTGATCTACCACTACTGCCATCGCGATCGACTGGTAGATCGCGATCGACGTATTGAGCACCCCTGGTCTATACACTGTATACGACAAAATGGTTTGAAAAGTAGTTTTATCATCAAAAATTAATTCAATTGTACTATATATCTGAGACGTACTGTCTTATTTCTTATTGACCATTTTTAAATAACTGTAGAAAGTGTATAATTCAAATATATTATTCCTAAATTACTTTCCATGACACTTTGAAAAACTGCATTACTTTCCTATGTGTTTTGGTTTCTTTCCTGAAACAACGAATTTATTTTTGTGTTTATTATATTTGTGACTGATATAAACAAGGTTCTTGTGTGTGATTAACTTACTAGCATAATGCAAGGAATAAGCGCTTAATACTATGTTCAACTTAAGTAGAATTATTTTTTTTCTAATATAAAATATGTTAATTTTTTTCTAGTTATCCAAAAAATTAAAGCTTCCACTATTTATGGAATTCACTCATTAAAATGTAACATTGTGGGAGCTTAACTTTTTGTAGTATTATATTTTTTTCTTATATAAAATAAGTATATTCCTTTATTTTTCTTTTCTAAATATACAAACATTTCTTTATATGCTGTATTCTGTAACAGTATAATTTCAGTTTTCTGATCAAATCTTGGACAGACTGATGTTGATAAAGGGATATACTTGAAGAGTTATTTGTGACCACTTTCAGAATGAAAACCTGCCATTATTACCCATAGAAAGTATTTATATATCATCTTTACTGGCTCACTGTGTACTTTTTACATACCAGTTGGGAGCAATGCTATATTATGTTTAGTTTTATAAAATATATCTTTTAAACAATGTTTTATAGGTCAGTATTTATATAGTGTTAAAGGTTTTAAGTTCTAAACCTCTGGATTAGAACAATATTACAAACTATCACCATACTTGTGATACGATCTGTTCTTCCATCTTTAGATATCTTGGAGGCTCTTGAACCAACTATGCAATAAGTCTACAGAGGTCGTTACCTTCACCGTTAGGTCATCTAGTAGGCACGTACGAGCATTTTATGACAAGTTTATAGAGATATTACCTTTACAAGTAAGTTATACAATTAATTACAAGTTAACAAACCAATAATAATTATTATTTTTATTACAAAGGAGAAATTTAACCTATTCTCTTTAACATCGTCATAAAAAATATTATAAAACTTAGGTTTGAAAAGAGCGTTTTTTTTTTTTTAAATGATGCCTAAAGCTTATTTTGGCTGCACAAGGTCCACAATGTGTCAATGTACAGCCACGATTAAGTAACGTTTACATAACTTATGTTCAATTGCGTAATATTCCCCTCTCGTCATTATTGATCAATATGACAAATTAACGTCATTACTACCTTCTCATATTTCTATTAAATTATTTTTTTTTTTTGCAAATAAATCTATAATAAGTCATTGTTTTTCAGCTAGTTTTCAGACGATTTCAGTTATCAGTTTGGTTAGGTTGTGACAGCTCTACAAGGAACAGACATCGGTCCTTTGTGATACCACACAATTAACATTCCTCTGTAATGAAATACCTAAATTTGGCTAACTCAAGTATATATGCAGTAGCAATTTGTAACGAATACCTGACATGGTACAGTCTCAGGACTGACAGTTTAACGTCCTCTCCGAGGGACGATGGCCTCAGATTTATCTACCTCCAGTGTGAATAAATCGAGGGTGAGAGTGGGTATTGAACCCCGGATCTACCAATCCTGTGGTAAGCACTTTGCCACTGGGCTAACCCCTCACCAGTTACCAGTTACTCATAACATAATAGGATGTTCCATCAGGATAATACAGTCGGAGTTTCAAAATTGTAAATTTATCAAATCATTGTTAAACCACTCCTCAGTAATTCAACTGCACTTGTTGTCACCCATCCAAGTACTAAAAACGCACAACATTGATTAACTTCAGTGCTCTAAGAAATATGGTAATGGGTTGATTATTTGAACACGTGTACTGATTTATATTATTTCAAATTAAACTTTTTATGTAATTTTTTTTTTAAACTTAGTAAAAGGTTTTCAGGTTTTGGTTAATTTACGTTATGGTTGTAAATCGTCATATCAGTTTTGGCGGTTTTTTTTTTATGATGTCAGAGTGCGAGGTGGTCAGAATGAGAATCGCTGAAGGGGAAATTGGAGAGAACGAATGACTCACAAGGAAATACCCTTTAGAGTTATTCTTCAACTGCCTAGCTTTAAGAAATCAGTATATAACTACAACCTGAAAGGGTAGAGATTCAGGCAAAATGAGTGGAAAATTTCTCACTCTTTCTTTTCCTAATACTATTAACGAAGTTTTAAAAGTGAATTGAAAGAAATGAAGAGGACGTGAAATAGATCACGTAACTTGACTGATCCTCTCTCAGCCTTTTTCATAATCTCTCCGGTACTTTCTCCTCGAGTGTGGGGTTAGTTTTGTTGGAAGGGGACAAACTTCCCCACCCTACCATCTAAGCGCCATACCATACCTCAATATGAATTCATTTCACTTAAAACAATGATAAATAAATTTTAAACTATCTTCTATGAGATCTGCATTTGTTGTTTTTTTTTTCATGGATTATTTTACAAGAGAACAATCCTCTTATAATCAACATGTAGATTAAATATTCAAGAAATAAAGAACAATGCCATACAAACGCCAAAGGATCATTTGGACTTTGAAAAGATAAGACTGGCAGGAATTTGCAATTTGAAAACAAGGACATTATTACAATTGTACAGTTAGCTCAGATCGATTAAAATTTCTCACAGTACCGCGACCTACAGGACAACGAAAAAAATCACCAACTTTACTATAACGAATAACTAAAAAATCAATGCTACAATATAGATGGAAGAAATAATGATGATTATATAGATCAACGTCTAAACTACAATAAAATTTCATAAAAAAAAATTGACTATGATCGCTCAACCCAAGTAACTGGTCTTGTCAGAGTTACTCTCGAACTGACGAAGTATATATATATATATATATATATATATATATATATTGTATGTTTTGTTATTTAGGGCTAGGTCAAATAAAAGAAAATAAACTCCTTCCTAGCCCAACGTTTCGATGTATTTGAACATCATCTTCAGTGCTAAAATTAGAGTAAGAACTATAACACATTTACCAAAAACAATCGATAACTCACACAGAGAACTAACACAATTTATTGAGACCAACAGATACATACAAAAGGTTATTTTATAATCAGAGCTGTTAAGTACACATCTATTTCAAAGTATCAGACAAAAGGAATTTAGTTTTACCTTGGAAAGTGTGCTAGACTAAGTTGAATGATCTTAGTCTTTTTTTTTTCAATTCATATTGTGGTTTGATCATTGATTGTTGTTTCACGTGTTTATTGTAAAATCTTGTTATATATATATAACATATATATATATATATATATATATATATGTTATACATATATTTATTTGTTATATATATTTGTAATAACTGACCGTACATCTTCATCTAAGCATGTATTGTTCTTTAATGTATTTCTAGCAATTGTTTTTTTAAATCACATTTCTATGCTGCAAAGACAATGAAAATAACACATTTCTCTTGAATATAACCTTAGATTATTGCTATTTATTTAGAAATAACAACTATTTATTTATGCATATAGTTGTGGCAGATGCTTCATATCTGTTGAATGTGTTGAAAGTGATTAATTAACATAATCAGTGATAGTAAACAGATAGTCTGTCTTTACCTAATTAGTTTGAGTGCCCAATTTTAGATTTGATAATATTCAATTCATTGCCCCTTGATTTAATTGGAGCAATTAGAAAGGGTATAAATATAATTACTAAAAACTAAGCTTTTATAAATTTATCAATGAATATGTTTTTTTACATTTAAATATAAGTTCTCTTTATTTTTAATTCATTTGATGCCAAAAGGAAAATGTTTTATTGCGTTTAACTTTATTAATACAAAATGTAGTTGCAAGGTATATATAGATTTAAGCACTTTTAACCTGTAACTTCTAATGAAATTAATTATCTGAAAATTATTTCTACATTGAATCAGTATTTCTGTTTGGTTATTAATAGCAGTTGTTAACACTTTCTGTGTTACAGTATCTCTTATAATGTTTTCTTACAAATATATATAAGTTTTTAGATATTTTTTATATATATTCAAATATAAATTATATATAGTTCTATATTAATGTTCAAATCACAAAAAGAAATGGGAAAAAAAAGACTAAAATTTTTTTAACCGTAACAAGCGGTCTTCGTCAGAGTCAAAATCCAACTGAGTTTGTTGTGTTTATTGTGAAATCCTGTTATATGAATGGTTTTATACCACTGAGTATTTTCTCACAATGAGCTCGTTTTCTAGTTTTTTAATATGCGAAAAATTTATTTTTCCTTCTGTACTCTTATATAGTATATAGTTTTAATACACTAGACTACCCATGACCCTTTGTGTCACTCAGAAATTATAACAATAGGTATTGAAATTAATTCACTGAACATGATTGACAGGGATAATTTTAATTGTTATTTGTGATATATATAACTATAATATATCATTTAACAATCTGTTGGGTTTTTGACTCTCACGAAGATCACTTGTTGTGATTGAAAGATCTTAGTCTTTTTTTCCCATTTCTGGTTTGATCATCGATTGATATTTCACGTGTTTTTATACCAATTCAATGGAACGATTGCACGAAGTAAATAAACTATATTGACACAAAGAACACACAGAAATTAAACAAAACCTCACAACTATATTTCGATGTTCTCGTCATCAGGAAGATAGAAACGAGTCGCTCCGCAGACAGACAACGACTTGAGTCGAGATATAGTTACTCAAGTTGTTGTCTGTCTGCGGAGCGACTCGTCTGTATCTTCCTGATGACGAGAACATCGAAATATAGTAGTGAGTTTCTGTTTCATTTCTGTGTGTTCTTTGTGTCAATATAGTTTATATATATATATATATATATATATATATATATATATATAGGTTATATGAGTTATACATATTATATGAGTTATAATATATATTTATATACATACATATACATACAAATTTATATATATATATATATTCATAAAATTATTGACTGTGAAGCCGAAACAAAATACAATTCTTATCAGGACTCGGTCAGTTCTTTAAGTTCAAATTAAACTCGCATTGTCTAGTTATTTTGAAGCCATAAATGGCAGTTAAAATTTGAGAAAAATTAAAACAAAAAAAATTATTTCATAAACAAGAGAGGGCTTCAAAGAAAATTAACTGTATTTCTAAGACAGACTGATGTACATCAAAACTGCATTGTTAAGTTTTTTAAATAAAACTAATAAAAATTATATTTTTGTTAAGTACTCTATTTGGAATTAACTGAATTTTATTTATACATTTATTTTTTTTTGTAAGCAATAGCTTGCCAGCATACAGGTTAATAAAAGAAAATAATCTAATAATAATAATAATAGATACATAGGTAGAATGAACTGTTAAAGCTTTTCTTAAGTTATCGTAGTGTGGACAAACAGAGGACGAAATACTCTTTTTCTGTTTTTTCTGAGACTTTCGGAATTTGGATGATGTAACCGAGTAAAATGTCTCTTGGAAGGACACACAGTTTAAATATCTGGTTTGATTGTTGTTCTATTGATATTAAATCATGATTCCCTTGAAACCATGATTGATATCCCTTTAGATTCATTTTCAATCATATTCGGAACCCTTTGTTCCAGTCTCTCACACCAAATCCGCTGTTCCGAGTGAAATGTAGTTAGGAAGAGGTTCAATGGAGAGAGTGGTTAGAATACTGATGAAAAATAACCACCAGCTGAGCTATACAAGATCCCTAATGATTCCAGGAAACGCAGATTCTTGAGGTCAATATGAACAGTAAGAACCACCCACATAGTGACATCAACTTGGAAATAGAGCGTCTTGTGTGTGACAGGTCGGACAGGTTAGGAAACACTGGAACACATCCTTCTAAACTGCCCTTTTTACACAACCATCAGTGGGAGGCCCACACACAGGAACCGGACTTGAGTTCAATCAAGATCCTGACTGAAAAAAAAACTTGTGGATACCACAGAACGTTGATACTGGAATGTTGCTTCAAAAAAACAGAAGAACATATTCCTAAATATAAAAAGCGAGTAAAATAAGTTTTCTAATGAAAATTGAATTGTAATTCTTCCTGAAAAACTTTGATTATCAATCCCTTCATTAGGTTTTACTATAAATATAGGTAAAATTATTGTTATTTTTGAATAGAAGAATTGATGTAGCTCTCAGTATTGCACATCTATTCAGTTATCAACCAACACAAGAAGAGCAATGAAGAGAGAGCGTAACGGAAACAAGATCACCAACCCCACCCATCGCTCTCTCTTTCTATCTCAAAGCAGACCATGATTATCGTAAAAAAAAAAGCGAAAAGACTTGCATAACAGATTTTCACAACAATCTACTTGGATTACAGCAATAAGCCACAGGTCGTAGCCAGAGCTCGTCAAAGCCTTTATTAACTAAGCAAGAAATAAAAATAAACACGATGAAATTCGCTTCTTCTGCAGTTGGCAAACTCTTAAACCAAAAGTTTATTACGTCCATCAAGTATGAGACTCGTAAAGGGTGTGTTAAACGTAACATTTAAGACAGAGCACACATAAAATAGAAAATGTCTTGCTGAATACGTAAGTCCTTATCAAAACAGTAATGAGACATTCATAATTTGAATGATGTTGACAGATAAGTTAAACTCACTTACTTTAACCAGCTGGTTATGATACATCATTAAAAGAGAATACAACATGAATAACCAGAATAAAAAACAGATGTCTGTAAACATATGTAACACACACACACAAACACACACACACACACACACACATATATATATATATATATATATATATATAAAAAGATTTCACATAAACACGTGAAACAACAATCAATGATCAAACCACAATAAGAAATGGGAAAACAAGACTAAGATCTTTCAACCGTAACAAGCGGTCTTCGTCAGTTGTAACCCAACAGTTGGGTTTTTGACTCTGACGAAGACCGCTTGTTACGGTTGAAAGATGTTAGTCTTGTTTTCCCATTTCTTATTGTGGTTTGATCATTGATATATATATATCTGTGTATTTTGGGAGCAGACCTTCATTTAAACATGTTTTGTTAAAAATTATGCCAATTTTTATTTTTGTCGTTTTGCGAGTGAATTTGTCGAACTTTCTGAATATGCCTTTTCACCTTTCCGGTAAGATATAAAGAAATTCGCCAAATGATTAATTCTTCATATCCATTTTTTCCTTTTTGTTATAAACTCACGATAAATAATAAATATTCTGTAGGATTCCAATGTTTCAATCGGAAAACGACAAAAATAAAAATTTGCATAATTTCTAACAAAAATTATGGCATATATACTTAAAAAGGATATGTCAGATTTCACTTTATTAAGTTGTATTAAAGAGTATTTTTGTAGACTTCTAGACCATTTTTCCCACTATGGGATTTTGAACTCCAATATTAACACACCATAGTTCTTAAGATATAACATATTTTCTGACATGTTTCGCAGCGTTCCATTCAGTATCTTTATAAATTAAGTTAGATATAATATTAAATTACAACTAAATAGGGCAATTAGTAAACAATATAATATTCTAAGGAGGTTGTAAGATATAGTTTGAAGTTCACAATGTGGGTGTCAGGTTGTGTTGATCTTCATCGGTGCAGGAAATAATTCCCTAAGGAGAAAAACCCTCCAGGAAAAAACCCCCCCGGGGAAAAAATCACCCACAAAAAATCCTTCTACCCCCCCCCCCCTTACAAAAAAAAAGAAAAAAGATAATGCATCAATTTTTTGACTAGAAATTGTATATTAAACCAAACAAATCACCAAAAAATATAAAAACTTCTGGAAAATCAAAAGGGGATTTTTCTCCCCTTTTTCTTTTTTATCTTGTCTCCTTTTTATTTTTTTGCGGTTTCCGAAGAAATGCAGCTTTCTATTAACAATATTAATATTATCTGTGTTTCTATTTCTTTTTAAAGTATATATAACAAGGGGGCAGGTTAGCTCAGTGGTTAACTCCTCGCCTCTGGACTAGTAGTCGGGGGTTTGATCCCCACATGACCCTCGATTCATTCACGAGGGAGGTGAAGTAAACCTGAGTACGTAGTCCCTCGGAGAGGACGTTAAGCAATCGGTCCCGAGCCTATACAGTGTCAGGCACTCGTTATAGATCCCTATTCGAAATGTACTTGAATTAGGCAAAATTTAGTACTTCCAATATAGAATCTGTAGAATCACCTATCAAACAAACAGCTGGTAAACGGCTGATGTTACCACCCGCTAGGAGATTGGTTTAAACAATATATTTATATAAAGATTTCAAAGTAATCACGTGAAATAAAATTCAACGCACAAACCACAGTAAACAAATCAGAAAAATGTTTAAGGATCTTACGATCAAAACAAGTGGTTTTCTACAGTGTCCCACTTATATTGATACCAGTATCATCTTTCTCCGATTTAGACGTTAATACGTAACTTTTACATTACCGAGACCATTATTACTGAGGTAGATATTTTGAACATACCAAGTGTTGGTTCTCATTTGCAAAAATTATTATTTTTGTTTGTATCCCATAGGACAATGGGACTCTGATTTTTGTAGTTGTAAGAACATACAATTAAATCCTGGACTTTAATCCTGGATTTAAATCTGAAGTACATTTTTGAATTATCAATTCCGTATTTTTTTGTTCACCATTATTACTTTGTTTTGTAATTTTGGTTTCTGTTTTTTTTTAGTTATTCCATTTTTCTAGCTGGTTCTAATTCGATTTAATTTTATATTTCATCATTTGTTTTATATATTTATTTATTAATTTTCATTTTTAGTTAATTTATTTTTTATCTTTTTACCATTTTTCAACTCTTATGGAAGTTATCATGATCAATAGTAATGGGTAACGGAGACTGAAAAATTGCTGTCTGAATTAAACAACCCATACCAAGTTTATTATCATAGTTAGTAGAATATTTTATATTAGATATTATAATTCGAATTATATGACAACTGAATTTTTGATGACTAAATGTTTTTTTATAAACTTTAAAATTTATACAATTTTAAATTTTAGAATAACACAAAATAATCCAATCTCATGCAAGGATTACAAAACATCTAATAAACTTTTACATTAAGAGTTAATGGCTATAAAGCCTACGAATGGTCAAACTCAGTTCGTTTAAGTGGATAGACAATTGTAAATATTTTTATTTGAATGTTGCAATTACTTGCTTTACCACTGACATTTCGTCACACAACTATCTTAAGGTTTCTGCAACTCTGCAAATAGAAGCATAAAAATAGGCGATTGTTTAATAATACACATTTTGCAATTCCTACTATTGAAATCCATATCTTAGTTAGAAAAATATAATGTTAACTGAAAAAAAAATTAATTTTACGAGCTTTACGAAACTAAAAATAAAAAAAAATACCAAGAAATGCTGCATTGCAGCTACCTAAGTAATAAACGCGTGGTATGGCTTAATTCCTTGGTCTAGTCCGTTAGAGTTTGAATGTTCTCAGTGTCGATAACCACTTCGAAACATCGATACCTTATTAATGGCGACTGAAATGACGGCAGGATGTGCCGGCTAAGAAATAGAAATGTTTACAGTGATTACAACATCAGACATTAAACACTGACAATAAATATTCATTTCTTTTCTATGGCCATTATTAAATTAGATATAGATTCTGGACCACTTAATATCAAAATTCCACCACGAATTAGTTTCAAAATAATAATTAATTACCAGTATATAGTTCAGCCTTATCAGAGCTTACAGAAGGAAGTATTTATAACATTATTATTCATGGAATATCTTCATTCTAGAGTATACTTTGGAAAAAAAGGACCTTACTTAAAGTTAATAATTTAATTATTTAAATTATTAACATTAATTTAATATCATGAGTGATGTTCATCTATTAATAAATTTAATATAGTCATGTTTTTTCTCAATGTATTGTATAAAATACAAAAGCTATCAATAATATTATGAATATTCATTCCTAAAAGCCCTGATAATGCCCAACCATTTTCGGCAAAACGTATACAGTTAATTCATTATTTTAGATTTAATCCTTGAAAACAAATTTACAACTGTGTCATAATTTAAAGTTTATTTTTTGAATTTTTAAGCAAATTCTATTTCTTATTTTTTTTAATTTTCACTTCTTTTTTCTTACAAATGTATCGATGAGCAATTTTTAAAGATTCCTTAACCGTTCATTGCGAAGCAGACCCACCAGTAAAGTGTAATCTGTCCTATGTTTTTCATAAGGGCTTCGTATTTCAATTTGTTGATTTGGGTAAGAAGTTGTTTTTAACATTTAGACCCCATATTTGTATAGTTGGCAATCACAAACCGAGTATAATTCATCACGTTTAAACGTATTGTTAATGACTTAAAAAAATAAAAATCCTCAGAATTTAGGAAAATTTTAATGAAAATTTTGTTGAATAAATCATAACATGAAATGAATAATAGAAACTGATAAGGTTACACATCAAAAATATTAAAATTAAAAAGTAATGACTCCAAATGTAATATCTATTTCTGTTATAGAATAAACCTAACCAGATATTTTCTACGAATAATTTCAATCCCATTTTTGAAAATCTTATTCTACTTAAGTCCATGCTTTTTTTATTTTATGTATTTACATAATTCTTGTTACATAAATATAAAACCGATTTTATTTATCAGGAATCGGTCAGTTTTACAGGTTCAAATCATACAATTCAAAGCCAACGATTTCATTTAAAATTTGTATTTGGAACTTTCGCATTGAACAGATGTATTAAATTCCGAAAGTATTTATAATAAACTATTATATTAGTGGTTTAAAATGAATAATTTTAAAACTAAAGTTTTTTCTCTTATCTTCCTTAGAAATTGTTTAGATAGTGGTTTTTTTTATTTCATGTATTTACTGTTCATTCATACATATATATAAAACAATTTTTTTTTTATCAGGATCGGTCAGGTTTCCAGATTTACTGCTGTTAAACAAGACGGAATCTCGATAAAATTGTTAATCTGGGTATTTAGGATAATGCTAAAAAACATGCCATTCAGGGATATCAAGGTGAAAAGGAAAATAGAAATTAAGAAGGTTAGATATAAAATTGAGGGTATTTTGGACAATAGTTGAAGGAAAATTGTATTTATTGTTGGGAGAATGAGGTGGGGTTGTGGGCGGAAGACAGACGGTTGTCCTTGGGTCGACGCGGCTTTGTCCAACAACGAGCACCCACGCGCTTCAAATACCAAGGCCTTCTTTAAAAATCGTACTCATCGAGTTAGGCTCAAATGTACAATCAAGCAAACCCACTCTATTTCTATATTATTTTATTTTTATTATTACTATTATTATTTGAGGATGACTATAGAACTGCGTCTTAAAAAAAAAAACTGTTGTACTTTCCACTTCTGTACAAAGTACCCCAGCAGGTACCTTCAACACCACCAAGAAGCTCAGCACTTTTTCTGAGTCCAGTGGTAAAAGTTTCTGAGGCAAAAATTTTTGCGGGTCTATGGTTTTGTTGAGTGTCCCGAAGCACCTACCTCTGTGCATCAAAATTGCTTGACAGTCAGCCAGCAGTGCGTTTTTCTGTGCAGAATCTGCATAAACCATCATTGATAATGCCCATTCAGGCTCCCTACGTTTTGAGAGAAAGTAACTTCCTTTCTCCTTCTTCGGAACAGTCTTCTTCGGGTCCTTGGGTGCACTTTTGGGAGGTTGGCTCCCACTAGTTAGCTCTTTTGGACCCTATGAGCTTCAGGAGGATGGTTTCCTGACATTCTTCTCCTTGGTACCATTCAGGCGAAAATCCCTGAATCTCCATCGGTGGTATTTTGTTTGGCTCCGGTATAGCACCGCATACCGGAGTAAGTCTATTTACTCAAGTGGGTCGCCTGGTACACTTGAGGCTCCGTTTGTAATACAGTTACCCCTGTATCATCCATCCTTCAGCACGGATCATACAACACCTTGGATTGGGGCTGGGATAAGAGGAGAAGATTTGGGAAATTGGAAGGATGTGAAACGAAGGTGTTCAGGCCCAGCCCCTGGTCACCTTCCCCTCCTCTTTCATTTGTCCCTGCATATAGCAGGTTAACAGGTAGCTTCGCGAAGGCCGAAAGTCGGAGTTGAGTGTTAGGCTATTAGAAGCGCTTAAGCACTCCATTACTACCCCCACTCCATTTCTAATACCTCATAAGATAATTACTAAAACCAAAACAGTGCTTTGAATCAGTATTCCTACGACAAAAAGTAAACTTCATATTAAGGAAGTAGTTTCCAAAATTTAGGATTGAACAACTCTATTTAAAATGAATTCACTATAGATCGACAATTTTCAAAATTCGCATTTATAAATCAACTTTAACACTACAAATAATAAATATTTAAATTTATTTTTATCTTGTAATTGTTTGTGTTTAATATACAGTAATCGAGACGAGATATTTTGTTGATTTCCAATTTAGGGATAAATTTCTGTTATTTAGACTTTACTGAGCTTGCGACGTCCTTGTGTTGGGTAATTGATATTCTGAAGCACGTATAAGTATGAAGTAGTTTGTAAATCGTACATCATGCGCACGTAAAGAAAACAATGCACTTGCATTATCGTAAAGACTAACAAATATCATATTTAAATAGTGCTATTTATTGATAACAGAAACAAAAAAAAGGAAGAAGGAAGAGGAAATAGATTACAAATGAATAGGCAAGGATTCAACACAACTCCAAATCCACCTTCTAAGACGTCTTCCCTTCGATGTGTGCTTTAAACAATTAGGCTATGAACAAAAAGTTTTCCATCATAGTCGTTTATCTTTGAAAGCCTCAGAGGTATTTCCCAGCGACATTTTCAAGCAAAAACCATAGTCAAATAACTACTAAAATTTTATTCACTACTTTTTAAACACAATTTTAAAAACATGCTTTCAACATCGTTGGTCATCCTCAGTCAGAATAAAATATTAAGACAGATAAATAAGATAAAAAGTCAAAGTAATAAGTAGTTTTTAACTTATTTATCTGTCTTAATATTTTATTCTGACTGAGGATGACCAACGAGGTCGAAAGCTTGTTTTTAAAATTGTGTTTAAAAAGTAGTGAATAAAATTTTAGTAGTTATTTGACTATGTTTTTTGTTTGAAAATGTCGCTGGGAAATCTGCTATTTGTATTGGCTCTGCAAGATAGAAGTGTAATTAGGAAAAAAGAACAGCTACTTAAAAAAGTCCTGAATGCAGGATCTGCTCTGCTTTTCAACAATGTATGCTTGGATGAAGATCTGTTGCCAACTTATACAAATATATATATGTAAAAAGACTTCACATAAACACGTGAAATAACAATCAATGATCAAACCACAATAAGAAATGGGAAAACAAGACTAAGATCTTTCAAACGTAACAAGCGGTCTTCATCAGAGTCAAAAACCCAACCATCAGTTAGATGGTCAACTCTGACGAAGACCGCTTGTTACGGTTGAAAGATCTTAGTCTTGTTTTCCCATTTGTTATTGTAGTTTGGTCATTAAATATATATATATACATATAACAAAATTTGTTTATCAGGAATCACACAGGTTCCCTAGTTCAAATCAAACTTTCAAAGCAGACGTTTTGATTTCAAATTCGTATTTTGTACTTTCACATTAAACAGATGTATGAAATTCCGAAAGTGTATATTTATATTTTGTATAGTAGATGTAACCTAATGATGAAAACTAACTGTCGGAAACGTGTTGATGTTGGATAAAATCTATTGTGCAGAGAGACACTATTTCTTCCTATTATTTCGATCACAATTATACTTTTGGGTAAGTATATTTAAAATAAAATCATCAACAAAGAATAGAATTAAAAATAGTATTCTGGTATAATTAGCAATTAGGTTTGCAATTAAATGAGTGACTACGGAAGTGAGATGGTGTCAGAGATACATGTTTGTACAGATAAAAACGGGAAGCACATCAACTATCAGTTGCAGAAAGCAAAACCGCCGTCCCCCCCTCGACAGGCGCTGTACATTTTCTAATCACTCAACCGTTTCCACTTTATATATGTCTACATTATCTCTATCTTCATTTTATAAATTCTATTATAAGCAACTATAAATAGACCTGTTCTACCTTATACAAACAAGAAAGTCAAGTATTGTTTGGAGAAAACAAAAGGTATTATATGACTATTGAAAAGTTCTGATGTGGTGAGTTTCACTAGATATTCATCGAGTGACACAAAAGCAATGTGTACATTTTAACGGAAGACTGTATTATTCTTATTAACATCATTCGGTGAGTAGGTCATGTGTGTTTAAACAGAATATATATTTGTGTGTTAAGTAGAGCATATACAATCACTTAATAAACGGAAAGATAATCCAAACTTAACACAATACGAATTCAAAATTGAAGAAGAGTAACACACAGAGTAAAGTGCGTTTCTTTACTCTGTGTGTTACTCTTCTTTTATTTTGACCTCGTAGAGAATATATATTCTGAACCAGGTTGCTTGGTTTCCCTCTCATATCTCTTCTGAAGACGGCTCAACCGAAAATTAGAGACTGTACGTGTGTCCTTTTAATTTCTCTATGTCTCTTTATGTACATTGAACTGTATTTGTCAATTTCGGATCGTATTTTCATCGAAAAAGTGTATATATATATATAATATATATATATATATCTCAATGATCAAACCACAATATGAAATGGGAAAAACAGACTATGATCTTTCAACCGCAACAAGATGTCTTCGTCAGAGATTGTCTCTATCTTCGGCTAGGGCTTGGTGCCCCCGAGATGCAGCGAAAGATCTTTCACGTTAAAAAGCATTAATCTGTTCTATTATTACTCGCGATATTGCTGAAGAAGCTGGGTGCGTGCAATAATATTAAATCAGGTCTTCTTCAGAGTCAAAAACCCAACAATAGTTGGGTTTTGGACTCTGGCGAAGGCCACTTGTTACGGTTGAAAGATCTTAGTCTTGTTTTCCCATTTATTATTGTGGTTTGATCATTGATTGTTATTTCACGTGTTTATGTGAAATATTTATATATATATGTCCTCTTCTACTCACCTCTTGACGACAAACAGTGATTAAAAGTATTATTTGTGAAAAATATTTTATTTCATCGTGTTTTTTTTTAAAAAAACATTCATTTAGAACAGTTTAACATATATATATTTAGAATGTTCTTTAACATTTTGACATTATATTTTAAATATAAAATATATATTCAAAATATTCAGCTACATTTATTTTACAATATTTTTGACTTTGGATCACACCTTGATAAAGAAGAATAGTATATATATATATATTTTGAAAATTTGAAGGAACGCCAATGAAAAACAGATACTAGGACTCACGTTCAATATTTCGATTTTTTTTGGCTGTCATTTTCAAGAAAGCTAGTTGAGTGGCGAGAAGATTAAAGCCAACTAGACAGCTTCAAAGAATATGCTATATATATATATATATATATATAAATGTCATGTCAGATTTACCTTACTTTTGCTTTTTGTACAATTGCAATAAGAACCTGTTGCGTTTCAACACAGACAACGTAAAGTTTACGACTTTGGTTGTCTATATATCTGCATTATAGATGTTTTGATAAGTTACCACTCCTATCAAGTATAAGAAGTAATGACTCGAAATATTCTCAAACCTCTGAAAATATACAACACGATGAAAACTGGCCCAGGGAAGGAAAAAGGCCTAAAGTAACTACAGTCAATGGGGCTAATAACCTGCAGTTAATTCAAGGCGTCGTTAATAGTGCTTTCTAGACTGCCTAATGACCTCTGGATGTGACTGAAGACTTATCTCAGTCCCTCTGACTCTGATACAGTGGACAGTTTTGATTCTTTTCCTTAAGGGCGAATATTATGAGGATCAACAAGAAAAAGAAGATTTATAACAAAGAAATTTAAATTACAGCTAGATAAGATAGCTTACTTTCTATATCGGTAAGCAAGGAAGTAAAGGTGATTATCCTGTCATAAAACACGGTAGATATTGTTTACCGGGATAGCAAACACTGTAGATATAAGTTCAAAAGAAATACAAATTTTCATATATCCAGGACTTGAATTCTACAATACTAACAACAGTTTAAGTCAAGTTAATGCTCACGAGTTGTGCAAGTATTTATTGTGTGGTATTTACTCATGATTGTAATAAGGGGAAGAAACACTAAGTCTCTACACAAAAGAAGAGCATGATGTAAGACAAGTACCCTCTTCTTTTGTGTGGAGACTTAATATTTCCTCTTATTCTAATCGAAAGCTTATCTGTTTTTAAAAACATAGCAGATTTTGATTACACATAGTAGAACACATTATAGATATAATCTGCAAAAGAGCGGTCTTCGTCAGATCTAAGAACCCAAAACTGATCTTGTGGTTTGATCATTTATATATATATATATATTCGTAAATTTTGGTAGCAGTCCTTCCTTGATACACACATTATTGAAGATGACACCAAATTTAGCTGATACCTGTTTCTTAACAAGTTTCTCAATTTTTCTAAATAACACTCTCGTTATTTCGTCTACACAATAAAGTACATCTCCTATGGTCGACATGTTTCGAATGATCAACATTCATCATCCTGATTCAACATTATTCACGTCCTGATGATGAATGTTGATCATTCGAAACATGTCGACCATAGGAGATGTACTTTATTGTGTAGACGAAATAACGAGAGTGTTATTTAGAAAAATTGAGAAACTTGTTAAGAAACAGGTATCAGCTAAATTTGGTGTCATCTTCAATAATATTATATATATATATAATATATATATATATATATATATATATATTGTTAAATAACGCCCCATATTTGGCTTGTATCTGTTTCTTACACAATTTCTCCAGTTTCCGGAATTCCTTCCTCGTCTTTTCATTAAAACTATAAAGCTTATCACCAATATTGCTAGTCGACATGTTTCGAATGTACCACATTCATCATCAGGACAATAATGAGAATAATAGTAGGATTGTCAGTTTTTACATATACAGGTGGATTACTATTGGAATGTTTACAGGACATCGCCCTGGATCACGGGGCATTATGGGGGATTAAGGTAGGGTGGTTGGACTCACCTACTTACCTGACTAATCTGGGTTGGCCTGTTGAAAAATAGTTTTAAAATTCCACAGTAATTATTAAGTTGAATATTTATTGCTGGCTGCTTTTCTTGAATTATTATTGCTTCTAATATTTTTAATTTAAAATGGTGTCTTTCTCTAGCGATAATTTTCGTGGAATTGACCATTATTTCTCTTGTGAGTTTTGTCTTATGGCATTTTGGCGCGCCGGCTGAAAGGTGCATCGTAATTCTTCTTGACAATGAAGTCGTGGTCATTCCTATATATGAGCTTTTACAGGCCTCGCAGCTCCCGTAAAATGACCTCGCAGAACCCGACATTACATGAATACTCATATCCATGATTTGTTTCTTTTGATTCTTTTACGCTAGGACTATTTTACATTATTAAACTGCCTACTGAAGGGCTTTTCTGGATGTTTTCATTCTTATCCGGCCACGTTCTACCTTGCAGGATAATATTTGTTTTCAGTTGTTGTCTTAGATTATCTGAATATGAGCAGTTAAATATTACGTGTTGAAAGGTCTGCTGTTCTTCCCTGTAGAGACAATAGGGCGAATCGATATGTCTAACTGTGTAGCCCATGAGTATAATACTTGCATTTGAATGTCTAATTTGAGTAAGTATTAAGATTTTGTTTATGTATTTCTATGTAATTAACAAATTTATTTGATAAATGGAGCATGAATCATGTATGTGGTAAAAGAAGGAAGAAGTGTTTAAGTGGCAAGGAAAGAGGAAGCCCCGAGTGGAGGCCACAAGCAACAAGTGTTAACTTGAGTGTGGAGTGGGGGGGGACGTCGTCATGGCAACACATGGTCACACGTGTTGCCCAGCTGATCGTGACGTCAGCCCAGCTGGCACCTCCCCCCCCACCTCCCATAAATTCCATCCATTCATTATCTAAACCTCCCTCTACCAGGGCACAGCCGAATTTAAACAGATTTCAACTTGCTTTGTACTCAAACAGATGCACAGTAACCTACATATCGCAAGGCGCCTTGCTCTCATATAGAAACCAGTGCTTTAAACCACTTGAGAAAATAAATTACAACGCCATATACTGATATAACTTCTCGACCATTGATTCTTAAAATTCAAAATTATTTTCTTCTGGATTAATCCAAAGATTAACTACTGATTATAAGCCAAAGCCTGGGGTGACTGGTTTATAATCTTTGGAGTTAACCCTCAAGAAAACTAATTTATTTGCTGCGTATGTTGGCATCACTTTTGCTGCAACTACCACGAAGTTTCTTCAGTGAAGTTCCACTCTTCAAATGACTCACATCTCTTCTCCTGATGAAGACGATTCGTCAAAATATCGAAATATTTGCATTTTCTAATTGTTTTATTTTTTTATTTAAACATATATAATAACTATTAATACTCAAACCCAGTAACTTAATTTAAGACATATTTATTTTTTTTTCTGACTTGGCGAATTGTTATCTAGACACAAGGAACTATCAATAAAATACCTGCTTATTCTTTGAGAGGTATTCGCCTTTAATCTATGTTTTTTATATTTTCTGGGAGATTGTTTGTAAAAAAAACAAAATATTGTTTTAAACAAACATTGTAAACCATAATTTAAATATTCATTTATCCACCAATCTCAAATATGAGCACAATTGTAAAATAGAATTTCAAAGATTTTAAATAATGGAACTCCTACTTCTCCATATATAAAAACATTTCACATAAACACGTGAAATAACAATCAATGATCAAACCACAATTTGGGTTTGATCATTGACTGACTCTGACAAAGACCGCTTGTTACGGTTGAAAGATCTTAGTCTTGTTTTCCCATTTTCTTATTGTGGTTTGATCATTGATTCTCCATATATATTCTAGGTTAAATTGCATTGGCAGCCCCACGAGGGAACACACGTAGGTTGAACATTGCCTTTTATGATACCACACAACGAAGATGGGTTCTACCATTTTGCTTAACTCAAAATTTTTTGGAGTATGCATCTTTAATGGGTACCTGATATGGTACAGGCTTGGTTCCGACGGCTTAACGTCCTCTCCGAAGGATGATATACCCAGATTTATTCACCTTTCATGTTAATAAATCAAAGGCTTGAGTGAGTATTGAACCCCGGACCTACCAGTCTATAGGCGAGTACACTATCACTAGTCTAACCGGTCTAACTTTGAGTATTTTACATTCAATAGAAATTACTGACATCAGGGAGACGTAAATACTAAACATCACATATCTTTATCTGCATACGTGATGATAAAGTGGTGACGTCATCGCCTTATCACCTTCTAAAAAGAGCTCTAATTAATAACAAGTCAAAAGCTTGACATTAATATCATAATAATGAGGAAGAAATAATAATAGGTTAGTTTAATACTAATTACAAGAGAAAGTCAATTATGATTTTATGGTAAGTAAAACAGAAAATGAATTAATTAAATCGTCAATAAACTGGCGTCATAGAAAGATGACGTTTCTATGAGAAAAGAAGATTAGGAATGCATTGATTGAACCCAGGTGACGTTCAGGGGAATGAAACAGCTTTCAGAATAATGAAGGAAGTCCTATAAATAGATAACAGTTCTAAATGAACTGATAACGTGTTCTAAAGTAATAAAGATATACGATACTCAGGACATTAATACAAAGAATATATAGCATTCAGATTTAAAAATAATGTTTTTATGAAGATTTACGATACTCAGGACATTAATAAGAAGAATATATAGCATTCAGATTTAAAAATACTGGTTCCATGAAGATATACGATACCCAGTATTCGGACATAAAAGTATATAACATTTTGAATTTAAAAGGATGTTTCTATTAATATATACGATACTCAATATATTAATAGAAAAAATAAACAACATTCAGATTTAGAAATAATGTTTTCATGAAGATATACGATACCCAAACAAGCGGTCTTCGTCAGAGTCAAAAACCCAAATCTGGGTTTTTGAACCATTTAAAACCCAAAAAGACTAGTTGGGTTTTTGGCTCTGACGAAGACCAGTTGGGTTTTTAACTCTGACGAAGACCGCTTGTTACGGTTGAAAGATCTTAGTCTTACTTTCTCATTTCTTATTGTGGTTTGATCATTTATTGTTATTTCACGTGTTTATGTGAAATCTTTTTATATATATAGAAAGCGTGTTTCTACGACGAGATACGATGTAGATAAATTGATAAATGAAGAAACCACGATCACAAGTATTAAAAGAAATTTTAATCAAAATATGATAGAAAAAGTATTGATGTAAAATAAAAATAGAGTTCATTAAAGTTCTTTCAATTATGATACCTTATAAAAAAAAAGCCAAAGAAAGTCTCTAAAATGAGAGAAAAAGTGAATGGAGCATAAAATATAACTTACACCAAAAACATCTTAGAACTACTTTTAGTAAGAATTAAAAGCTTAAAGGTTTAACAAAGGAATAACTGTTTGTGATAAAATTAGTTACGAAATTTGACCTCCTAACACCAAAAGGACCTAAAAAAGCAAATACAATAACGATCTTGAATAGACACCGCGAGTCCAAGGCTATTAGCTCCACGATTCCAATAAAACAACCCATTGGAACTATTTGTTCATTCGTTTTTGAATATTATAACCGTTGTATAACCTTCAATAAAACCAAATATATATATTTTGTTTACACCCATAAAATATTAATGAAATGCAAATTTCATTTCTTATATAATTCTAATAAAATATTAGCGTTTTCTTAAACATTAATTACATGGGCCGACAAAAAAAAATTTCTGTCATGGTGCCTGAGATGTTTTTACCTAATTTGAGGACGCTGATTTCAGAAATGTTGTCACTTTTTCTCTATCAGGTCTAGTTTTTCTGCTATTTTATACCTCTTTCTATAGGAAAGCGATAGCTACAATAAAGACAGGTAAATCGTGGAAATAATATTTGTATTTAACTTTAAGACACAAATTCAGTAATCACACTAGAATATTTGCAATATGTATACAAATACGTATGTAATATATCTGGATTCAATGTATATTCCTGCAAATATTGCAAAACACATTTGGTTTGTTTAAGCAAAGTTGCTTAGGAGAGGATGTAGCCATGCGTAATTTTTACTCCAAAAATCTACAACACAAGTAAAAGCTTTAAGGTTTGTGATGTCATAATCATTTAACATTGATCATAATAACAATCTAGAATTATAATTATGATGCTATAATGTATTTAGTAATACGCCCAATTTTAAGATAAAAAAAGGTATGAAATAGCAAACATCTCAATGACTTGAGCTGATGAGAAAAAATTAGTTAATTTTCGGAATCAGCATCCAAAAATGAATATAAATCAGCTGAGAAACCTTGGGCACCAAAAAATGTGTTGTCCAGTGTTATTATTAGGATATTAGTCTTCCTAGAACACTAAAAGACGAAATAGCAGTCAGTTTCCTCTTGACAATGGACGTGTTCCCAGCCTAGTCAAACTATGATGTTAGACAATAGTATTTATAATTACTAACATCCTCTGTGGTATTAGTAATTGATTTTGAGTGGTCTTTTTTTTATTTAAAAATAGAATAGTTTACTGAATAAATACATTATGAAGTAATAGGAAAAGTACAAATATCTTTTGATGATATTTGAATAAACTGACTCATGGACGTAACGCCATTACAATTTAAGTCTAACTAATGACGTGGGATTTCAGACAAAGCGATTTCTATCTCTTATTCATGCAGTTAACAGAGACGGAGCGAATTTACATGCTCCTATGACTGTGTATGAAGTCACTGAATTTAACCAATTTAGAACATTCGACGAATTACATCGATACGTGTTAGACTTAACAAAGATTTCCTTGTCCAATTAAATAGTTGTAAATATGTACATTCATATAAATTAAATTTACCAAAAACATATACGAGAGATCATAAAATATCATTAATACATGTTGACTGCATCGTCATCAAGTAAAACTGAGACACTCTGATCACAAGCAAAGATTTTGACAAGACTACGTAGTCGAGTTATAATAGTGAGTTTTTGTGATCTTTCTTATGTGTTTTCTTTAATTAAATGTAGTTTATTAATTTCTTGAACCATTTTTTTTTAATTTTTTATCAAAGATCAAACCACGATAATAAATGCGGAAAAAAAAGACTACCAAGATCATTCAACCGTAACAAGAGGTCTTCGTGAGAGTCAAAAACCCAACTGAAACACAATGCAGAAACATCTTGGTGAGGGGTTGAGAGGAGTGGGAGGGAAGAGTAGTGTATTAAAAGGGTGTAAAGTGCATCCTTTACACAAATGACAAATGTCCAGAGAGGAGTGTTTGGTTTGATCATTGATTGTTATTTCACGTGTTTATTTCAAATCTTGTTGATATAAATATATAATATGCAACAATGTTATATTATACCTGAATTATAGGAAACACGTAGGAAAGAACAGAGAAAGTCACTACAGAACTTACTTCAATATTTCGACACCGTCGTCATCAGGAAGAAGTACGAAATACTACTGATGAGAAGCAAACTGCAACTCATATATATAGGTGTGTTCTCTAATCGAGATTCGGTCAATTTTCTAGGATAAAAAATCAAACTCTCGTTTTTGACGTTTTGGTTTTATTTGAAACCTTTTTCATAGGCAGAAGTAAGAATTTTTTTAACAAAGAAAATGAAATTTCATTGTGTAAATGAACAACAGTGTTAACCGGACAAAACCTTCGACAGATTATTGAATCTGTTATATATATATATATATATATATATATATATATATATATAATGTTAGTTGGATTTCGTTTTCTCATCACTTCCATTTCTAAGGAGAACCGAAATATAATGCTCCGAAATATTGAAAGTAAGTCCTAGGATCTAGTATTCATTAATGTTTACTTATCTTTTTAAAGCATATATATATATATATATACTGACAACAAACATAGAACACACTATAATTCAACGCACGTACTACAATCGATATTCCAAACGATGGGTTCCCTTCATTCAAGGAGATCCGGATTCTAACCGGAGACAGAAAGAGAGTGAAAGGGGGAGAGATAGTGAGAGAGAGAGAGAGAGAGAGAGAGAGAGAGAGAGAGAGAGAGAGAGAGAGAACGAGGGAGGAGGGTGAAGAGATGAGATTTTCTCTACCTTCTTATCTGGCTTCTCCAGGTTGTGAACCTCCCTTCAAAGTATTATCCATAGTAAGTGTCTTCCTCTGCTCTTCACTCTTGGTAAGTATCATTTTATAAGTCTGACGTGATGGTTTTATGTATTTGGAAATATATATTTCAATAATACAGTAATTTGACAAAAGTATAATGTATATTACACTGTGGAATATAGACAAAACACAGAAATATCTGTGAAAAAAACTGTTTCATAAGTGGTGATCAATATAATATGTGAATCCCATATGATTTTTATTTGTAGTTTGATACCGGTGGGCCAATCAATTTTTTGAATTCATATATGTATGCAGAAAAATCACAATAAATAAACACGTGATGCAATCAAAAAAGCTTAAATCACAATGGAAAAAGGAAAGCAATAGAAATAAATGCGCTGAGGCCTTTCAATGTATGTCATCAGAGAGAAAAAAAAGTAAAAACTGAGAAGCTAACATTAAAGTAATGGAGAAGGAAGGTAAGGTTTGTTACCTTCCTTCTCCATTACTAATGACATACATTGAAAGGCCTCAGAACATTTATTTCTATTGTTTTTCTTTTTCCATTTTGGTTTAAGCTTCATATATGTATATTTCAACATCTAAAGTACAGAAATATATTCAGAAATGAGACTAAGATCTTTAAAACTAAAATGCAACAACTCTTAAGAGTCACTCTTGAACTTGAACTCAATGCCACACCAGATGTCTTATTTCACTAGTTTCAGTTCTAGAGGAATTCTGCTAAAGACCAGTTGTTTTGGTTGAAAGATCTTAGTCCAACTTTTGAATTTATTACTGTCATTTAGTTACTGATTTTTATTTCACCTGTTGACTCAGAAATTTTGTAAACAAAAAAGTATTTTTTTGCAAATGAGTTCAGTTGGCACGACTTAGACATTATTTGCACTTCTATTCATTTATTATTGCGATGAACTCATTAATTGCGAAGTTACATGAAGATGAATATTTGTTTCATTAATTTGCCTTTAATACTGTTTAAGTAATAATTATAGGTTAACAGGTTTTAAATAATTATTTTTGATTATTATGAAATGTGAAATTTAAAAAGTTGAATCATACTATAGTTAATTTAATTGGCAGATTAGGCCGGAGGAAGAAAGATGCAGGCTGGAATCATCTGATGGGCATCATAATAGCTGGGAGGTGTGTTCTGTTCAAACCAGGTTGCCACATTTCCAGAGAACCCACAGCGGCAACGCCGCATTTAAACATAGATTTAGAATCCAGCCTCCTTCCAACTTCTTTATTTAATTTGATAATAAATTAGCTAACTGTTTTACATTTATACGTTACCATTAGTTTAAATAAGAATGAACAAACGTTTAAAAAAAATTTTGAAAATAAAAAACTTCACACACTTTCACAAAAACATCATTCAAGTCAATTAATTAAATTCATTAGTGCCTAGAATATAGTACAGAATGAAACAATTAACTTGTAATTTGCCCTTTCTAGTTGCACTTTTTCATAGGTTGGGTAAAGAGTTACCTTTCACTTGTTAGAGTAGACCCATGAATGAACTTGCTTATGAAATATCTGTTTTCAAGACCTACGTTTTTAGGGCCTTAAGAGTTTGGTCCTTTGAATTCCTTAACTATAAAATTAATAACCTAATTTCTATTGTCACTCATTAAAATTCTCTTCCTCTTATAATAGACAAAGCTTTAAAGAGTGCGAAGAAAACGTTTACCAATTCTCAAACAGAAATACATTTTATTGTCAAATATAATAATTTTGCCATGTCATAAGTCATTGGATACATTCCTAGGCTTATTCAAAATTTTGACTTTAATATAGTTTTTTTTTCTAACTGTATCAACGTAGGTAATTTGTTTATTAAACTCTCTCCTAAGCAATCCGAGGGAACTGGAATATAGTGGTATTTATAAAATTTCGTGTAAATGTTGTAATAAAGTATGCATATGTCAGACTCGTAAGATGTTAGAAGTACATGTCAAACAACACCAGTATAAAGTAATTAGAGGGATTAAAGTTGCACCTTATTCTAGCATATAAATAATGAGAGTCATAATATAAATTGGTTAAGAGCTAAAAACTCACGTATGACAGATCAATGATGTTAAGAAATATTATCGAGTCCCATTTGATTAAATTTAAAGAACCAAATATCATAATTATTAGAAATGGTTTATTGAAGCTTGAGTCAGTGTTTACCAGAGCAATAGCTTTGCCTATAGCAATAGCTAGCTTATATCAAGCAGACAACTTTTACTTATTCTTTCCTGAACTCCTTTGTATATCCTTACTTGACTGCCCTGCACTATGTTTCTTGTTTTTTTTCTTTTTCTCGGCTTAACTGTCACCATAAGAGAAGTTCTCTAATTCTTCGTCTTCTCTCCTGATGACAGGTAAACCGAAAATTAGAGACTGTAAGTCTGTTTTTCTATTTACTGTGTACCTATAGTTTACACTTAAACGTATATATATATATATAAATTATAATTAACACTTTTTCTTCTTCTTGGAGTTCGGTCAGGGTTAATAAACGGAATCACCTTTTCGCTAACGTTTCGTCTTTATTTTAAGACATCCTCAGGGCTATAAACTAAAAAAAACAATGGACATTTCTCATATCTACTTTACAATCATCATTACGAATTCAAAAAACTTACTTACTCAAGGCTAGCTTCTAATTCCGAACCAACAAAACCGTTGTCTGTTATTACATGTGCTGCTAGCACAATACCTTCTGGAATTAGAAGCTAACCTTGAGTAAGTAAGTTTTTTGAATTTGTAATGATGATTGTAAAGTAGATATGACAAATTTCCATTGTTTTTGTTAGTTTATAGCCCTGAGGATGTCTTAAAATAAAGACGAAACGTTGGCGAAAAGGTGATTCCGTTTATTAACTCTGACCAAACTCCAAGAAGAAGAAAAAGTGTTTATTAGTAAATTGTCGTCAAGAAACAATACCTTATTATAAATATAATTGTATAAACTGGCAGCAGGTCTTCTTCTAAGCATATCTTGTTTAATAGTAGAGCAGATTCTTCATTCATGATTTTTTTTCAGAAATTGTTCTTTTTTTCTAATCACTTTTCTATGCTGCAAAGGCAATAAATATAACAAATTTCCCAGGGACATACTGCAGGCAAAAACACAGTCCGATAACTGATAACATATATTAAGGACTAACTATAACTAAATTATAGAAGAAAACACAAGATTTTGACCTCGTAGGTCATCTTCATGCAGAAGAAAGTATATATATATATATATATATATATATATTCAATGGTTGTGTATCAGTAATTGATAGTGTAAAACCTAGTGCAACCAGCAAATTTATGTTTACTATGTAGTTTTATCTTTTGTATTGGTAATTTGAAGCTGTTTTATAGTAAGTATGATATAATTTTTATTTTTTAGTAACTTTTGTTCAATTATTTTATCTTTCGTTACATCCTGATGATGGTCAGTGATGACTGAAACGTAGGATTTAAATTTTTAAATGTATGTTAACTAAATATTACATGGGATTTACAAGAAAATCTTTTGGTGATTTATTACACTTAGTACCAAATGAATGGAAGTGTGAGATCAGAAAACTCGAGAAGCTAAATCGAAAAATCATCCATAGAGAAATTGACAAGAAATTTAATTGTATATATATATATATATATATATATATATGAGTTGACTGTCGTCCCTCCGTCAATTCACTTCTTCTCCTGAGGACGACCGCCATTACGGTCGAAATATTGAAAAGTGAGTCTTTGTTGTGTTTCAGTTTATGTGTCACTATTTATTTTAATTGTTATATATATATATATATTAGTAAAAATTTTATTAAGCACAGAATGGAGCAGTTTAATATCATATGATCTGCATTTAAAACGATAAATCTATATTTAGATATATTTATATTTAAATATAAATATATATTATATATTTATGTTTAGGATGATGCGTAGGTGTTTTGTGTGGTGTGCAGAATATAATTCTCAGATGATGCTGGACGAGTTCACCTCTAATCTCTACTTATACCCAGTCGCCCAAAGAGCCTGACGTCACCCAGATATATTTAACTCTAACCTAGAGAGCGAGCTCCTTCGCCTGTCAGATTTCACACCCACTAACACACAATAATCTGCCAAGGCCGTACACTAAACTCAATCAAATATCTTCAAATTATCTTATATTCATAAAAAAAAAGAAAAGAAAGTTTTTTTTTAATGATATTGAAATGTTTAAAAATACTGGTATATATTTTTACAAGCTTACAAAAAATGAATTATGATGGAAATTATCCAAGAATTCTTTCACGTGCTGCAGTAACGTCACATTGTTTTCTATTTATTCGAGTTTAATTTTACCTGATTCTATTTATAATACTAATGCAATGCAGTAAATATTAATAATAGAAAAAATAAAACAATAATATATGAAATATATAAATCAATGATCAAACCACAATATGAAATGGGTAAAAAAAGACTAATATCTTTCAATCTAAACAAGTGGTTTTCGTCAGAGTCAAAAACCCAACTGAAACACTTAGACTCTTGGATGGGTGACATGATGCTAGCAATGTTCTCTCTAAATTTTCATGCATCTGCACATGCATACACACGCACAAGCTCTCTGAGCTATATACATATATATATATAAATGAAACGGTCCAACGGACTTTTAAATAAAAACCAATTAAAAAAGATAGCACACAGATAGACACAGGAATAACTCACTTCTATATTTCGATCATCATCGTCATCAGGAGGCGAAGAGTCCCGCAGAAAGGCAGAGCGGCCTTCCGCTCTGCTTATATAAATATATATATATAGTCGAAGGTTTTGTCCGGTTAACATTGTTGTTCCTTTAAATAATGTAAATTTCACTTTCTTAGTTAAAAAATTCTTACTTCTGCCTATGAAAAAGGTTTTAAATAAAACCGAAACGTTGGCAACGAGAGTTTGATTTTTTATCCTGGAAAATTGACCGAACCCCGATTAGAGAACACACCTATTCTATCAAACGGTCGATATATTATTGAATCTGTTTATATATATATATTTTTTTTTGTATAAGTTGGCAGCAGATCTTCATCCAAGCATACATTGTTTAAAAGCAGAGCAGATTGTGCATTCACGACTTTTTTAAGTAGCTGTTCTTTTTCCCTAATTACACTTCTATGTTGCAGAGCCAATGCAAATAGCAGATTTCCCAGCGACATTTTCAGACAAAAAAAATATATTTATATTACTCACAGGAAAATTGTAATTTCTATGATCTTGAAATATGATCAATGAAATTAAAAAATCTTATCTAAACAACAAAAGTGACTATAGTAAGTTTTTTAAAAATACTTTATTTGTATTTTAATGTTATTTTATATCCTATTGAATTTAAAAAAAATAATAAACTAGAAAAAAAGCTCATTTCACGGTTGTACTAAGTTGATAACGTAAGAAAAAAGGTGTATTTTCTTTTCAAAATACTACTTCAATTTTTTCAAAGTTTTGATTTGCTCAGAGCATGTGCGAACAGTCTGTGATTGTGCATGCGCGCAGTTTTTAGGGAACGTTGGATGTTGGTAACCCTGTTAATGTTGTTCCCTCACTGTTTGTATGGGTGTTGGTCCTTAGACATCTAGAAATACATTGAAAATCTATAATGGTTGGCAGAAAACAAATAAATACCTTTAATAGGTGTAAAGGGGAAATTTTGAGAAATATTGGCCATATCATTATAAACAATCTACCCATTTCCCTTATACGTATTCCACGCATTTAAAACAGTTTTTAAAATTCACCTATTGTCTTGAAAAAACTCCTTTTGAGGAAATTTAGTTCCTAAACCGGTCAAAGTATGAGAAGAATGAACAAGGTCAAATGGTAGATTTTTTTTTTATTAATATGACTACCTCTGACGTACCATTAAAAAGAAATTAGGTTAGATCACCGACCAAAGAAAATCTCAAAGACCCTCTACTATACCATACAATGAATATCCTACATTGGGAGTCCTAAATTTTTACCTACCTCAAGTGTGTTTAGAGTAGGGATCTTTAACGAGTACCTGACATTGTATAGGCTCGGAGCCGACAGTATTGTTCAAAGAACAAACATTTTTTTTTCACACCCGCATGAATAAATTGAGAGTCAGACTAGATATGGGACCTTGGATCCACGAGTCCAGAGGCTTACAGAGAAATTATACTGAAATAATTACACATGAGAGTAAACGCTGATAAAACATATAATTACATTTTTGTTCTAAATATTTTTAAGTTTTAGTTTTTTGTGTTATAATTTTTTTTTCATAGTGCCTTACATTTCTTCATAGTTTATTACATCCTTCATTAGCATGCTGAGATATGTTCCACAGCTCTGTGCTATGAACATTTTTCAAACTTCCTACCAATAAGAAGTTACTCCCACAAATATATGTTGCTAAAGTAACAGTTTTCATTAAAATTTATTTGTGATTCTAGGTTAAGTTACAGTGGCAGTCCCACCGACCATTGTTTCTTTATGATACCATACAATCAAGAGTGATTCTACACTGAGAGTCTTAAATTTTAGCTCAAGTCAAGTGTATTTACAGTAGGAGTCATTAGGCAGTACCTGGCATCGTACTGGTTTGGGGATGAGATTTATTCATCTCCCACGTAAATAAATTGAGGGTCAGAGTGAATATTGAACCTCAGACCTACCAGTCCAAAAGCAAGCAGGTTGCGGCTGGGTAACCTGGCCCTGACCGTCATTCTAAGTATAAAAAAAATTATCATCTTCTTATAAGCTTTAATAGTTAGCAGAAAATTATTCGTGGGACAGCTGTTTTATACTTCATTTATATTATTAATACGGTAAACCGTCATACCCCGTACAATGGTCTTGGAGTCATAACCTTAGCCAGACTGGCTGTGTTAAATACATGCATATTATTATTACCACTGAGGTTAGTATGATTTATATTATTAATACGGCAAACTGTCATACATCGTACGAGGTATCTCTCCAAGATCATCGTACGAGGTATGACGGTTTGCCGTATTAATAATATAAATCATACTAACATCAGTGGTAATAATAATATGTTTATATTTCATGCTTAGAAGTCTATTTAAGTTTTCAATTAAGCTTACATAAATAAGAAAAAAATGAACTTTTTAATCAAACTTTAGAAAAGTGATACAATGAATAACTGATAATATCAAAATTAGTTAATAACTGTATAAATATAATAGTTTTGATGAAAATAGTTGAAATTCAAGTAATATGTTAATTTTAAGATAGTCATAAAATCAACATATTGTAGATGCAAAAACAAAATAAATGTTTGGTGTTAAAAAATTCCAAGAAAAATTATTATTAAAAAAAGTTACTCGTCAATTTAGTAAGATGATTGAAGAATTTTGCGACTTGCTTCACTTGATATGTAGGCTCAAAAAACGAAAACTCTTTTAGGAGTCATTAGTACGAGGGTGGACAATATGCTTAAATGACCATGGTTCTGCTAAATATAAAGTCTTTTGGAACGCTTTTGATAAAGATCAAAAGATTTTCTTGCTAATCAAGACACGTAGATGGAATGTTTAGTATTTTCCACTGTTTTTACGAAGAGGCTTCCCCCAGACCTGCTGACTTTGGGCTTCGTGTGGTATCAAAGCTGCACATGTTAGCAGGTGGTCTGCCCTCTGTCTCCCAGCTGGTGGTTAGTTGAGCGTCACATGGTACAAGGTGACCGTTGTTATTTGATAGAACTGCATGAATAACAGAAGAGGCTATATATACTACAAACTCTGACTATTCAAGGAAAACACTCTCTACTAAGTATTACAGTCACTGAGTTTACTGTACTTGCTGGTGTAGCTCGTCTTTCTCAGACAAGTTTTGTAACTTGAAATGAGAAAATTTCGGTCACGGCTTGCTCACTGTTTTGATTATGGACAACAGCCACAATGCCACTTTTACTTTGTAGATGTTTCAAGACATGTTGCATCGCATATGATTCGTGGCATCGAATTTTAGCAGCTTAAAGTAGTGTTTCAATGTAGGGCACTTTGATTTTCACCAGTGTCTAACCTCTATGATATTATTTCCAAAGAGTTTGTTTCCAGATGATTTGAACATAATTCTACTCTAGTTACTCAACTCTCTCTCAAATAAGAGGGGTAAACACCGTTGCACCTCCTGGCTGACTGTCAGGCAACTTTGATTCACAGAGGTGGGTGCTTCGGGACACTCAACAAACCATAGAAAAACTTTTACCGTTGGACCCAACAAAAGTGCCGAGCTTCTTCAAGGCGTTGAAGCTAACTGCTGGATTACTATAGTACAGAAGGGGGAAAGTACAATAGTTTTTTTTTTAATGAGCAGTGCTATAGTCACCTTCAAATAATAATAAAAAAAAATACTTAAGTTTATTAGAGTAGATGTCTTTAATGAGTACCTGATAGTGATATATGCTCGAGATTTATATCTTAAGAGTCCTAAGGTGTTTTTTTTTTTGTAGAAATGTATGACGCTGGATCAACCCTTAATAAAGAAAAATTGTGAATTATGCAATAATAAATGAGTTCACTTTTATTCAATTTTATAATCTTGAGTGTCATTCTGGTAGAAGGCTGTTGTTACTGGGATTTGAGGTTATGATTGTTGCCCAATATTATCATATAATCAAGTGTTATTGACTGATTGTTTTCTTGAAAAACATTTATTTTCAATTTAACTGTATTATTTACATTGCCATTGTTAATGAATTCTATTGTTAAAATCTCTACAGAATCGTGATGACTTTGCTCGGATATTGTCAGGTCAGTTTTTGAGCTGGTATCAGCTGGTCGAAAGGAGACAGGGTTTGTGGGGGAGCAACCATGAGGAATGAGTGTGCAGGAAGCCAGGGTTGATTTCTTATTGCGTCTGGCCAACCCCCTCCTCGAGAATCTCCCAAGCACCTGCATCCACCTTATTCAACCTTCTTCAAATCAAAATTCAAAATCTCTTCCATTCATCAAACTTAGGAACTTCTTTCAAACAACAAGTATCTTTGCCACTTGTATATTATAAGAATTTAAAAATAAGCTAACTAAACATAAAATACTTTTTTTTTTTTAAATTGGAGTTTATAAAAGCACTATTAGAACATCTGTACTCTTACCACTACACCTACATAGAATTTCAGAAGATCTTTTCTATTAATGTAGAGTTTAGAACACCAAAAATACGATACATCTAATAGTAATTAGATTTTTCATAAATTAGTTCTCAGGAAGAATACTTTTTAAGATTTAATGACATGGAAGGTTTTTCCATGTAGTAGTGAATAAAAAATGCTGAATACTTTTGAATGTCTATTGACATTTCAGAAGGTTTTTTTTTCTTCTGAATGTATGGTTTAAACGATCGTAACAAACAGAACACGATTGAAGGGTATTAACAATTCGATAGTTTAGTCGATCTAAAGGTAGTATTACAAGATAGATTTGCTAAGGGTATTTTGATATTTCTTGCAAAAGTAGAGTTTAGAAGTAGTATAGACTTTTCGAGAAAGTTTATTCATATTTTACAACATTTTTTTTTTTCTTCTAAGTATAAGACTCAGAAGAACGCAAGGATAAGACATATTAATGATTATTGATTGGCGCTTTAGAAGATCATGTAAAAACAAAGTTGTAAAAACGCTAAAAGAAGACTTGTTATAAGTCTTCTGACATTTATTAAGGCCTTTTCACGTAAACATAGAAGTTAGGAGAACACAAATAGACTTGTTGGAGGCTTGTGTTGATACTTAAGAAGACCTGTCACAGTAATGTAAGATTTATAAGTATATATAGAGAAGAACTGTTGGAAATTTAATGACATTTTGTAAGTTCTTTCCGTGCAAAAGAACGATTTAGTTGTTCCCAATCTTTTCCTCTCCCCGTACCATTAAACAAATTTCATTCGAACCTCACACCCATTAAAATTTATGTTATGCTCTAAGATAAATATCATAATCAAGACAAATAAAATTATACAAAAATTTGAACAATAATATTCTATTATACACCTGAACTTTCTTCACACCCCTCTGGGGAGCAAGCACTATAAAGTTTCTAAACGTTAGGGGAAAAGAAAAACGTTAATTTTATATTGAAAAGTATTCAAAAGACTTGTTGAAAGTTTATTGGCATTTCAGAAGTCCTTGACATATAAAAGAAAAGTTTAGAAGTAAACAAAAAGAAGACTTGTTTGGAAGTTTATCGGCATTTTACAAGGTTTACTTATTAATGAAGGTTTTACTTAAAAATCAAAAGGAGACTCTCAGTGATGTATTGAAAAAAAGTTTTTATTTTCTAAAAGTTGGTTCAGAGCAGAACAAATATTTCTTTAATAGGTTTTTTTAATTTTTAGCTATTATATTTCTGTTAACTAAATAGAGTACTGACAATCTTTACAAAATAAAATCGCCCACATTTAAAATGTTTCGAATATTTTCATGATCGTCTAAGAGGTCCCGGATCATATCCTCCACAAGTCAAACAGTACATAGAGGAAGAATATTGTGCTATTCGTATTCTAAATACGTGTTTCTGCAGATTATCATGACTGCAAAAGGAATGCAGAAATCTAAGAATTTAGGGTTCATGTTCTTTCCATATCACAAATAGGACATATAGAAGATTCTTATGATCTAATTCTAAATTAATTCTTTTGCAAGTAATTATAACTGCAAGAGAAGAGATTGAAGTTCTGGAGCCATATCTTCTTTGACTTCACAAAGGGGGAATAGAGAACATGGTGCTACTCCTATTCTTAATACATGCTTTTGCAAATAATTCTAACTGCAAGATAAATGCAGATCCTCGGAGTTCTGGAGCCATATCTTCTTTGACTTCACAAAGGGGGAGTAGAGAACATGGTGCTACTCCTATTCTTAATACATGCTTTTGCAGGTAATTATAACTGCAAGATAAATGCAGATCCTTGAAGTTCTGGAGTAATATCTTCCTTAACTTCACAATGGGGCCATAGAGAACACGATGCTACTTCTATACTTAATAGATCTTTTGCAGGTATTCATGACTGCCAGAGAAATGCAGTATCATACCTTGAAGTTCTGGAGTAATATCTTCCTTAACTTCACAATGGGGCCATAGAGAACACGATGCTACTTCTATACTTAATAGATCTTTTGCAGGTATTCATGACTGCCAGAGAAATGCAGTATCATACCTTGAAGTTCTGGAGTAATATCTTCCTTAACTTCACAATGGGGCCATAGAGAACACGATGCTACTTCTATACTTAATAGATCTTTTGCAGGTATTCATGACTGCCAGAGAAATGCAGTATCATACCTTAAAGTTCTGGAGTAATATCTTCCTTAACTTCACAATGGGGCCATAGAGAACACGATGCTACTTCTATACTTAATAGATCTTTTGCAGGTATTCATGACTGCCAGAGAAATGCAGTATCATACCTTGAAGTTCTGGAGTAATATCTTCCTTAACTTCACAATGGGGCCATAGAGAACACGATGCTACTTCTATACTTAATAGATCTTTTGCAGGTATTCATGACTGCCAGAGAAATGCAGTATCATACCTTGAAGTTCTGGAGTAATATCTTCCTTAACTTCACAATGGGGCCATAGAGAACACGATGCTACTTCTATACTTAATAGATCTTTTGCAGGTAATCATGACTGCCAGAGAAATGCAGTATCATACCTTGAAGTTCTGGAGTAATATCTTCCTTAACTTCACAATGGGGCCATAGAGAACACGATGCTACTTCTATACTTAATAGATCTTTTGCAGGTATTCATGACTGCCAGAGAAATGCAGTATCATACCTTGAAGTTCTGGAGTAATATCTTCCTTAACTTCACAATGGGGCCATAGAGAACACGATGCTACTTCTATACTTAATAGATCTTTTGCAGGTATTCATGACTGCCAGAGAAATGCAGTATCATACCTTGAAGTTCTGGAGTAATATCTTCCTTAACTTCACAATGGGGCCATAGAGAACACGATGCTACTTCTATACTTAATAGATCTTTTGCAGGTATTCATGACTGCCAGAGAAATGCAGTATCATACCTTGAAGTTCTGGAGTAATATCTTCCTTAACTTCACAATGGGGCCATAGAGAACACGATGCTACTTCTATACTTAATAGATCTTTTGCAGGTATTCATGACTGCCAGAGAAATGCAGTATCATACCTTGAAGTTCTGGAGTAATATCTTCCTTAACTTCACAATGGGGCCATAGAGAACACGATGCTACTTCTATACTTAATAGATCTTTTGCAGGTATTCATGACTGCCAGAGAAATGCAGTATCATACCTTGAAGTTCTGGAGTAATATCTTCCTTAACTTCACAATGGGGCCATAGAGAACACGATGCTACTTCTATACTTAATAGATCTTTTGCAGGTATTCATGACTGCCAGAGAAATGCAGTATCATACCTTGAAGTTCTGGAGTAATATCTTCCTTAACTTCACAATGGGGCCATAGAGAACACGATGCTACTTCTATACTTAATAGATCTTTTGCAGGTAATCATGACTGCCAGAGAAATGCAGTATCATACCTTGAAGTTCTGGAGTAATATCTTCCTTAACTTCACAATGGGGCCATAGAGAACACGATGCTACTTCTATACTTAATAGATCTTTTGCAGGTATTCATGACTGCCAGAGAAATGCAGTATCATACCTTGAAGTTCTGGAGTAATATCTTCCTTAACTTCACAATGGGGCCATAGAGAACACGATGCTACTTCTATACTTAATAGATCTTTTGCAGGTATTCATGACTGCCAGAGAAATGCAGTATCATACCTTGAAGTTCTGGAGTAATATCTTCCTTAACTTCACAATGGGCCATAGAGAACACGATGCTACTTCTATACTTAATAGATCTTTTGCAGGTATTCATGACTGCCAGAGAAATGCAGTATCATACCTTGAAGTTCTGGAGTAATATCTTCCTTAACTTCACAATGGGGCCATAGAGAACACGATGCTACTTCTATACTTAATAGATCTTTTGCAGGTATTCATGACTGCCAGAGAAATGCAGTATCATACCTTGAAGTTCTGGAGTAATATCTTCCTTAACTTCACAATGGGGCCATAGAGAACACGATGCTACTTCTATACTTAATAGATCTTTTGCAGGTATTCATGACTGCCAGAGAAATGCAGTATCATACCTTGAAGTTCTGGAGTAATATCTTCCTTAACTTCACAATGGGACCATAGAGAACACGATGCTACTTCTATACTTAATAGATCTTTTGCAGGTATTCATGACTGCCAGAGAAATGCAGTATCATACCTTGAAGTTCTGGAGTAATATCTTCCTTAACTTCACAATGGGGCCATAGAGAACACGATGCTACTTCTATACTTAATAGATCTTTTGCAGGTATTCATGACTGCCAGAGAAATGCAGTATCATACCTTGAAGTTCTGGAGTAATATCTTCCTTAACTTCACAATGGGGCCATAGAGAACACGATGCTACTTCTATACTTAATAGATCTTTTGCAGGTATTCATGACTGCCAGAGAAATGCAGTATCATACCTTAAAGTTCTGGAGTAATATCTTCCTTAACTTCACAATGGGGCCATAGAGAACACGATGCTACTTCTATACTTAATACATCTTTTGCAGGTAATCATGACTGCTTGAGAAATGCAGATATATAAGAATTGTACGGTCATGTTTTTTTTTACCACAAACAGAACATAGAGAAGATGCTTATAATCTAATTATAAATCAATTCCTTTGCAAGTTATCATGGCTAGGTCTCAATCAGAGATTGGTCGCTTCTCCACTCTTTAAAGTATTAGCTGAAATCAAGTTTATCAACAGGAACCTCCACCTGTTTTCCACAAAACACTTCCCAAATCTTCGTAATCTGAAAGTCCTTGTAGTCACTGAATGGCTGTTCATTTGGAAGGTTTATTTTTTAGAGTATAGCAGGAAAAAGAGAGAACATATTATGATTCCATTATTTTACAATATTCTATATAAACCTACAAAATATCTTTTTAGTGTGGAAAATAATAATTATATAAATATAATTTATGAGTGCTTTATTTGAAATTTATTTCTTATATGAACAAGGATAGTAATGTCAAAGAAAATATCAGTGAATCCATAAAAATTTGTTAGTACTTTCTAACAGAATTTGAATGTTGAATGTAAACAAGGTATAAACCTGTTTAAAGCAAAACTTTGGTTAAAATACGCATTACTCGAGGGCCTGTTTACCGAGCCGAGTAGACTTGATCCCGTTAACTGGGGACCGGTTTTATGTCTTCCTCTCTCTTTGGGACACCCCTCTTGGCGAATCATCATACACTCAAAGCAGTTTTACAAAACAACTTACTTAGAAAAAATTAGAGTAGTCATGTGCAGTTAAAAACTGTTACAAAGTGCAAAATAATTACGGGAATTAATAGAAGAAACCATGTACATAATAAGCTAAGGCGTTTTCACACGGCAATCATGTTTAAGATACATTGAGGAAATAATGCGTTCATAGGGTATGGAACAACTAAATGCATAACTAATATATCTAAGCATTAAATTCATGAACCAGGAGAAAATACCTGCAGAGAAGGCATTTTGAATTTGAAGAGCTCTAGAATATTTTGAAGCAGAGGTAGGTAACGATTCGTGAGCCACAAGTATTTGTGGAATTTTTGTGGCATTTCAACCAGACGAATATGTATATTTCATATTTATAGTATTATTAAATTACCATTTATAAACAAAGATATTCTATGTGGACTTGGAAGATTATATGGAACTGTCTGTGTATATCCCTGTAACTGGTGAATTCAAGGTTAAAGATGAAGGCAAACAGAAGAAGGAAGTAGTAGAACTCGCAATGGCAGAGACTGGGTGGCACTCATTGCTTGCCACACAAGTAAGGTGGTGTCTGCAAGGTTGAAGATGAATGCAAACAGAAGAAGGAAGTAGTAGAGCTCGCAATGGCAGAGACTGGGTGGCGCACATTGCTTGCCACACAAGTAAGGTGGTGTCTGCAAGGTTGAAGATGAATGCAAACAGAAGAAGGAAGTAGTAGAGCTCGCAATGGCAGAGACTGGGTGGCGCACATTGCTTGCCACACAAGTAAGCTGGTGTCTGCAAGGTTGAAGATGAATGCAAACAGAAGAAGGAAGTAGTAGAGCTCGCAATCGTGGAGACTGGGTGGCGCACATTGCTTGCCACACAAGTATGCTGGTGTCTGCAAGGTTGAAGATGAAGATAAACAGAAGAAGGAAGTAGTAGAGCTCGCAATGGCAGAGACTGGGTGGCGCACATTGCTTGCCACACAAGTAAGGTGTTGTCTGCAAGGTTGAAGATGAAGACAGACAGGAGAAGGAAGTAGTAGAGCTCGCAATGGCAGAGACTGGGTGGCGCACATTGCTTGCCACACAAGTAAGCAGGTGTCTGCAAGGTTGAAGATGAAGACAGACAGAAGAAGGAAGTAGTAGAGCTCGCAATAGCAGAGACTGAGTGGCGCACATTGCTTGCCACACAAGTAAGCAGGTGTCTGCAAGGTTGAAGATGAAGACAAACAGAAGAAGGAAGTAGTAGAGCTCGCAATGGTGGAGACTGGGTGGCACTCATTGCTTGCCACACAAGTAAGCAGGTGTCTGCAAGGTTGAAGATGAAGACAAACAGAAGAAGGAAGTAGTAGAGCTCGCAATGGTGGAGACTGGGTGGCACTCATTGCTTGCCACACAAGTAAGCAGGTGTCTGCAAGGTTGAAGATGAAGACAAACAGAAGAAGGAAGTAGTAGAGATCGCAATGGTAGAAATTGGGTGGCACTCATTGCTTGCCACACAAGTAAGCAGGTGTCTGCAAGGTTGAAGATGAAGACAAACAGAAGAAGGAAGTAGTAGAGCTCGCAATGGTGGAGACTGGGTGGCACTCATTGCTTGCCACACAAGTAAGCAGGTGTCTGCAAGGTTGAAGATGAAGACAAACAGAAGAAGGAAGTAGTAGAGATCGCAATGGTAGAAATTGGGTGGCACTCATTGCTTGCCACACAAGTTAGCTGGTGTCTGCAAGGTTGAAGATGAAGACAAACAGAAGAAGGAAGTAGTAGAGCTCGCAATGGTGGAGACTGGGTGGCACTCATTGCTTGCTACACAAGAAAGCTGGTGTCTGCAAGGTTGAAGATGAAGACAAACAGAAGAAGGAAGTAGTAGAGCTCGCAATGGCAGAGACTGGGTGGCACTCATTGCTTGCTACACAAGAAAGCTGGTGTCTGCAAGGTTGAAGATGAAGACAAACAGAAGAAGGAAGTAGTAGAGCTCGCAATGGCAGAGACTGGGTGGCGCACATTGCGTCACTGCCAAGGCTGTAGTCAAGGCCTCGCCAGCTACTGAGAGCTCAACAGCCCAATTCACTCTCAACAGCCTGCTTATTTAAACAACTACAGTCCAAACCAACTCAGCCAAATAACTCATATATACTAATGTCAATTCCTCAATTGAGAATACCTGCCTTATGGTGTATTGATTTTTATCTTTAAATATTCCTGTTTAGTTAATTGGAAAACAATTTTTTTCTGTATCTGCCTGAGGAAAATCTAGACTCCAGTATACCATATGCACAAGTATCGTGCACAATATACCACCAAATGCGATAAGAACAAAACTTTATTGATTAATATAACACAGATATAAAATGCTATAAACGATTCTTTGACCTGAAAATGAACCTATTGAAACCATTACATTTTTTCCTTCAAATGATCTTTCCCTCACTATATATACATGTGTATGTATAGTATATACATATATATATATATATATATATATAGCAATAAATGAAACTATCAAACGGACTCATAAATGAAAAAAATGTACTCGTAATATGAAGGTTGCACAAAGAAACGGGTAAACTCACTTATATAATTTGTCCATCGTCTTCGAAATACGTGTGTTCATCTCCGTGTTACTCTAATTTTAAGTTTATATATATATATATATATATAATATATATATGCTTTTAAAAACTGGATGTCTGTTTCCACTTGATTTAATTTTGTCTTATATTTTTCCAAAATACGAAATTTTTTCTTCAACTCAGAACTCAACTTAAAAATTAATTCACCATAATTTCTTGTTTTATTATTGAACATGTTTCGGTGTACGTTCACCATCTTCAGCAAAACATACGATTAATTACAATTACCTTAACAAATGAATCTAATAGTTAAATTACATTTCAAAAACAATAAGTGAACAAGTTAACTAAGACAAAATTAAATCAAGTGGAAACAGACATCCAGTTTTTAATAGCATGTATTGAAGAAGGACTGCTCCCAACTTTTACAAATATATATATATATATATATATATATATATATATATATATATATATGCAACGAATTAAATAAAACGATTCCACGAACAAAATTAACTACATTAATATAAAGAACACACAGAAAAAAACAGAAACTCACTAGTATATTTGTATGCCTTCGTCATCAGAAAGACATATGTGAATCGCTCCAGACATACATATATATATGTATTTATGTTTTAGGAATTAAATGAAACAATCCAACAGACCTTTAAGCTTAAAATGAAGGCAATATAGAGATAGAAATGGGCTTAACTCCCTTCTATATTTTATATATATATGTGTTATGTATATATATTTTTTATGTATATATATACATACATATATATGTATGTAAACATATATATATATATATATATATTATTAAAAAACGTAACCATAGTTGGCAGAAAGTTGCTTCTTTATAAGTTTCTCTATCTTCCTAAATAAGGATTTCGTTGTTGTATCTAAAGAACATATAAACATATATAAACATTATATTTATATATTTCTAAACATATATAAAACTTATATATATATATCCTTCCTCCATTCTTTCATTTTAGTTTTTATTTATGACGGTTGGTTATTGTTTGTTTCTTTCCCACCGACTTCTTAATCCTACTGTTGGCAACACTGAGTGTCACTTCAAATTGTTTGCAAACTCTTTCACTTCTTTGTACTACTGCTTTCTCTCTTTTCCTCTGAAGACCTTTAGTTACGAGAACTGTAAAAATTTTGTTATTTCTTAACTTTTTTTTTGTTTTTATACATCTATTTAAACATAAAAAGAAAACAGACAGCTGACACAAGACATAAAATTACACAGATAAGAGCACACAGAATGAACTAAGGCTAAATCATCTCCTAAATATCCCTATATTATGATATATTTATTCTTTCTTACTTTTTTTATTGTATGTTCTACATTTCTGTGTTTTCAATTTTTGTTTCTAGTCTGTTTGCCTTCCACTATAGACGTATAAATTTGTCAAAGGTCTTTTCGTTAATCATAGTGTTGTTAAAGGTTATATATTTAAATATGTTTAGTGTTTCCGTTATTTTCAACAATATTGCTATTTATTCTTATGTAGTAAGTGTATCCAGTGTTTAAAATCCACTGGTTCATACCTATTTCTTTTGTTAAATGAGCAATCAAGAATATGTTCTTTATGTCAAAGTCTTTAAGTTTGCCCCGTCTCAACTACATATTATCCCCAAGCTTAGCACTTGATTTTGCAAGAACTTTGGTCTGATTCTTAATTCTTTTCTTCAACTTTAACACCTATAGATGTTTTATGACTCATTTATAGGTTTAGAAGGTGTGGTATCTTGCCTCATTTCTGATATCAACATATATATTGAATGTGCTTATAATTGTTGGGTGAAAGTTGGCCTATTGGTGTTTATATTTTTGTTCCGTAGCCGGAGTCATGAGATCAATATCATGCTGCCTGGATTTTAAACTCTTAATGAAAATATCACGTTTTCTTGGTTTAACATTATCAGCTTAAGTCAAGATTGGTAGGCAAAGTAAGAAGTTCATATTACTGCTTAGATTTTAATCTCTTTGTGAAAAGATATGAGCTTTTTTATGCATATTTCATGTTTACATTTATATTTTAAACTTTTTTGAAAGCATTTGAGCTTTTTTATGCATATTTAATGTTACTGCTTAGATTTTAAACTCTTTGTGAAAAGATATGAGCTTTTATGCATATTTCATGTTTCTGCTTATATTTAAAACTTTTTCGAAAACATTTGAGCTTTTTTATGCATATTTCATGTTACTGCTTAAATTTAAATATCTTTGTGAAAAGATATGAGCTTTTTTTATGCATATTTCATGTTACAGCTTAGATTTGAAACTCTTTGTGAAAAGATATGAGCTTTTTTATGCATATTTCATGTTACCGCTTAAATTTTAAACTCTTTGTGAAAAGATATGAGCTTTTTTATGCATATTTCATGTTACTGCTTAGATTTGAAACTCTTTGTGAAAAGATATGAGCTTTTTTATGCATATTTCATGTTACTGCTTAGATTTGAAACTCTTTGTGAAAATATATGATTTTTTTTTTGGTTTAACATTATAAGCTTAAGGAAAAGAAAGAAAGGTGAAAGTTGAAATTGGCTATTTATGAAATGATTTTTGAGCAGAGTTTGAGACACGGGGAGGAGGCGGTGGTGGTATAGGAAGGCGTGCATGAGCCCAGAGTGGTTGGTTTGATAACAGTTGTTACGTAGGCGGAGTGACAAGGATGGAGATACCGGCCGGCTTGAGAGTCGCAGTTGGCAGTCTGACGTCACGGACCAACACTCGCTGTAACCCCCCTCTTCTCATCTCTTGTTTAGGAAAGTGACAACAAGCTTGTTGTTGGCCTGTACTAGTTACGAATGACGCAAAAAGGAAACGCTTTTAAACAAATAAAACGTTTCTTTGTTCTTTCAAAACATGATCCGCGTATATGGAAATAATTAATTATTTATTGCTTGGTAAACACAGTGGCGTAGTAACAATTTTTTTCGCCCGTGGCAGCCGTAAAATTTGCCACACCCAAGCCCCCCCGCCCTTGACAATCCGTTAACCTTCAAAATTCCAGAAAGTCCAAAAAATATCTATTTTCATAGAATTACAATCAAGGATCAATTTTAGACTACTGTTATTAGTCCCAGGCTTTCATCTTACTCGTATACATACGAACAAGTCCGTATAATACAAATCAAAAAAAAAATTGTTAAATTAAATTAATTGGCTACGCAAACAATTATAATGAACTTTCAACCACTTTAAAAAAATAGTTTTTAAAAATTTAAAATAAATGTTTCTGTAGTTTAAAAATATTGTTATTTCACACATAAAACCTAAAAACAATTGCTTCTTTAAAAACTAATTTTGGTATAAAATTTCGGATTTTTTTGTTACCTTTTTATATTTTCTTTTTTTATTTTCTATTTTTACTCCCTTAAAATGCCGCCCCCTGGAATGTGCCGTCCACATGTTTTCGCTCCCTACTCCTGGCCCCCCTTCCTATGCTACTGGACAAGTCAAGCGGCGCTTCTAAGGCAGTTGTGAATTACGTCAAAGATAACAAGAACTGTTGTCTACCGCAGTATCACAGTTGAAAAATGAACTGTGTTGGTTATTTTGTTAGATCTTTTTTTTTTTTATTTTTAGACCCTCAAAATGCCACCACCTGGGCTTGCGGTCCGGAGCGAACCGCCCTTGGCCCCCATTGCTGCACCACCGGATAGTCAAGCGGCGCTTCCAAGGCATAACAAAGCCCGTAATTCGTCGACTGGCAAGGCGTGGTGGTGTGAAAAGTACATCCAGCTTGATCTGTGAAGAAACTCCTGGTGTCTTGAAAGCGTTTCTTTAAAAATGTCATCAGGAATGCTGTGACATACACCGACACACCAAGGGGAAAACTGTCACTGCTATGGATGTCGTCTAAGCCTTGAAGCTTTCAAGGAAGAACTATATATACATATTTTGCGGCTTAAACCGGTATCTTTAACTCCTGAGTGAATGAATGAATAGATCTTTATTAAAAGGTTTATGCCCAAGTTATCAACACTGTGGTAGCCGTACTGAGAGCACTAGGTGCTCCCCACCAGGCTTTTTCCTCTTCGCCTATTTACAATATTGATAGTAGTGAACTCTTTGACTCCTGTATACACCTGCTCTTGTATTATAAACGCGGTCTTTAAAAAGACCATTTCTAAATGCTTACGTCAAAGATAACAAGACGAGTGGTCTACCACAGACCTATTACCACTCGCCTTGAGCAGGTCAGTCCATGCAGAGCTCACCGCCTCCAGGCCACCTCCCTCTCCTCTATTCGCCATATTATTCCCCACTAATACGCAACCAAACCGTATCTCATCCTCACTTCCTCAACTATTATAACTCTGGCCTTCTTTCTATATAGTTGAGAAAAGAAATAACAAACATCCTATTTGCTAACATACTTCCATTTAACATCGCATTAAACATTTAGCCCTTTCAATAACTTATTTTTAAATTACTATAACTCACACTTGTAGTTATGGCTTACTAACATGAACTAGTTGCATCAAATACAGAGGTTCATCTGTACGATTCTGACATTATTCTGCAGTTAGCTGATACAACCAAATCTATGTTTGATTAAAAAAAAACGTATCATCAAAACTAATTGTTTTTTGTACTAAACGATGAAGGGAATATACTGTTTAATTTTTCCATGACCTAAACTGAACAGCTGAAAAGGTAACTCATTTGTAAATTGGCACCTATTTTAGCTAATGAAGAAGCTACATTGTATTGATTCTGTATCAAGCTTATGCAAATTTATAATTGAAAAGGGTAACTAATTCATCAATTAGCACCATTGCAGCTAATGAACATGCACATTGTGTTGTTTCTGCATCAATCTTATGCAAATTTATAAGTGGAAAATGTAACTCATTTATCGATTGGCACCTATTTTAGCTAATGAAGAAGCCACATTGTATTGATTTTGGATCAACATTATGTAAACTTATAATAGAAAAGGGTAACTCATTAACCCATTTTAGCTAATGAAGAAGACACGTTGTATTGATTTTGGATCAACATTATGTAAACTTATAATAGAAAAGGGTAACTCATTAACCCATTTTAGCTAATGAAGAAGACACATTGTATAGATTCCGTATCAATATTATGCAAACTTATAAACGGAAAGTTCAACTCATTATTAAACTTTCACCCATTTTAGTTATTGAAGAAGCCGAATTGTGCTCATTCTGCATTAAACGTTATGCAAGCTTATAACAGGCAAGCCTAATTCATTCGTAAATTGGTAACCATTGTAGCTAATGAAGAAGCCCATTGTAATGATTCTGAACAAACATTATTTTCGTTGGAGAAGAAGCTCAATGTGTTAATTCTGCATTAAACTTATGCATTAAACATTGTTACCAAATTCGGCAAAATGCATACAGTGGTTGTGGTCGGGTTGATTTCGAATCACAAGTAATAAACTTGGCAGGTCCATGTTTTTAGAGTCTAAACATGGCTCAAGACACACAAGACGGTGCGCTGAAAATTGCAGTCTGAGGCAACACTTTTAGTGCCCATGTAGCGCTAGCCTACCTGAGACACAAAATTCCGGTTGAAGTTTGTAAATTCTCTACTGCGTAAAAAACTGAACTACTTTTGGCAAAACTTAAAGGAAAGACTGAACCATCTGCTGCTGCTGAGTAATGTCCGGTGCCAATTAACTCTCAGACTAGTAATAATCAGACTGCTGAATCATTTGAATATTAGCTGCTGATTAGAATAGATAATTCAATTATCATTACTTCTGATATCATACCTTTGTAAGCAAATACGTTTTACACGGGTTAAATAATTTAAACAATAGAAATGTTTTTTGAAAATTCTATACAAATATACATCTTTGTATATTTTATATGCATCTTGATTTGATTTTGAAGCATTTTCAGGCTACATAATTTTCACTTTTATTTCCTCTCTCACCCTCTCTCTCTCTCTCTCTCTCTCTCTCTCTCTCTCTCCTCTCTCTCTCTAACACGCATACACACACACACACACACACACACACACACAAAACCAAACAATTTCTCAAACTTAAGAAACGTCCTTTCCCGTTGATAATCTTCATTTAAGATTCATACAAAAAATCTTAAACATTTTAATTCCAATATGAGATGTACAGAAATGAAGGAATTGTTCAAGTATTTCTTGTTATGGTAACGAGGTTAGATATACTACACTTAAAAACAACGTTATATATCTTAAGTTTGTATGTAGATACTAAAATTATTGCAAATAAATATTATTGTAATTCAATGGCCAAAAAAATATGTAATATTTTGTGTGGAGTATGTTGTAATAATGTGTGTTTAAAAAAACAGACACACACACACACTTCCAAACTCATTTTATTGGGCTCCAGAAATATGCATTCCTGTTAAAAACTTTTATTATAAGATTAATAAAAAAGAATCTTAAAGATTTTAATTCCAACTAAATTCTGAATAATTTATTTTTTTTTCCTGGTTGAATAATAAACTAAAAATACTTAATTAAAAGTCAATTTAATCTCATCTTTCAATCCTAACCACAAAACTAAATGGTTCGTTGTGGTTTCGACTGAGTCAGATAACGGTCTGACGAGTCTAATCCCCTTCATTATAAGATAAGTGTTTCATTTAAATTACTTATTAAAATTGTTCAAAAAGTGATTGAATTTTTCAAAAATATTTTAAAAACAGATCAAAACTGTTATTAAAATAACGTAATGGAAATATTTCAAGGTCAAAAGAAATTCATATCATCATAACTTGATAAAAAATTATATTTTATCATAAGCTGATTAAAATCCACTTAATGTGAAATATTTACCCATTCATTTAAAAAAAAAAAAATTATTTTTGTAGATAAACAGTTTTGCAAGTTATAAAGTTCAATCAAATTTTATATTATTCCTATAGCTTTGATTGATGGAACACTCCTTTAACGTCAATTATACTATAAAATTATTAGTATACGTTTTAATACTAATAAAAAAATATTTTTTGTTGATAAGTAAAACTTTTTAATGTTCTTTTGATTGTAGAGTGTGGATATAAATCCTAGTTGTTTTATAAAAAAAATACAACTTTCATAGTATTTGCGTGAAAAAGAATCTGGCAGAAATATTACGAGTGAAGAGTTTTAGGTTCTTTTTATAAATTGCCATCATTAGTAGTAGGATTACTAATTTAAAATTTAATTACGTATTAACTTAAAAGAGTAATAAGCTGTTTAGCTCTGTAAAAACTTTTTACTGTTTGATTTACTGTAATGTTTGAAGGAAAGTTAGCTATTTTAATTTTCAATACTTCTAATGAACGTGGTATGGATGTACCAATCCTTCTTTTCGCATATTTCATAAAAAAATTGCTTTTCTCGATTATGACACTAAAAAACAGGCTATTATTGAAGTTTTAAAAAATTGTTTAAAATTTGTATCTTGTATAATTATATATTAAATTTAGTTAAAATAGAATACTGTTTTCTCTTATATTTTACAAATTCATTTTAAAATCATTAGTTGTGCAATCCGTAATTGTGTAGTATTTACTCATTCTGAGGTAAAATGGATGAACCAACAAAAGTCTCCACACAAATGAAGTTTCATTCAACGCGTTTCGAACACTTTGTGTTCATCATCAGGAAGACACCAAGGATGTGGTACCGACGGGTTGGTCCAGTGAAAACAACTGAGGATGGTAAGGTTCAAGTTTGGATCAAAGCTGTGATTCTGTGTGACAAGGTGTTTCGCAAAATGTGAAAAAAATTCTTTATTATTCTTATTGTCATTTTTCCTTTGCAAGTATTCATTAAAATGTCCCCGGGTTCTTTTCTCAAAGGAGCGCACAGAGTTGTTTTCACTGGACCAACCCGTCGGTACCACATCCTTGGTGTCTTCCTGATGATGAACACAAAGTGTTCGAAACGCGTTGAATAAAACTTCATTTGTGTGGAGACTTTTGTTCGTTTATCCATTTTACCACAGAACATTCCTTTTAAGCCTGTATTATGTCAGGTACTAGTTGAATATACCTATTCTAAATAGAATTGAGTCAGACAAAAATGTAGAAATACCAATATAAAATCATTAGGAAAACAAAGTATTCTCTTGAGTAATCAGCACCAGAGGTGCAGCTTTCAAGCAACCCCTCAAACTTCTCTAAAGAAAAATAAAATAAATTTAACAAATTCCACCAACTCATGCATTAGAAAATTATTATATCTGTTCGCTATCATAAAAATTTGTATCTGCTCAATATAATACACATTACCCTCAGGAATATATCTTCGGGCGTATTTCAAAAATGAGTCATACCTGAAACAAAAAAAGTAAATATTAATTCTTGAGATAAACAACATCAAACAAAATAAATTTACATTTATCAAAATGAGATATCTTGAATTACTATTTAGTTCCTTTTCTGGAGTTCATACGGTGGATTAAACTTATATTCATTATATGTAGCTCAATAACAAAGTGAGAAATATAAATAAAGGCGTACAATATTATACAATATATTTATGTGAAGATTTCATATATGACTAATTGAGTCATTTTTCAGATTTTTTTACTTGGTTTAAACGGATATATATATATAAGTAATTAAATAAAACGGTTCAATGAATTAAATAAATTAAATTCACACATAGAAAAGACATCACAACAACTCACTACTATATTTCGATTTTGTCGTCATCGGGTAGAAAGATGTGAGCCGCTTTCAAGACAAGGAAGCCTTCCGTCTTCAGAGCGACTCGCATTTAACTACTAGATCATGACGTAGTCAAAATATAGTAGAGAGTTTTTGTTATCTCTTATTTATGATTCTTCGTAAATGAAATAAATGTTTACTTCAACTTTGATATCAAAATGTGGTCAAATATAATAATATATAGGCTATATTATATAATATATATATATACTTTAACACAGAGAAAAGAACACAGAAAGACACTACAGAACTCACTTCGATATTTTGACATCCGTCGTCATCGGGAAGAAGTGCAAAGTACTCGCGTTGAGAAGTAAACTGCTACTGGCCTCCAGAGTAACTCGTGGAACCACCGCAATGCTGCCCCCCAGCGGAGGAGAGGAAAAATAGAAATCCCTCTAATATTTATTTATAAAACAAGATAAAAAGTATATAATACGAAATAATAATAAAAAAAAAAACGAAAAAAATTAACGGTACAGGTTAAGACCAGGAGGAGAGCGAGCCCCAAGGAGGCATATGAATTCCTCTTCGGAAGCTCTAAGGGTGACATGGGAATTAGACTCGGGGATTTGTTTGAGGATTTGTACCCTGATATATCTATATAATCAATGATCAAACCACAATAAGAAAATGGGAAAGCAAGACTAAGATCTTTCAACCGTAACAAGCGGTCTTCGTCAGAGTCAAAAACCCAACTGTTTCTTATTGTGGTTTGATCATTGATTGTTATTTCACGTGTTATGTGAAATCTTTTATATATATATATATATATATGTCTTGTTAAATTGTATGCCTATTTTTAATTTCAGAACTTTTCTACTGAATCTCTCGATTTCTCTAATACACTTTCGTAATTTTATACGAATTTCTCCCGAAATATACGAATTTAAGAGCTCCCGAAATATACGAATATATATATATATATATATATATATATATATATATATATAGTAGTCATTTATGTATATAATCTACAAATGTACAAATACGTTTAGTTACAATTTAATTGTTAAATAATTACTGTTTATTCGAATATATATTTATAATAAAGTATAAGAAAGTCGTGAAGCGTCCCACCCCAGTTTTTTTAGATTCTGATAAAAACTCAATCATAAAAGAGATATCAATGTCAATTACTTTTAACCTTGTCAATGTGTCACTGCCTGTTTTCTGGGCTGGATCGATCTCTTAAGTTTCCCGACCTTTATACCCTTATCAGCTGATAATATAATTAATGTAAACGAAATAATGAAGGTTAAATCAATATAATTTGTTTACTATCTTTGTTTTTAGGCACACGATGCAAGTTCTATGAAATTCTAGACATTTGTTTTTTTTACTTTTTTTTTATTGAACAACGTACTCCACCTGAAGGCATTATATGCATTAATATCTTGGATGGTACATTACAATCCTTATTGAGTGATAATGTAGCTTACAATAATATAATCGTGAAAATATAAAGTAATAATACTACTAGACAATTATAATAATCTTTACTGGATAATATAAAGTAATAATATTACAAAACGATAATGATAATCACGATAATATAAAGTAATAATACTACAAAACGATAATGATAATCACGATAATATAAAGTAATAATACTACAAAACGATAATGATAATCACGATAATATAAAGTAATAATACTACAAAACGATAATGATAATCACGATAATATAAAGTAATACTACTACAAAACGATAATGATAATCACGATAATATAAAGTAATAATACTACAAAACAATAATGATAATGACAATAATATAAAGTAATAATACTACTAAACGATAATGATAATCACGATAATATAAAGTAGTAACAGGAAACAAAATAATAACTGCACAATGATTACAATTAGACATAATAATGGCAGGGCAGTCGCGACAACTCATATAGCACAGTACAGGCTCATTTAAGTAAGAAATTCTAGACTATTAAATTCTAAACAGGTTTAATTTGTACTATACAAATATATGTTGTTTTTTTTTTTAAAGAAATCGTTCTTCTACCCAGGAAGTAGCTGGGCCAGGTTAACACAGTGGTTAACGTGTACTTGCCTCTGGGCTGGGAGTCCGGGGTTCGATCCTCACCTGGCCCTCGATTTCTTCACGTGGTAGGTGAATAAATCTGAGTAAGTCGTCTCTCAGAGAGGACGTTAAGCCGTCGGTCTCGAGCCTGTACGATGTCAAGTACTCGTTAAAAATCCCTACTCGAAATGCAGTTGAGTTAGGCAAAATTTAGGACTCCCAATGTAGAATCTGTAGAATCACCGATCAAACAAAAAGCCGGTAAACGGCTGATGTTATTACCCGCTAGGGGAACGGTTTAAACAATAATAAATACCCAGTAAGTAGAATAATTCATATTTGTAAAATGACTGAGGACAATAAGTCCAATTGTGACATTCCCCAGTGTATGGTCAAACATTCTAGGTCCAGAGATGCAGGAGCAAGCTTTTCAGCTACCCTGGCTCCCAATAGTTTCTAATGCTAAACTACTTTCATCTTGAAAACCTAGGGTTCTAACACTATAGTGACAACCTGAACAGCAGTGGGCAGAATCTCCAGTAGCAATAATGCATATATAACTAGATTATGCGTATATATATAACTAGATTCACAAAAAGAACACAAATAAAAAAAACAGACACTTACTAATATATTTCGATTGCTTTATAAGGGCAATAGATCTGAGTCCTACCAAAGACAGCTGACGACTGGTTTTAATGTCTGTTCTTTTTGTGAACCTAGTTTATTCAGTTCGTTTAATTTAACTGTTATATGAGGACCAGGTTAGCTCAATGGTTAAAATATAAAACGATTACATATCTACAGAAAATCTTACTTTACGTAAACCATTATCGAACAATCAAACACTGGTAGATATACTTCAATATATCTTCTATTTAATTTTCCCCAAATTATGATTAATGTAATTCGTAACAAGCAAATTCTTGGAATCACTATCAAAGATTGTGATTTATAAAATATAAAAACGAAACATGTTAGCATCAATTAGTAAATTAGAAACTTATTAATTATGAAAAGTAATCAATTTTTATCAAATTTAACAAAAAAATCTATGCCTAATAAGTTAGATTTTTATATCATTAACGAAATTTTTAAATGAGTAAAAAAGAATTTTTGATTGATCTGATGAATTATCAATGGTTAAAGTAACGGATAGGTAGTTATTATAGTGTCAATTTGTTTCATTATTATTGAAAGGATAAATATAATAATTTAATGAATAATCTTGTTTCATTTCAATTTAAATTGTATATAGTACATGTTATTTTACATGATACTAGTAGTTACGTAATTCATCGTAACTGATATCTTAAATCATGAATATTCAATTCTGTTTAAATAATGGTAATAAAATTCAACAAGTCAATTCTGCTGGTACATAATAGTGGTAATATTTAGTTTTATATTTTAATTTCTATATGAATTATTGAAAAATAAAGTATTTTATTTTGATCGTTTTTTGTAAATATGTGATATATACCCAAATACAAATACCACAAATGGATTGAGCACCTCAAAACTTGTAAATCCATGAACACATATTCACATATAAATACCACAAATGGATTGAGCACCTCAAAACTTGTAAATCCATGAACATATATCCACATACAAATACCAAAAATGGATTGAGCACCTCAAATCCATGAACACACGTCTAGACACAAATATAAACATGATAGGGCTTTCAAAAACAATTAAGTCGAACACTTAGTGAACGAAACTCGTTTTTGGGTTTTAACATAAAGCTCTTTTATATGGAGACTTAATTGTTTTTGAATTTCCCATCATGAGTAAATACCATACTATAACAAATTCAAGACTTCAAAATGGCGAAGTCTGTAGAAACACATCTAGACACAAGTATAGAAATATCAAAAATAGATTGATACCTCAAAACATGCAAATCTATGAAGACATAGGCAGATACAAAAATAGATTGAGCACCTCAAATGTGTAAATCCATGAACACACCATAAAAATCCATAGGAATGATGGGGAATTTCAAAAATAATTAAGTCAAAAACTTAGTATTCGAAACTCGTTCTTAGTTTTTAACATAAAGCTCTTTTGTCTGGAGACTTAATTGTTTTTGAAATTTCCAATCATGAGTAAATACCCACTAAAACAAATTCAAGACATCTAGACACAAGTATACAGATATCAAAAATAGATTGAATCACCTCAAAACATGTAAATCTATGAAGATATAGGCAGATATAAGTCTAAAAAATGAATTGAGCACCTCTAAACATGCAAATCTATGAAGGCACTGGAAGATAAAACTATCAAAAATGAATTGAGCACCTCAAAACATGTAAATCTATGAAGGCATTGGAAGATAAAACTATCAAAAATGAATTGAGTACCTCAAAACTTGTAAGTTAATCAAAATGAATCAATCAATGATCAACATATTTCACTAATATTACCGTAGAAATAACAAAAAATATAATTATGATATGATATACAAGTTGAATCGAAAAAGAAAAAATAAATAAAGACTGATAGACAGCTAAGAAGACTGAGAGAAAGAGAGAGTTAGAGAGAGTGTGAAAGTGAGACTGGAGCTGTAGAGGGAACCAGGGCAGTCTACTATGAACGGCCCTCATTGAGAGCACTCCAGATTCTGCATACAGATTAAAGGGATTCTATTTATTTCAATTAACATAGACTTTCCGAGTAAATGCCCATCGTTTATTCACTCAAGGATCACTTTAATCAAAATCTACAAACATTGCTACCTACTTACCAAATCATAAACCTTTATATAATTTTACTTAATAAGTAATATAAAGAAAACATAAGTAAGTGAAAATATAACATATATTAAACAATTTTCAATATGTTAATAGAGTTTGTTTTCTATATTAAGAAGCTGATTGATTACTTATCTCTCAGATAGTAGGTTTTCTGAGATAGTAATGGTTTAAATCCAATCTCTAGGATAGTCGAGAGGCTAAAATCAAACCATTCCATACAAATGTGATGTCATTAAAAGGTTTAGGAACAATATCCGGAGGAGTGGACATTCTGGAGTTAATAGTAATTTCTCTGGAGTGTATACAATTTGTTTGTGTAGACTGGACTTATGCATAATATCGGAGTAGTTGTTGTTCAACAGTTTGTAAGTAGTCTAGGCTCTGAATTGGTTGTATTGGTAGTCTGAACAAATTGGTTGTATGGAATTGCTCAAATCTAATTTTTGGAGTAGTTAATGTTTTAGTTTTTATAGTGTTTTGAGCTCTAGTACGATACAGAAGGGAATAGTTTAATGTCTAATATCTGGAGATATTACTTAACGTTCTAGAGCAGGCATGGGCAACCTTTTGTGACCTGAGGGCCGCATTATATAATTTCCAAGTGACCGCGGGCCGCATGGTAATTTCTGTGGTATTTCGATATATACAGTTTATATGTATAATGTAATTTAATAAATATGTAGAAATACATACTGTGCGCTGTATTAATGTGTCATTATGAACAAAATAACATATTAATGAGATATGAACAAAATTATTGTTCATATCCCATTATTTCCTTATGATAAAAAATTATCACAAACAATCTCCAAAAGATTAGTACATCATATATGAAAAAACTGAAACATTTGTTGCCATGGAGCTCGCTCTCTCTCTCTCTCTCTCTCTTCCAAAATGTTGTAATTTCCTTCCAAAAGTCACAGTGAGCTTTTTTTAATAACCAAAAAGCAAATTTTAATATTAAGATAGAATTCCAGATGATCTCCATGGGCCGCACAAAAACACGCGATGGGCCGCATGTGGCCCGCGGGCCGCAGGTTGCCCATGCCTGTTCTAGAGTCACTTGAGATACTTAGAGTCTATTTTAGAAATTATCACCTCTGGTTTGTTGCAATTTGATGATATAGAACGACTTTCTTTGCCCTGCCATGATGGGGAGGCTTAATACGCGGGGCCGTTGTTTCCTCATGCTGTGAAGTAAGAAAGGAACAACTGATCGAATGGTTAGCCTGGGTCTACTCGTTCACATGCTGGCTGGGGTGCAGTCCGTCCTTATTAGTCTGATGTGGCAAACGCTTCCTTTTCAAGACTTTCTCTTACGGTGCTTGGTGGGGTGGGTCGGGCTCCGTAGTTGTAGATCCTTTGACACAGACACACCCTATCCTGCGGGAATACCTTTTGACCTCGTAAAGCTATCGCCCATCTTTTTCAAAACTTCTTCTCATTGTGGTGGCACAACAGCGGTTTTAACTGCTCCCTTGGGATCCTCGTTCTTGGGCTGGATTCCGTAGGTGGAAAGTCCTCTCAGCCACGGACTTATTCAGTGGTTGGCTTCCAAACCCCTCCTTGCTTCTTTTGCCTTACGCCTGTATTTCTTAAGACTTTTTTCATTTCCCCTCACTATGATCTGGCAACTTCGTTTCCCTAGCAGGCCTAAGATTCATGTTGCAGGTTGAGGCTGTTTATGCGGATATAGGTTTACCTGGCCGGTCGCTATGTGGTTAGCGTTTGGATGCTCCTCCTCGTAATCGCAGACTCCTACTTATCAATTCTTCCCTATATATTTCAATTTCTTATTAACGCTATTATTTTTTTTCATTCGTTTTCTAACTATAATTACCCGTCTCCGCGAGGTCCACCTAGGGTACTTCACGAGGGCTTTCTCGCCTTTCTCATTCATGATGTTGGATTTGGTTTCTGGTGACGAGGCGAAAGGGCTCCACGTTAAAAACATTCATCTATGCTGCTTTTACTACGGTATGGCCAAAAGTCCCGTGTAGATGATTAAATCAAAACATGTATAGAAGGACTTCAACTTTAATATCTAGAGTAGCTAATATTGTAGAGTTTAGATGAGTTTGAACACCAGCAAGATAACATTCTAGAGTATCAGTTATTTTAAACTCTAGTTACAAATACTCGTTTCTAGTCAATGAAACAGTTAAAATTTCATATTAGGCAATTGTCTAAATCTAATATTTGCTGCAACTTATTCTAGAGTTTTGTATTTTTTAAACCGTGGTTATAAATTAAAGTAGATCAAGTATAATATCTGGAGTACTTAGCCTTCTAGGGTATTGAATCGTTTGAACTATAGTTGAGACAGTTACAATTCGATGAACTAGAATAGTTTTAAGTTTACTACATATAGTAATCAGTATTCTAGAGTTCTGGAGTATGCTGTTTTTTAGTCTCTGAGAGAGAAACAATTTCATTGTTTGGAGTACTAGTTTAAGTCTTATTTAGTGAAGTACCTGAGATTCTAGAGTTTAGTGTGGTTTAAACTCTAATCATTGAGATAGTAGTAACATAATTGTCTGAAGTTGTTTCAAATTTCCGTGATCGTCGTTTTTAATACCAGTATATCTGAAGAGGTTTCTGGTCAGTTAGCTGGGGAGAGTTGAGGAATACAGTAACCCTTTTTCCAATTTCTTTACAAAAGAGGAAAGGTGGTTGGAGGTGAACCCAGGTAAAGTGTCCATTTGCAGGCATAAGGAAAGGGTGTGGTCCTTTTATATTGCTACTAAAGCTAGGGGTTCTTTCGTATATGGCGCTACAGCTGATGGAAATTTTTGGTCACCTCAAAACTTACCGGCCAAATGTTTCTTAATCGTATAGTAACGTTCCAGTAAAATTCCTATAGGAAAAAACGATCATTTTAACTGGAAATTAATCAATCCTGCCTTTGAAATCAATTCTTTGGAATCAATCCTGTTAATTTTTTTATAAGTTATTCAATAGTTTGGGTTTGGTTTAGATTTGATCCCATGATAAAACAGTTATCTTAAAGCATTTCCAAAGGTTTCCAAAGCCCTGCAACAAGAGCTCTGGAACACTGGCTTCAAACTATTTTTGACCCCATAACCCTAACAAAATTCACTCAAACATCACACCTTTTGAAATTTATATTATGTTCAAGGATAAAAATAACCAAAAAAAAAATCAAATGTATAACAATATACGCATAATTTGTGGAATAGTTTTAAGTTAAAATTAAAATTATAACTTAAAACCCATTGCATTTCCAGCTACATAAGACGTCATCTAATATCAGCATTAAGTGCACAGTTAGCTGCTAAAAAGTGCAAAATTTTATGACATACCTTGCAATAAAGGAATCATAATTTTTACTGTTGAAGGCAGGTAACTAACAATTACCTGTCTGTTGCATACTTATTTCAATAAAATTACACAAATAATTAGATGTATTAATAATGGTTTTATAGTAGGCTTGTATAAACATTTATAAATTATATTATATAATTTATAACATTATATATTTTATATAATATAAATTATAATATGTTATATAAATCATTTTATAAAATAATTACTGATATATTATTATATATAATTATAAATTAATAAACCCTTGATAATTATCATAATTATATAAAAAATGAAGAATATTGTATTGATATCTGAATGATTAATTATAATCATTGATAATAATCGTCTTAATTTTTTTATGCATTTATTTCTTTTTTACATAAAAACTATTAATAAATTGCCAATAAGAGCAAAAATTCCACTGTAGGTGATTAACATTTGCAACAAATGATAATATTATTAGATAATAAATAAATATTTAATATAAATGTTATGTGATATATACAAAAAGTTGTAATTGTATTATGAAAATAACTAAAGCATTTAGGAAAATAACAATTAAAATTGTAAATGAATTAATAATAAATGTTTGAAGTGTCTGGTTGGAGGGATGTTTTATAAGGGGGATATTTTTGATGTGCGTGCTTAAAAGTTATGTCTGGTGTTCGCAGCAATAGAAAGGTATCTTACCTAACCTCGTGAAAAGTCAATACGTATGATCAGACGTTCAATGTTTGCTTGTCGTAATAGCGAAGGTCAGTTTTTTTCGGGTCAACTTCTTACTACAGTTCTACATGACGATAATTATCTGGTTCGAATTCAAAAAAAAAATGGGATAATTTTTAAATAATTTCCATTGCAGAGAAAAACTTTGTTGTTTAGTTTGCCTGGAAATAATACATATTCTAGTATTAACCATTGAATATTAACGAATGAGGAATTTTAGAGGTGAAAACATATTTATCAGATTCATATTTAGGGGAATAAATTTAGTAGTAAACGAAACTGTTGTTTGAAAAAAACGAAGTTTTTGAGAAAAGGAACGAGTGAGTCATAGAATGTATTCACAAAGGGAATTCGATTTATGCAAAGGTGCCTACACTTCGCACCTTAAGACAATACCACGTTACTTGGCACTGATTACGTCTTTTACAATTTATAATTTAATATTTTGTGAATTACGTACTCTGTTTAAGAACGTGTAAGTTAATTTTTTTAGTCCGTTTTTAAACAAAACCTGATTTTATTCTGGAAGGAATTAAATTACTAGTTATTAAACAGAATAGATAGTTTCTAAAATTACAAAATACATAATCACTGACAGGTACCATCAGTAGTCTCTTTAAGCTGCACAGTGTAGCCACTACATTTATTTTTACTTTCATCTACTCTCTCTGTACAACATAAAGAAAAGAAAGTATTGCGTTCAGATTAAAATCTTGAAATTGAATTTTCAACTGAAATTCAATCTTTGAATTCCCTGAAATCTAATAATATAAGTCGGAAGATTGGTTCGTCTATCTGCATATAGGATGTCTCAAAATAAAAAAAAAAAAAAAAAAAATAATCTCCAAATTTCATGGTCAAGTTCTTACTATATCTGAAATTGAACAACAAACACTGCACCGACATTTTTCGATTTTTGAAAATTGTTTTCCATATACAGGATGTAGTGCGCGCAAAAATTTTCCAAATTTATCAACCTGTTTTATCCTTGCCAATTTTAAACTTGTTAAATATAATATTTAGGTTTTATCTTTTCCAACACCGATATCAACTGTGAAATAGTTATAAGTCAAAATAGGAAATGGAAGCAGTGTAACTCAATATTTTGTCTAACTGGGCCAAAAGTTAGTTTAGATTTCAGTGGCTGTCTTACGAGTGATTAGCTCTTTATGATACCACACGATGAAGATTCTCAATTGTGAGGCCTATATTTTGTCTAACTTGGCCAAAAGTTAGTTTAGATTTCAGTGGCTGTCTTACGATTGATTGGCCTCTTATGATACCACACGATGAATATTCTTAATTGTGAGGACTACATTTTGTCTAACTGGGCCAAAAGTTAGTTTATATTTCAGTGGCTGTCTTACGATTGATTGGCCTCTTATGATACCACACGATGAAGATTCTCAATTGTGAGGCCTACATTTTGTCTAACTGGGCCAAAAGTTAGTTTAGATTTCAGTGGCTGTTTTACGAGTGATTGGCCCTTTATGATACCACACGATGAAGATTCTCAATTGTGAGTCTTGCATTTTGCCTAACTGAAGTGTATTTAGAGTAGTGGCCTTTCATGAGTATCAGTCATCATACATTCTCAGGACCAACGGCTTGACGTACTTTGCGATGGACGACATGCTCTAATTCCGAACCCCTGATCTAACACTCTAGACACGAGCACGCAAGCCACTGGGCTCCTCTGGCTCCTTTAAATAGGTCCTAATACATTTCTTATTTTTACTAGAAAACAAACACTGTATATTTAGTGTACCTAAGAAGTCGAAATTTAATTTAAAAAAATCTTGCCTTATTTCTAAATAAAAAATTTAAAATTTAGGAAATTTGATTATGTTGTGCGTAGAATTAACTAGTTCAAGACAAACACACTCTTATTTCAAAAGGAACCTATCGTATCCAAAGTATTTTATTCTATATAAAATACTAATATAATACTAATACTATAATATAATATAATACAATACTAATACTAATACTAATAATAATTTAATACTAATACTATAATATAATTCTAATACTATAATGTCATATTATACTAATACTTCCATATAATATAGTATTAATACTAATACTATAATACCACATAATACTAATACTCTAATATAATAGTACTAATACTAATATAATATAATACTAATACTAAATATAATATAATACTAATACTATAATGTCATATTAAACTAATACTTCAATATAATATAGTATTAATACTAATACTATAATACCACATAATACTAATACTCTAATATAATAGTACGAGTACTAATACTAATATAGTATGATTACTATAATTAATATAGTATTAGTATAGTATATAGTATATTATATTAATATAGTACTAATACTAATATAATAATAATACCCTATAGCTGAAAGAAATGTAATACGAATTTCTAGTATTTTTACTGTATTAAAATTGTTTTTTAATAAAAATTCTCAAACATTACATTATTCATACAAATTTGTCATGATGTACACTCATGAAGTGACTTTCAATTTGGGGATCTTATGGATTTAGAACCCTTTAACCATATTCCACTGCTATCTGGTAGCATGTTTACTGAATAAATTTGTGTAAGATGCAAGTAATCATTCCCTCTGTAACCAATTGTATTACCCGAGGGAAAATGTCAGTTTAAAGTCACCCATTATCTAAAAAAAAGTTGAGAAATCCTGGTACAAAATGTAAGTAGCATCGATTCAGTTCTTCTTTTTGAGTATACTATTACTAGCTCAAGTTAAAACTCTGTTAAAAAAAGATTGTTGTATCTTATTAAAGATAAATTAGGTTGAGAATTTATTAATAATTCAAAATAAAAATAGCTAGCTATTTCTAAACATATTTTCTGAAATATTTTAGCGATACAATATATTATGGTAGGACTAAATGTGACAGAGTAGCAGAAGAAATGCAGTCAACATTGGAGAGGAATGTAAATTGGCCTCTAAATTTCTTTCATCAGTATATCTGGCTAGTATTAAAGCCTACATTTATTCTTCTTCTGTCAGCTATTAATTACATTTCTTCAGATACGTATCATTACACATTATTTACAAGTAATTTAGGTTTGATATAGTTTCTTAATGAAAAAATACTCTTCTGAACCGGTTTAGTGTTTTGTTGGACTTTTCTGCTACCTTTCTTAAAGAAAATACGAAAAAAAATATTGTAACTTTAACAGAAACTGATGCTTTGAATCCAGTTTGCAAAACCAGGCATTTACTTAAAAGCTTAATTTTGAACAGAAAAATGTTAACACTGCTTATGCAGAATGCGTTTAATGGTTTGCAATATGTAATATAATAAAGTTTCAGCGTCTGTTTGTCTATTTCTTAAAACTTTAACGGATTTAAACATAAAAATTATATAATATATATATATATATATATATATATATATATATATTATATACTATTTTTCTTTTTTATCGAGGTTTGGTCTAAGAGTTTTGAAGAATCCTGTATTGATGTTAACCACTTCATCAGCATGTTCTACCTCCATGATATAATCGAATATTTTCCTTATCTCGAACACGTATATTTAACACTATTTTTCTTTTTTATCGAGGTTTGGTCTAAGAGTTTTGAAGAATCCTATATTGATGTTAACTACTTTATCAGCATGTTCTACCTCCATGATAGACCAAAACCTCGATAAAAAAAGAAAATAGTGTTAAATATATGTGGTCAAGATAAGAAAACATTTGATTGTAAATATTATATCAAGAAAATGAAAATAGAAAGCTACATATTATTGAATCGTTAAGTATAAAAGAAGAATCCAAACCTTAACGATCAGGCCACTTGTTTTTCTAAAATTTGGTTAAAACTGTCTAAGAATATTTACGACTATAGCTTTTAAATAGGGCTAAAAACTGTTAATACTTAAGAAAGAGAGAAGAGGGCATAAAAAAGTAATTTTAGTCACTAACTGCCTCAAGACATATTGTTTAATTTGTCTTAATTCAAGAATTTCTCAGTTTTCAGGTCACCCCTTTTAATATTTCCCACTATTTAAAAATAGTAACCTAATTTCATTTTTAGCCCTTCTTTCAGTAAAATCTAAAATAATCTATTCTAATTTAAAGTTATATTTAGAAATTTATACTTTTTGTATCAAATATAATAAATAAAAGTTAATTAAATGCTATTAATCAAACACTCTAACAATTTGTAAACCTCATTATTTAGTAACCTAATTAATTTTCCCTTCTGTTATTTTATTCTGGAGTAAAAATTAATTAGAAATTTGTGCATGAATATTAACCAACAGTAAACCTTAAAGAAAATCTTTTAAATGAATATTTTCAAAAATATATACAAAATATAAATAAATAAAAGGAAAAAGAGAACTTATAAGAGGTTGGTATTTAATATGCAAATATTCTTTATAAGAGTAAGTCAAATTGCTGGATTAATTGTGGCTAGCCATTCCTGGATATTACTTCACGCAAGTGTAACAGGTAGTATGTTACTGGGTACCTGACAATGCATTGGCTCAGTACTTTAAGCTATTCTATTGAACCATATTCGGAGATCAAGGACGCAAGGATGTGGGTTCGATTACCTTACCCTGATTTGTTCTTGTTTAGAAAAAACGATGGAGGTTTGTATGCTGGTGTTTTGACCTCCTCATTCACTATTATTATTATAGAATGGAGATATCGTCAGAGTACTTTAGAAGCTGTAGCCTTGACACTGATAGGTCTATGTTCTTTATTTGGACAAGAGTGTGTATATTTTCTGTCCCCCGGGGACGAAAAACTCCCGGTTCAAATCTCCAACCTTAAGTACTAACAGCAAAACACTAACCCATACTCTACGTCATATATATTGATAATTAGATATAGGCTGGGGTCAGGCTAGTTCAGTGGTTACGTGCTCACCTCTGAACTGATAGGACCGGAGTTCAATCTGGCCTGTTCCACCTGGCGCTCGATTTATTTACGCGGGAGGTGAAATCTGAGCACGTCGTCCCTCGGAGAACGACGTTAAACAGTCGGTACCGAGCCTGTGCTCTGACACGTGCAAGTTAAAGATCCCTACTCTAAATAGACTTTAGTTTGCCAAAATGTAGAACTCTCACTGTAGAATCAATCTTCTTTGTGTGGTATCACAAAGAGCCCAATGCTCGGCCTACGTGTGTTCCCTTGTAGGACTGCAAAGGTAACCTAACCTAACCGAACCACCTAGATATAGACAGCAAAACAGGTGCAGTAATAAATATTATTTATTCCTCAGAAGTAATAAAGTAATTAATCAGATACTTATAGGTAACGTCATTTCTGAATTGTTTTGCTGTAGTTTAGACAATCTCTGTTTCACCCTGTTTATAGTAGCATCGTATTACACATGCGCATATGCACTGTTGATTTCTATTAAAGTAATTCTCTGGCTGTCCAGATAGTTACCGTTACATAATCAATGTTATTTGATAAGACATCTGTCGAGAAAATAGACAATGGAATTTATCATTCGGTGTCATTCCCATCTCTATTTCCCAGCTCCATAGTGGTGAACCTAATAAATTAGAATGGGTATTCGAAAGATGTTTTACAATAAAACGTTGATTTTGTGGTTACTTCCTATATAATTAGCTACTTTATTTAATTTACAGTATTAATATTAATGAGAATAAATATACTAAGCAAAGTATGTTTTCTATCCTATCTGATATATGTATTATCCTATCGTAGACTTTTTTATGCTGAAAATACATATGTCATGAAAATGAGAATGTCATGAATTAAAATAATTAATTTGTATGTTAATCTTCATTATTAGTTAAGGATTTGATCTTAACTTTTATAAAATCATTATTTCTAAAATTAGCTTAAATATTATTATAAAATACAGTTTTTTAATAATTTATACTTTGAAATCACTTTATTATAAATTAAATCTATTAGTTTTTATTAATTATAAAGACTTACTTCTGAATCTCTAAATAGACTGATATAACTGGGTCACTGATTAGTGTCAAGGTCAGTAAGTTAAAATAGATATTGTCTTTTATAATTTGCATACGAGTGATATCAATGGTAAATTAGATATTGGAGGGCAGTTCAGGCATAACTTTAGTGTGATAATGGATTTCATTTTGAGTTTACTTTCAAGCGTATTAACAACTAAGGTTTAACAGAAGTCTATATAAGAAGCTGCACATTTTTGTATACTTTTATCTACTTAGAGTATGCATATATTTTTGGTATGAGTCATTAGAAATCGTCAATCTTCTGTAGACATTTATATGACAAGGAGTGAAATGCATTTTGATGTCACTTTATTTTTGGTATAAGTCATTAGAACTCACCAAACTTCCGTGGACACTTACCATATATGACAGCGAGGGGATTCATTTTGGTTTCACTTTATTTTTGGTATTAGTCATTAGAATTCGTCAATCTTCTGTAGCACTTATTGACAAGGAGGTGTAATTCATTTTGGTTTAAGTTTATTTTTGTTGTATGGTCCATTAGAACTCGTCAATCTTCTGTAGCACTTATGTGACAAGGAGGTGAAATCATTTTGATTTATTTTTTGGTTATTAGAACTCGTATTTCTTAGACTCTTATTACAAGAGGTGAATCATTTTGGTCCTTAATTTTGATGATTACTCGTCAATCTTCTGTAGACACTTATATGACAAGGAGGTGTAATTCATTTTGGTTTAAGTTTATGTTTGGCATGATCCATTAGAACTCGTCAATCTTCTGTAGTCACTTATGTGACAAGGAGGTGTAATTCATTTTGGTTTAAGTTTATTTTTGGTATGATCCATTAGAACTCGTCAATCTTCTGTAGTCACTTATGTGACAAGGAGGTGTAATTCATTTTGGTTTAAGTTTATTTTTGTTATGGTCCATTAGAACTCGTCAATCTTCTGTAGTCACTTATGTGACAAGGAGGTGTAATTCATTTTGGTTTAAGTTTATTTTTGGTATGGTCCATTAGAACTCGTCAATCTTCTGTAGTCACTTATGTGACAAGGAGGTGTAATTTATTTTGGTTTAAGTTTATTTTTGGTATGGTCCATTAGAACTCGTCAATCTTCTGTAGTCACTTATGTGACAAGGAGGTGTAATTCATTTTGGTTTAAGTTTATTTTTGGTATGATCCATTAGAACTCGTCAATCTTCTGTAGACACTTATGTGACAAGGAGGTAAAATTCATTTTGGTTCCGCTTCTGTTCAGTTTCTCCTATCTCCTTCACAATTCTTCTCTCCCCACCCCTACCTCTTCACATACTTAACTGTTCTTTCCTAATCTTCTTACTTCCTATTCACTGTTACTATCCACCCTCCTTTACGTTTTTCATCTATAATCTTTGGTGACCCCTTTTACCAAGTGACTATCAGGTTTTTTAAAAACTATAAGGCATAACATATTCCTTCTACGTAATTTATGGAAACCCGTCTTCTCAAAGGGCTACATTGGGCACATCAGAACTCCTCATTTGTGGGGAAGTAGTCTCACAAAAAACATCAACCTTCTATGCTTTGTAATGTTATGGTCGAAAAGTTAAGGAACATGAATAAATAACAACACGCTCAAGGCCGCAGATAGACCGATTGAATCTCAAGTGTGCCGGATCAGTGAAATAATTGAATCCACAGTTATTCAGTATTTACTGATATTTAGTAATTACAAATGAAGTCTGAACATAAACAAGTCATGTTAACAAAATCAAGCCGTTTCAAACAGGTAGGTTCTTCTTCAAGTTAATCTGGATATAATGAAAAAGTAGACTTTAATGAGATTTAAATCCTTTGAGGAATTGCCAATACATTTCATTAGTAGAATGAGATTCTATTCATTATCCTACCTTTCCACCACAAACTGAAAAACTTGAAAAAAAAAACGCTACTTATTCGAAACGTTTTGTTTTGTTAATGTCATTTAAAAAAAACTAGTTGCCCAGTGGGTGGCCCAGTGGCAACGTACTTTGCACTGGACTGGTAGATCTGAGGTTCAATACCCATTCTAGCTCGATTTATTCACATGGGAGGTGAATAAATTCGAGCACGTCATCAGGTACTCGTTAATGATCTCTACTCTAAGTACAGATCAGTTAGCAAAATTTAGGACTCCTAATGTAATAGAATTTTTATTGGGTAGTATAACAAAAGGCAAATGTGTGTTTCTAGTGGAATTGCCACTGCAACGTAACTCAACCATTCCTAATACAAACTTGTTTATGTTAAAAGTTTGTCCATAATTTCCCAAGATCGTAGTTGACTACAAATTCTCCTTTTTTTTACATTTAAATACAAGTCCTTTAGACAGTATGCAATATGTATTCAACATTTCCTTTTGCAGTCTACATCGAAATCCTGAAATTCACCCTTTCGTCTTAGTTTGACACTATTTTCTGCAGAGGACTGCTAAACAATAAATATTAAAAAAAAAAAATAAATAAAATCGGCAGATCACCCACGACTAAAACAAACAAAAAGGTTAATCCCTACCAAAACTAATTATTTGATACCAATAATAAACCTTGAACGTGATCAGAAAGTCTATATTAAAATATATTTATTTCTGTATGCTTTAATGATATTTTTACGTTCCTTTGTAAATTATACGAGTATATTTAAAAGTGGATTCCAATTAAAATATATGATATTTTAATTTATTACATTCTTTGCTTAATTAATGAATGCATTTTTTTTATAGCATCAAAAGAACTACTTCAGTACAGAAGATCTCATTTATTATCCAAAGTGTTAATATTAATAATCCAGTTTATTTTTAGTTGTTAGCTATAGAGCAAGCCTGTACATGATCAACCTTTCGAACAACCACTGTTCATTATCAGCTTCACGACCATGTAGCTGGTATATTGAGAAAGGAATGAATTTCATTGTGTGTCTTACCTGGAGAAGAACACTACTAGTTCGAAATCTGTTGTTTTATTTAATTTAATATTTAATAGTATTATTATATATTTGATTTTTTTATTTACTACAAATATCTACCCCTTTTTTTTATTTCAACATATACATGATGGAAATAAGGAAAGCAATATTAAAAGCTTGGTGGTTTTGGATAAAAAACGAATGATTTGCTACCGGCCTGTTAGGTTGGTACGCCTGGGTGGCTTCGAGTTCCAGGATATCCTTAGTTAAATTACCACTGTACCACCTGACTGACTCATTTCATGAAATTTTGAAAGCCCATATTTTCCATGACCTTATCAGGCAATACGAAAGTGTTTTTTCCAATAATAAAATTGTTTATGATTAATTTTGTTTACTATTGTGTGTTTAATACCTTTCACAAGATATATTCCATATGTACAAAAAAAGTCAGAATAAATACGCAAAAAACTGAAAAAACAAAAAAAAACCCTAAAAAATCAAAATTATATGAATCTTTACCCACCTTTTTATTCAGGAATTATTATCCCACAAGATTCCTACCAACCCAATTAGAAAGCTGAAAGGATGTTGGTCTAGAGATCTACTCGTCAAGAAATGATAACTGTAAAGAATAGTTGCAGTCGATCTGAACAATCTATGTATATGGAGTACTTACTACCAATGGGTGATTTCTCCAATCTTTTACCTCTCTTTTATGTATCATGGATCAGTATTACTTGTTACACCTCTAAGGGTAGTTGTAATATAATAAAACAATAATAAAAAAACAAACAAAATCAAACAAAAACGAAAAACTGACCTTGGCAACGAGCCAACACGAAAGGCCTGAGAAGTTTTTTTTTATTTTTTTCCTATTATCTTAATATAAAAATAAAACATTACAATTTTGTTTATATCTGTGCTTATATAACATATAAAGGGAGGCTACTGAATACTGAGTACTAAACTCAGAACAGGAACTACATATGCCAGTGGTATACTAGTTGGATAGTGGAATACTAGTTGGAATTATTATTCCTAGGATTAAATAACATTTATAACCTAGAGAAGCCAATGAGAGAGGATATTTGCAAATTAAGTCTCTAAAGGTGCACAATTAGGAGAAAAATTAGTAATAAAATATTGATATAAATATAAATTTTTCTTTTTTTTTAAAATTATGTTGATAAAAATATACTATTTTTCTTGTTTATTGTGATTTTGTCTAGCTTCAATAATACAACACCTTTAAGCCTCCAATACCAGCTAAGCTAGACCAAAACTTCGATAAAAAAGAAAAATAATGTTAAATATATGTGGTTCATGATAAGGAAAACATTCGATAAAAATTCTAAAAAAAATCGTCGATTACGAATTTCACTTACTTAATACTTATAAATGAAAAATGTTTGACTGAAACAAAAATCTATGTAATCAAAATCTCCTAAAAGGTAAAAGTGTGTATTTATATTCTCTAAAAATGCAAAATGTACTTACAAAATGCAAGAAGAGCTCAAAAAAGTCACAGCTCAAAAACATATTTCACTCAAGTTTCAATATTTTGTGTCATAAAATTTTAATATTAATATTCAATATACAAGTTTTACGACTTGCCATTTGTTAGAATTTTGACATTTAGTTACCAGTGGTGAAGGTAATCTTATATAGTAATTTTATATTATTTTTTTATATACCCTTTTTTGATATTATTCGTTTAAAAAAAAATATAATAAATTATTTTATAAGTAATTCAGTAGTTCAATATTATAATGTAAAATTTATGATTTGAAAATGGTTTATTCGTTTTCAATTCATTCCATTGCTGAAATTAAGCAATAGTCGTTTTTATATATTTTCATTTATATTTCATATATATTTTCCATTTTTTTTTTTGTAAAATTGCAACCAAGTAATTTTAGAAGAATGAATAGAAATATTATTTTATGTTTATTTGTTTGATACCAAAGTAGGGGCTTTTAGTATAAAACAAAAGATTATTGTTTAATATTAGCCCTCCCCACCCCCATCTGTTATAATTAAAAATAGAAATAAATTAAAAGAGAAATAAAATTTGCAAATTTGCAATTTGAATTTGATGAGGACAAAGAAAGCAGTAACCTTGGCAAGGCATTGAGATCAATGTGTAATTAGTAATAGGTTGCAACGTTGCAGAACACAAGACTTACGTCAGAACCGGCAGTACAAGCAACTAATTTATCCATCTGTTAAACTTTAATTATTAATATTATTAGCTTTAAATTAAATAATTAACAAATTTACCATTGAAGCCAGCTTCAAACAACTAAGAATTATTTAAATATATTCCATTAAAACGGAACTTTAAAAAAAATATTGACCAATTTTAAAAAAAAATCGTCAACCATATCAATAGGTATTTATTTCAGAAGTTGAAATAATTGAAAATATAATAAAGATATAAAAATAATTAAAATTAGCATATAATAATTGATACTGAATCTCATAAGAATATTATTTTAATTACTAGAATCCATAGAAATTTTTTTTTTTTTAAAAACTAAAACAAAAATCCAATTTTGTAAGTATATCCCTGTTTGATATTATTCGTTTAAAAAAATTATAGTAAAAATATTTTATAATCCAGTAGTTCAATATATTATAATGTAATTTTAGTTGGAAAATACATTATACATTTTAATGTATAATATAATTTTTAAATTGGAAAAAAAATTGCTATAATTATTTTTAGAACGTGTATATTTAAATATGCGAATAATTTTTTTTAAATATCTGTGTTTTTTAAATATTAAAATATCTGTGAAATGTTTACAGATATTCGAAATGAAGAAATTTTTTTAATTGTCAACATGTTTTGAGTTATAACATAAAAGGTTTTAATATTTTCTTATGTAGTTTATATGTGGATAGATATGTCTTTATGTTTCTGTGTAATAAACTGGTTGAGGGTATTTAAAATTTGCTATTTATTTTGGGAAATTATTATTCCTTAGATTTTTTTTTTTATTCATTTTTGAAGTGATGCACATTTGGTGATGGAAATTTATATTTCATTTGTTTAGAATTTTTAACGATGGTTTGTTTGGGGGAAGACAGTATAATCTGAGCATTTTCAAAATTAATGGATTGTTTTTTTTATTTTTTGAACTGTTTCATCAGGGTGGGTAAAAAATGGAGGAAGGGTAGAAGAGACGATGGTAAACATATGCTTTGTGGAGTCTGACCTTCATTGAGGATGGAGTGGATGAAAGAAGAAAAAGCCGGTTTACCTCTAAGGAAGGTGTGTTGAGTGAGAGGAGGACGTCTTCGTTGAGATGCGAGAGGACTGTAGCGGAGACTTCTCTACCGTTGTAAGTAACGAAAACCTTTTGGCCGGAAAGTAATGAAACGGAGTGAATTGTCTGAAAACCCGGCCCGACCAGCTGTTTATCAGCAAAATCTGCTCGACTATGTCCAGAATCAGGCTCAAAACGCACCGTATATAGAGAAGGCTCTGAACCTTGCTTCACTCCGCAAATAACACCGGCGTAATAGAAGCCGTCTTGTGATGCGGCAGCCACCCGGGTGCCTACGATGCTTCGCTTGGCCAGTCTTTTGCCAGTGGACATCCTTACAAGTCTACTCGCGCATGCTACCCGCACGACTGACTCTCTCTCAGCTGACAGATAACAACAATGCCACGTGACGCCGGCTCAGCAGCTCATTGGTTGACCTACTTCCCCCTCCACCAACAACACCTACCCCTCTCTCTGTTTACCCTCGCACAGCTGATCACCTCCTCTCTTCCTAATCCTTACCTACCTCCCCACCACTATGACGACATTAACACTTCCCACAACCAAAAATTCACAACCACTCTTTAACTCACAAAATACCAAAGTATTTCCATAATAAAAGACCTAAATTCCAAACACATCGTCATTACGATTGGATAAAAGTATGCGCAAACATTATTTTCTTCCCAATTCAATACAACTAACACAACTAACGGTTTCATCTCTTTATAAAAACTGTTCGTTTAATTTTTAGGCTATATTAAATAACCAGTCAAAAAAAAAAAGAAAAAATTAATTAAACTCTGCAATGCTGCTAGTTTAGTTTCACAAGTTTTTGTTACTTTAAAAAGAACCACTACTGAATTGAAATTAGAAAAGAAATTATTCCTTAAAGTCCAAAGCAAACAAGTTAACATTTTTTTTTTATTAAATTTTCTTTTAATTATTATTTACAAGTAATTAATTACTTGTAAACAAATTTTAGCAATAAGTTATGGGGGCAAAAATTAATTGAAGATAAATTGAACTATATGGAAGGCAATCTCAACGTTTAGAAGCTACATTTTAAGGTCAACGTTATTGAAGTACGAAAATCTAAAATTAAATATTAACTTTGTTCAGTAGTTGTAAAATATAAAATTAATTGAAAAAAAATTGTTTTTTAATAAAATCAAAATACCAAGCGATCTTTTAAGAAGATATCATTGCAACTTTGGAACTATTGATTACAAGGTCAACATGTTCAAAATAAATGCCTTGACAAAGGCTATAGGATGTTGATGGATTGAATTCTGTCTTTTATATCAGTAAAATAAAAAAGATAGCCCTTTATTGACCTATGGCTGTTGATAACTTCAGTTCTGTTTTCAGTGCAACAACATAAAAATGACAAAATTCCTTTACTTGAGCAATGGATATTCATGAGCCTGATGTACGGAGTGTCCATCAGGTAAGGAACAAATAAAAATCAAAATCAAAACCCCTTTACTTGAGCTATCTAGGCTGTCAATGAGCTTCAAGTTCTCTCCTTCAGGTAAGGGACAAATAAAAATCAAAATCAAGAGCCTTTTGACTTGAGCTATGGCTGTTGATCACCTTGTAGTTCTGTCTTTCAGGTAAGGGACAAATAAAAATCAAAAGCAAACGCCCTTTACTTGAGCTATAGCTGTCGATGAGCTTGACATTCTATACTTCAGGTAAGTAACAAATGAAATTTAAAAGCCCTTTACTTGAGCTATGGCTGTCGATAAGCTTGAAATTCTATACTTCAGGTAAGTAACAAATGAAATTTAAAAGCCCTTTACTTGAGCCATGGCCGTCGATAAGCTTGAAGTTCTATCCTTCAGGTAAGCAACAAATGAAATTTAAAAGCCCTTTACTTGAGCCATGGCCGTCGATAAGCTTGAAATTCTATCTTTCAGGTAAGCAAGAAATAAACTTAATAACTATTGCCCTTTACTTGAGCAATAGTTATTAATACACATAAATGCAGTCATAAAACACACATTTTCAATAGCTTGTAAGTCGAGATGTTGGTATACACCCACGTAAAATGTCCTTCAAGTCAGCATTTAGAAAGAATCTAGATTGACCTGCATTCTATGCATAATATCAAACTCGTTGACAGTCAATTTAGTATTGGTTTAATTATAATGTTGCTATCAAATTGACGTAATATTGAACTTTCTACTAAGTGTAGGAATTCATTGACAAATATGTTCCAGCAATCATTAGTTTTTATGCACCTAAATCCATTTTATCACTTTAAAAAACATTAAGTCATTTATATAGAACAACCTGACACATTATTATTATTAAATCAACAGCCTTGATTTCATCAGAACTAATCAGATCGCGACCATATCTTTTCTAATGCACACTCTTTTGTAGTTCCTAATATCAACATTAGATTGTACGTTCTTTTTTGAATTTTATAATTGCCTTAATAAGTTATACTTAGAGATACTTTCCAAAGATTTTCAACCTCATGAAGGTAATTACTTAGCAGTCAGATTGAATCTCTTCAAATATTCCCACTTCTTGAGAGTCTGGAATTAGCACCGTTCATCGTATGTTGATAATTGCAGTTTGCACAAGTATTAGATAAAAAGACTATGTCTAGTTATATATTACATATATATTTTAAAACCTTCTATTTAGTATTTTATTTTTTTGGCAACTTTATTTTTACTTAGAATAAAGGGACAGGTTAACTCAGTGGTTAACGTACTCGCCTCTGATCTGGTAGATACCCACCTGGCTCTCGATTTATTTAAAATGAAACTTTTGTTCATTTCCGTTTTATATTACAGTTTTAAGAATTAAACCTTGGTATATATCATATTACCTCACTAAAATAGTTTTGAATTTTCATTATTAACTATTAAATAACAACTCGTGTTAACTCCATTCAGATTAACAATTTCTAACTCGATGTAAAAAAATTCAACAAGTGCAGCAGGTTATCCATTATTCCAGGTTGACTTCTCAGTTTTTACTGCTTTATTACCTTTTGAGGTATTCGAAACACCTTGAAATCGTTTTCATGGTTTCTTAATTCTAGGGGGGTTCTTTTTAGACGAAATTTCAGTTCTCTATGGTTAGCCGTTTTAAGTAAAAAAAAAAATATGAATTTATAAAATATTCCATAACACCCCATTTCACAAAATTAATTCGGTAAAAAATTATACCAAAAATTTTTAATTTTAATTAATTAATTAATTTTAATTTTAAGAAAATGAGCTGTCATTTTCTTAAAAGGGTCTATTTTTGGTATCACACATGCACACACACACACACACACACACACACACCATGTACACACAGACATCATCAAAAAAAAAAAAAAAAAAAAAACGTCAAAAAATGGACTTTAGGGATCTCAAATATAAAAAGTCGTCATAATCCCGAAATTTAATTTTACCATAACTATATTTTACTTATACTAGAGATATTCATCTCAATCTCATTTCTGAATACCTTATTTTGGTTTATTTGATATCAACTTTTTCTAATTGTGCTTATTATGGAATCCTGTTGTACTTCTTCTTCTTCTGGTCGCAGATATTCAGCTTCAGGTAATGCTGGTGTCAATTGTGTACTACCATGGCTAATGTCCAATGGGGTAGTTTAGTTTGGGAGTTCACTAGAACGCTATTTCAGATGTTTGATTCACTCTTCATTTCAAGATGTGTTCACTTTGAATATCCACAGCTATCCAGGAGTACGAGAGGGTCAATCCGCTCACCCTACTTGTCACTTGAGTACATGTTTAATTCATTTGATATAGACTACATAAAAGTTGTCTATTTTGACTGAATCAGTAGAAAAGTAATGACATTTTGTAAGTTGCATGTGCGGAAAATGCTTCATTATTCTTGTTTTTATAGTGATTTTTATTACTGCCAAATTGTACAAAACATTTTCAGCCACTCATCACAGGTATGCAACATAAAATCATGAAATACAGAGATATAAGGAATATTCAGTGGTAGAAGTATTACCAAGCAGAATAACAAATATTTGTTAATATTGAATGAAAGGTAATAGATGATTCACTTCAAGAGCCATATTGAAGCAAACATTATTGGAATTTTTTTAAAAAAGCAATTACTATTATGTTTATATCTATCCCAGAAAGGCGACAATATCTCCAATATTGTTGATTGGCCTAGCCAATGAAATAAATATCAAGCCGCGATAAGTAATTCGGAGCAGGTGTTGTTATCAAAAGGTAATTTGTTATCTCAAGTGACGCAGTTGGACTTTTATCTAGCCTCGGTGCTTTATCAACAAAACCTCCAAGATTTGCTTTGTCAGCAATTGGCTTGCGGTTGCTCACTGACTTGTGTGCTGTATTTCAGCCATCCTCTGGTGATAGCATATCAATTGAGAATTTAACAGCTGCCTTCTGGGATTTATATCTTATTCTTTTTAAAAAATAGTATCATTAACTATTAATTAACAATTATAGTGTAGTCAACGTCTATAGCTATGTTGAATATACCGGTTCCTTTTAAATCACTACGCCACAGCCATAGCTATGTTGAATATACCGGTTCCTTTTAAATTACCTACGCCGCAACCATAGGTAGGTTTAATAGACCTGTTCCTTTTAAATCACTACGCCACAGTCATAGCTATGTTGAATATACCTGTTCCTTTTAAATCACTACGCCACAGTCATAGCTATGTAGAATATGCCTGTTCCTTTTAAATCACTACGCCACAGTCATAGCTATGTTGAATATACCTGTTCCTTTTAAATCACTACGCCACAGCATAGCTAGTTGAATATACTGTTCCTTTTAAATCACTACGCCACAGTCATAGCTATGTTGAATATACCTGTTCCTTTTAAATCACTACGCCACAGTCATAGCTATGTTGAATATACCTGTTCCTTTTAAATCACTACGCCACAGTCATAGCTATGTTGAATATACCTGTTCCTTTTAAATCACTACGCCACAGCCATAGCTATGTTGAATATATCTGTTCCTTTTAAAACACCTACACCAAGTAACATTCGGGATAATTAGCACTTGGATGGGTGACTCAGGCTTCCCTAGCAATGTAGTCACCAGTGAGTGTCAAGTAAAAATTACCCAGATATTCTAGTACAACTGGAAAGGATAATTGGTTAGGGAAATAAAAAATTGGCCTTCCTTAACTTATTATGAATACTTATATGGAAGTAGGTATTTAAATATGAAAGTTTATAACAAGATATCACAATAAACACGTAAAACAACAATCAATATTCAAACCAAAATAAAAAATGAGAAACAAAGACTAAAATCTTTCAACCGTAACAAGCGGCTTTTGTCAGAATCAAAAACCCAACTGAGGTTTGGTCGAAAACTCAGTTGGATTTTCGACTCTAACAAAGACTACTTGTTACTACTTGATCTTTTTTTCTCATTTCTTTATGTGGTTTGAACGTAAAAGTTTAGATATAAACTCCTTTTGCCGACAGACAAACTAGTTTAGGTTAGGTTGCAGTGGCTGTATCACGAGAACACGTAAGCCAAAGATGGCTATTTTGAAGCTACTCAATAAAAACTCTGCCACTGAGAGTCTTGAATTTTGCCTAACTAAAATATATTTAGAGGAGGGATCAATAAAGAGTACCTGACATCATACAGGCTCGGAACCGACGGCTTAACGTCCTCCCCGAGGGATGATATACTCAGTTTTATTCATATCCTGCGTGAATAAATCGAAAGCCATTGTGGGTATTGAACCCAAGATCTATCAGTCCACTGGGCTAATCTGGCTCCTGATCAGCTATCAAGTAAACCTTATTACTTGGTGAAGGGTGGGATAGAATGCCTGATGGCAACTGATTGCGTGACATATGCAGCTTCATTACAGTCGAGGAAGCCTGAAGTCCATCCGAACTTGATAAATTATTATTTAAACTTGATAACTTGAATGACAGCCAGGGCGCATGCCCTCTACCCCTTGGTTGCTTTACTGTTATTCATTCCACTAATCAGTACACCTTCCAAATTTTTATGATACACAAGAAAACATGATACATTTGTTATTTCATAGAAATTCAATAATAACACAACAATTATATTGATGCATTCTATGTAATACTAGACTACCCGTGACCATTTGTGTCACTCAGAAATTATAGCAATAGTTATTGAAATAAATTCACTGCCAATGATTGATAGGGATAATTTTAATTGTTCTTTCTTGTTATTAATGCATCAAAATAGATTCTTATATGACCTAATCTTTTGATATGGTATTTTTAACATGATTTAAGATATATACACAGTAAATATATTTAGAAAATAAAAATCATTTTTAAGTAAAAAAAAATCTTTTATATTATGACATATATAAATAAAGCATCAATTCAAGTTATACACGTAATCAAATATATTTAAAACAAACAAAACATGTAAATTGAAATATTCAATTTATTTACCCAACATAAAATAACAGTAATGAAAGGAATGTGTCTCTATATATAATATTACCTTGGAACATTCGTATTTTCCAAGTGAACACACAGTTGTGCTCAAGTTTGTTTCTAAAATTATTTGTTTTTAAGGTCTAATGTAATAGTTTATTATATGTTATAGGCTACCCTGACCTCCTAATGGAAATATTATCAAATAATATTGTAGGAAGTCAAGGTGAGTACGCAAGCCACTGGGCTACCCTGACCCCCCTAATACGATTTGTTATTTTGTAATATAATTACAACAAAGCCGATCACAACAAAGGTAAAGATTATAATAATTGCAGGTCTCTATCCCCTCGGAAAATGAGTAAACAAACAAACTCATGAACTTTATATATTTAGGTTCCAGCAAACTGTAACGTAGAAAAAGTATTTTTCCTTTTTATTCATTTATGTTATCTACATCATAATGACATGGTGTCTTAAATGCAGTGATAATTTCCTTTAGCATCGATTACAAAGGATAACCTTATGGATTCTTGGGTTTCTCCGATTCTTTTTAAATCAGATGTAAAAATAATAATACAAAATAATAAAAAAAATAAAAAATAATATGTACATTATAAAATAATAAAATCTGGAGATTAAGACAAACAAATGAAAAATGAATATACAAAAAAAAGAAAAGAAACATATATACAAAATAAATTAAATCTCTAACCATTTCAAACAACCCTATCTTTATAAGTTTAGACCTGGTTTACAACGCGCATTCAAAAACCAGATATGTGCCTCCTCAGATGCTCGTAAAGTGACAGTTTTACTGTCTGGGGTATCGTTAATCTGTGTCCATAGTTTATTGTAAAACGTATATATATATATATATATATATATATATATATTGGTACACTTTGGGAGCAGACCTTCTTTTAAACATACCTCATTAAAGATCTTGCCAACATTAAGTTTAGTATGTTTCCTACATACCTTTTCAAGGTTTCGAATGCTACCTTTCCATCTCTGTGGTACCATATAAATTAACTCACCGATTTTTTTATCTTTCATTGTATTTTTTCATATTACATTTCCGACGTTTCGGTCTACGTTGACCATTTTCAAGGATTCTATATACAAGGTTTTTCTAAAACAATTCTAATAAATACTTATTTACAATGACAATTACCTCACTTCTATCAAACATAACTAATAATAAAATATTCTTTTAAAAAACACTACCTTAATACACATGAGTATAACACTTCGACAATATTTTAAGGAAATATATGAAGAATATAAATTCAAACAATAATCAAGAGCATCAGCTGGGTGAAGAAGGAAGAATACAAACGGTGTATTATAAGAATCAATTCTCTAATGAATATAAAAAGGATGAAAGAATTTTGAAGGCCATAATTAAAAGAAATACAACATGTGTTAACTCGGCAGACAAGCTAAATATTAGTATTTACTACAAGAGTTCCTGCACAGCAAATATGATAATAGGAACAACCTACAACAAAAAACACAACTACAAAAAACCAATGTAGTGTACAGATATAATTGCACTATAGGAGACTGTGAGCTCCTAAAATCGAGCTACATTGGTTCTACGACGACAACACTTTCACGCAGACTTACAATGCATCTCGCAGCCGGAGGACCGAAAGAACACACAATGAACATACATAAAAGCAGGCTAAGTAGAAAAATGCTGGAAGACAACATTGAAGTATTATATGCAGAAAATAATCACACGAGGCTGCATATAATTGAATCATTATGCATAAAGGAAAAGAAGCCGAACATTAATGATCAGTCCTGTTGTTTTTCCAGAATTTTAAAGTTACATTCGTGAAAAATAACTATATAGTGATTTAAATAATGTTGTGTAAATGTTCATGTAGGGAATTTTGTAGCAAACCTGTTACTCATGTGTATTAAGGTAGTGTTTTTTAAAAGAATATTTTATTATTAGTTATGTTTGATAGAAGTGAGGTAATTGTCATTGTAAATAAGTATTTATTAGAATTGTTTTAAAAAAACCTTGTATATAGAATCCTTGAAAATGGTCAACGTAGACCGAAACGTCGGAAATGTAATATGAAAAAATACAATGAAAGATAAAAAAATCGGTGAGTTAATTTATATGGTACCACAGAGATGGAAAGGTAGCATTCGAAACCTTGAAAAGGTATGTAGGAAACATACTAAACTTAATGTTGGCAAGATCTTTAATGAGGTATATATATATATATATATATATATATGATCAAACCACAATAAGAAAACAAGACTAAGATCTTTCAACCGTAACAAGCGGTCTTCGTCAGAGTCAAAAACCCAACTGTGTTACCGCTTGTTACGGTTGAAAGATCTTAGTCTTGTTTTCCCATTTCTTATTGTGGTTTGATCATTGATTGTTGTTTCACGTGTTTATGTGAAATCTTTATATATGTATATATATAACTTTAAATTACACAAAGCACGACACAGAAAAGAGACTAAAAAGAACACTTACAGAATTTAATATTTCGAACTGTTGTTCGTCATCAGGAGAGTAGACTAGAAGAGAGGACGAAGTGAGAGAGATCTCCCCACGTCGGAACTTAACGGAGTGCGAAATATATATATATATATAGTATATACTCTATATATATATATATATATTCGAAAGTTACTCTGAGAGCTTCAGAAGAAGCACTTATTAGTCTTCTGGGCGGTAGATCGGCTCCTGGGCTTAACCTCAATCGTTGATTTTTTTTTTTAAAGTTGTTATCAGCTTTTAATTTTATTTTAGTTAAATGTTTTCTTTTTTTAATTTTTATTTGGCTTTTATTTCTTTATCTTCCCTGTCTACCTTTCCTCCGAAAGTTGGCTACACTGTTTCAGTGCTTCAGTTCGAACGCCAAGTCAGTCGTTATCAGCCTTTGGAGCGATTCACTTCTTTTCCTGAAGACGAGGACATCGAAATATAGTAGTGAGTTCAGTGGTTTCCTTTCTATGTGTTCTTTTTTAAATTCTAGTTTATATATATATATATATATATATATAATATATATAATAAATAAATATATAATAATGTATAATATAATAAATAGAAATATATATGTTGAATTGAAATATGCAGCAGCCTCTGCATCGACGACTTTCTTGTTGACTCTCTCTAACTTACTGATTATTCTCCTTTCAATTTGGGGTAATGCTCAAAGGCCTCAATAAAGAGGCTGGTGCATATTTCAATTCAACTTGTATAAAAGAAGATTTGCTGCCCACCCATGCAAATTATATATATATATATATATATATATATATAATATATATAATAATATATCGACCGTTTGATAGAATAGGTGTGTTCTCTAATCGGGGTTCGGTCAATTTTCCAGGATAAAAAATCAAACTCTCGTTGCCTATTTTAGGCAACGAGAGTTTGATTTTTTATTCTGGAAAATTGACCGAACCCCGATTAGAGAACACACCTATATATAAATATATATATATATACTTCAAAAAAAGAAAAAACTATGAATGAAAAAGAGATACTAGGACTCACCTTCAATATTTCGGCCCTTTTAATGGTCGTCCTCAGGAAAGGAAGTGGGACGCCGAGAAGACCAAAACAAACTGGACTGCTTCGCAGAATATGTGTACGTTAGCTACAACGAAAAAAAGAAATAGTTTTAGCTGAAGAACAAAAACAATGGGGAAAAATAATAAAATAAGACTGTTCATAAAATTAAATTAGTTTAAATAGAAAATTGATAACTTAATGAAATAAAAAAATATACATAAATTAAAAATTTTAGTTAAAATTAAGAAATTTATCTAATTAATAAAACTGAAAATGAAGATGAACATTGTACAAACAGTTAAAGGTTTTCTCGCCAGTATGAAGCAGTTTGAGTACTCTGCCAAAAGAATGATGGATAAAAGCCAATCGTTCATACACATTCAAAACAAAAATCATTTAATCAACTATATAATAGCAAAATAATTAGTGTTTATACTATATATATATACTGAATTTAATAGCAGATTCAGCATTCATGATTTTTTACTTATAGCTTCTATTTTCCTTACGATCTTGACTTGTGATAGTGATACTTATCACATGGTTATCACCTTCACAAAGGAAGATCGTCAGGAAAACAGAAGCTATAAGTAAAAAAGTCGTGAATGGAGAATCTACTATTACATTTAGTGTATATATATATATATATATATATATATTAATGGTCGAAATATTGAAAAGTGAATCCTAATTTTTATGTGTCTTTCTGTGTAATAGTTTATTTTAAGTATATATATATGAATAATAATCAAAATAACACTTGATATAATAAATGGATTAATTTACCACAATGAAAACAATTTTTGAAACAATGCTCTATTTAGAAAGGGACAATCATTTTGAAAAAACAAGTCCACTGTGACATGTTTCTATTTATCCTCTTAATTTTAATAATTCTAATGTTTGTTTAACCTTTTCAAAATTGTTATTGTGTTAGTTTACGCTTAATCAGTTTATACGATATACCTGATGATGATTTCAGTGAAATCGTAAGCTTGTAAGTAAAAAGATATTATTGAGTAAGCTACGAAATTATTTCTTCGATGTCTCTGGGACAACTCCTTCATGAAATCACTCCATACCAAAGAAAACTAGTTAGGTAACTAGAAAACACCAGCAAAAAGGTCGTGAATGCGGAAGCTGCGTCTACTTTAATAATATATATATATATATATATATATATATGTCAATGATGAAACCACAATATGAAAAGGTTAAGATCTTTCAACCGTAACAAGCGGTCTTCGTCAGAGTCATTTGGGTTTTTGACTCTGACGATGACCACTTGTTAGGGTTTAAAAATCTTGTTTTTTTTTTCTCTTTTCATATTGTGGTTTCATCATTGATTGTTATTTCATGAGTTTGTGTGAAATCATCTATATTTATATATAGGTGAGGAACTGAGAAAGAGAAAGAAAACTGGTAAAGAGAAGTATAGCATCCTAAAAATATCAGACATTCCTCATTACGTCAAAGTCATTTAAAATTAATCGTTTACGATAATAATCCTACTAGACTTGGAATGCCTAAAAAAAATATATTTAAAAATTAAGAACAATTAATAACTAATTAAATAATCTTTAATTAATGCGTTTGTTTTTACTATCTAAGTATAATGATTATACATATATCACTGAAATACATAATGGAATATACTTCAGAATATAATGATTATAATGAAGTATATAATCAAAAAGTAATACTGGAAACAGAAAAACATATAAATTTCAGTATTTTTTAAAACCCTTGGATACTTTAGTAAAAACATAAAAGAATCCATACAGCAGATTTTTTTTTGTCTAAATTACTATGGTATAAAATCCATTAATAGAATATGGACTTCATTTAAAAAAATCACACAACTATCCTATATGTATGATGGAAAACCAAAAAAATAAAATTAAAAATATATTAAACCAATATTATTTTTAATTAGTTTGAAGTAGTTCATTCACTTGTAAAAGTGCATTCCTTAGGTTCTAGATATCCGCTCCGTTAGCTGACATTTCTTTTTAACATTGCGTGTCAGGTAATTGTCAATTACTTTTTTTTCTAACCTTTAAACGTTTTTTTTTTTCTTGACACGTACATTAAGTTTCATTTTTACAATCGTCTACACCAAATGTCAGAAATACCTAGATAAACTTCCAATATATGGCAACCAATATGATATTAACTATATGCCTGTATGTTTATCCCAAATGGTTTTATCAACGTTGATGACATTTTACATACTAATTCAAATTGGCTTCGAAAAGGTTATAGATTAGTTAAATTAATTGTAAGTGAACATTTTATCTTCACAGTAAAAGTAATTCATTTTCTTCACAGTTTCTTCATATTTTTTTAGACTCACTTGTCAGTGAATGAAAGTTTTTTTCTCAAATATAATTATGAAGCAATTTTATTTAAATAATAAATATGCGCTGCTTTTCTTTGTCATTCAACTGCTCAAAAGTTGATATTATTAACATTAACTTAAAATTTTTTTGATAAAATAAAATTGATGTTTATTGAAAAATTTAAATAGTTTATTGACTTATATGAGATATAAGAGAAATAATATTTTTACTTGAAAAAAATCACGATAATAAACATATAAACAGAAAGCAATTTCTGTTGCTTTCCATGGTATGATGGATTTATCTCACAAAATGCTTTAACCAATCTATATATTGCACTCTTGAACAAAACTTAATATCAGTTATAAATTAATTTGTGTTAGTGAATCATAGGATTTTTGAGTAAAATTGAAATGTGACGAATGGACTTTTTCCTAAAAAAAGAGTAGTTATGCTTTTTGACAAATATCCAGTTTTTTCACTATTCTAGTCTAATAGTTTATACCTATTATTTTTAAAAATTTCAATCTTCCAGGTATAAAAGTTTTAAATTATACTAAATAGCCGGCATCGACTATGATTTGAGTATGTAAAACTGGCTAATACTAATGTTTTTTTTTCTCAATATACATTCACAGCAGCCTTATAACAGAGTACAGCAGGAAGGAAAAAGATAACACTCGTCAAACTGAATAGCTACGAGTATATATGATTTTTGACAAATGGTAAGAAAATTCGTTTTTATCAAATACTAGGAAGCCAAGAAGCTCCCATTATCATAATTCTATAAAAGACCAAAAAAATAAAATATAATTCAAAATTGAAAACTTACTTTGAAAAATAATAAATGAATTTATCCTACATCCTAAATTAAAAGTTATCTTATAAGGATTATCTTATCCTTATTAGGATTCGAAGAAAAAATTTATCTTATTTTTTCTTACATATTTCTGACATTTTTGAGACAAAATAGGAATATTTTGAAGTTTTGAAGTGGGAAACTTTGCTTTAATTCATTAATGTAGAAGGAGGTCAGATAAACTATGTAAGAGATCCACTGACTATTGAAACAAAAGTCATGTTCTCCTGTAAGAGATTATTTCGTAACACAAGCTGCACTTTCGCTTTTCTAAAATCTTATTACTGCTGCAGTTATACTAATGATATTATATGCTTCAATGGAGTGATATACAAAAATAAGCATATATATTGATAAGTGGATCAATCACTATCTGTACTACTTGCAGGAATAAAAGATTGATAAACATCTCCCATTTAGATATTTATACTATGCCTAAATGGGACATTACATATTATATACCCAAAAAGTTTGATATTATGTTAACTTATTGTAAAGTTGAGTGTAGGGCACCACAGATATTTTTTTTTCAAATTATGTTTACCAATATACCTGTAAACATTTTTTAAAAAAAATTTTATATGTGGAGACCATTTCATTAGATTTTTACCCTACAATGAGTAAATACCACATAATAACTGATTGCACTACATTAGAATTATATTATTTATAAAATACTCAGTTAACACTGTTTTATTTCCCTTGATGTATGACTATTATATATACACAGGGGACAGTTCAGAAAAAACCAAATCCATTCCATTGTTCTGATGAGGTCCTAAACACGCCTTTAGCGTGACTTTGCGTAAGGGGCCCTGACAAGGTACTATCACTCCCCCTTGATCCTGGCTTGCGACAGGCAGAGCCTGGTTAATCGAGAGGGGGATTTTAGGTTGGCGGGTTTTAAGTATCCATTGAACAGTATAGTTTCCCGTAAAATAACTGTTTTTAAGAATACAAAGATAATTCTTGATGTATTCTTTATGTAAACACGTGCCAAAGAAAATCAATTGAAGACTAGCTTTCGTTCTCCAGTAAAATATTCCTCCAGTTAGGTGGATAAAATTTGAAACCAAACCCTTAACTTATGAAGGGTTAAGTGAATTTTATTAACTTTAAATGTTTATTTTCTTTTCTCGATGTTTACATCAAGTTCTAAATTTTGCAATGATTTAAAAAATTTTTCACGCTGTTTTTTTAAAACGTATTTAACGACATTATTTTTATTATTAGTAGCTTAGACAGGGAGAATTTCAACTGTTCAAGTGATGAAGACTAGTCCAAAAATAAAAATTGTTATAAAATTGTATGACATCATTTCGGAACGCAGTGTAATAATACATTTCCAAGTAGCCTGGTTTATGTAGTTTCAGAATATATATGTTAGGTTAGATGGGAATGGCCATCCCAAGGGAGAATATATATTGAGGAAAGATTTGCCCTTGTGATACCCTGCAATAAACATTCTACATTCAGGGTCCTAAATTTTACCGAGTTCAAGTTTATTTAGAGTAGGGATCTTTAACGAGTATCTGATATCGTACAAGTTATGAACCGAAGGTATACAGTCCTGCTCCGATATGCCTTCATCTTTTCGTGGTGAGGGGCTTAACATGCCTGGGTGGTAGTTCACAACTGGTGGTTGGCACAACTGGACGGAGGGTTGGCCTGGGTCATCGTCCATGGGTGGAAAGTCCACTCGTTCTCGCACTGGCTTGGGTGGCAGTCCGCCATTATTAGTCAGATGTTGATAATTCTTGACTTCTACCCCTAGTGGGGCCATGCAGCTCTACCAATAGCTGTATTGGCTTCATATCCACAGGTTATCTGAACCAGGGGATAGAAAGGCTACTGGCCTTACCTGTAGCTGAGCAGGTTCAATAGGACCGGATTAATAGCTCCGGATTGGTCCAGAGTTTGATCCAAAACCCTTAAAATAAGTCGGTACTATGGGCTGATGTTGGTTCCCACCCAGCCAAGTTGGGTAGACCCTTATGATTGTTGTGTATGAAGGCAGTAACTTCTCGGGAGGATGCCTGCTTAGCATACCGGGGAGCTAGAGACCCCAAACCCTCACCAGTGGGAACAGGCCTTGATCTCAGTTGATTGGACTGGATCAACTCAGCTTTATAGACGCTTTGGCTTTTGATGGGATCTCAGACTGGGGACGATTAGATACCACCCTCTTAGAGCCCATTTATGTTCCAGTACAGAGAGACAGACCCTAAAGGTTCTCTAGCACATACTAGCACAAACCAGGTGAAGTTTAGCCAACAAGAGATTTGTAATCTCTCCCTATGAGTCGTTCACTAAGGCACTAAAGACTCCTCATAATGATGCCCTGATGGGGTCTGATAAACTACCAGTAACAAACCCTGGTCCCGGAGTAAGGGGCATTGCCTTCTTCGGAGGAGGACGACAAATTCTTATGAATCCTGTGGTAGCCCTTAAACTCGAAGGCAGTGTAGCCCACTCAAGACATGCCTGCCCACTCTTTTCCAAGACTTCTCTAACACGGCTTTGTGGAATGGTTGTTGTGTCCTTGAGCCGAGGTTCGCTGGTTGTAGGTCTGCTCAACGCTCCATGATCTGTGGGATTACCCTCACTTCTTCATTTCTGTTCTCGATTTATAGTGGGTATAGATCCTCGGATGTACCAGTCCAGAGGTAGGCATACAAGCCATTGGGTTACCCTAACCCTTCAGAATGTATAACACAAGGTTACAGTAGTCTATCTATAAAATTATAGAAGGAATTTAATAACAAAGAGATATTCGCTGAAATTTTATTTAATTAGGTATCATTTCCAAGGTGACTGCAAAATACGGAACACATTCAAGTTGGTTAAAAATCCACTTAATTTGAATAATATTTGTACAACTTGATATTATTATATAGTAAAACTCATTATATTAATCTGATTTGATTTCCATTTTAATGAAACGTCTTTGAAGAAGTGCTAAGACAATATTGAAACTAGAGATCATTCAATACAAGAATAAAAAGATAACAGGTAGAATGTTCGAGTGTCACTAGGAGCTAGAATAGGGTCCATCAGGAAAATGAAAATCAACTGTCGATGGACTGAGGCAAGTCAATTGAACGAAAGAGGTGTGTTGAAATGTTTGTACATGTCACTTTGTCAGGGTGTATTGAAGTTAAACGTTGGTACGACAGGCCAAAAACTCCTAATTGATAATATTGAATAGTTGAAGATCTCGACACTGATAAGCACTAATAATTCCTTTTGTTGCCCCCTTTTTTACCAACATTTATTCCCAATTCGACAAAAAACTTTAATATTTTGCAAAAAAAAATCGTCATTTTGGAAAAAATGATTATTTTGATATATTTTACATTTTGATGTCCTAAGAAAACATTTTTCATGTTTTTTACATTTAATACATTATATCAAACTAATTAAAATCATATTAAATTCATGACTGAGAGTTGTTTTTTTTTTACCAAGCTACTGATCCCCTCACAACCACACAAAGAAATGATCATAGTTCAATTTCTGAATTTCTTACAATAAATTAGAGGCTAATTTTTACTTTGCGTATTGTTGTAATTTTGTTAATAATACAAGTGTAATTATTATTTTTTGTTTCTGATAGTTCATGGAAATATTACGAAATACTAATAATTGTTTATGGTTTGAGATTATAACATTTTATTCTGTTATAAATGTGATAATGGCTGAATGCTTCATGCTGAATGTGTTATGGGTATGAATTGAAATATTTATAAATACCATAATAAATTATTGTTTTAATTTTGTTCTGGGTTTACATCAGAAAATCAGAATTTTTTGAGTCCTATTTCATTTTAAAAAAAAATTATACTGATTTTTGTTTTATAAAATTATAATTGATTATTTTGATTAAAAGAGTAAGATATAATAAAAAAAAACACAAAAAACATGCCTTTTAGTTCATCCAACATTTAGAACTTGTTATTATAATAACAATTATATAATTTATAAGTAGTGCTATCATTTATTGTGTGGTATGCACTCATATTTGGATTGAAACGAGAAAATGAAGTGACCATACAAAAAATTTTATTAGAAAACTAGACGTTTCGAACATTTCATGTTCATCTTTAAGTTATTCTGGATTGAGACGAAAATGAGGAGAGAAAGGAGAAAGAGTACATATAATACATAAATCTTTAGAGGAGGCAAAAGGAGTTGGTACTTTTCTAGGTACTGCCTTTAAATACTTTTTTGTTTAGAAAACAAAATGTATAGCATCATAGCAAGGGAAGCGAAATACATATACGGATCAGGCATGACCTAACAATTGGAGGTAATATCTAGTCTAAAAAATGAGCCTGACCCTACCCAAGCCCGAGACCCAAACCAGCAAATCTCTGTCATCTGTTTTATCTAAATTATTTATTTTATAACAAACAAGACTACCCGTGTCCCTTTGTGTCACTCAGAAATTATAACAATAACAATTGAAATTAATTCACTGAACATGATTGATAGGGATAATTTTAATAGTTGTTTCTTGTATTAAGGCACGGAAACAGACTCCTATATGGCCCAGGCTTTTGATTTAGTATTCTTAACATGATTCAAGATATATACACAGTTCAGTATATTTAGCAAAATAAAAATCATTTTTTTACCATATAAATAAAATAAAACATCAATTCAGGTTATATACACAAAGAAATATATTTAAAAGAAACAAAACTTGTAAATTGAAATATTCAATGTAAATTGTAAATTGAAAATATTTATTTATGTAACATAAAATAGCATTAATGAAAGGAATGTTATGTTACCTTAAAACATTCGTATTTTTTCTTACAGTTTTGTTCAAGTTTCATTCTAAAATTATTCATTTTTAACCTTTAATGTATTAGTTTATTATATATTTGTTAAATTTATTTATAATACATGTGCACTACTGTCATTGGTGAGCACGCAAGCGACTGGTTATCCTGGATCCATGCCTTTACTTTATTACCATTGTTTATATTATTCAAATTTTAAATTCAAAATTTTTTTTGTTACATTTATTTTTAATATATTTGTGCTTGGTGAGCATACAAACCAGTAGGCTACCCTCGCTTCATGCCTTTAGCTTATTTCCAGTGTTCATATTACGCAAATATTAAATTAAAAAAAAAGTTTCTTGTTACATTTATATATTGTACTTTTGCAATACTGTCATCGGCGAGCACGCAAGGCACTTACTACCCTGGCTCCAGTTTTGGAAATATAGTGATATTTTTTTTTTAACATTATTCAGGTAATAAATATTATATATTTAGTTTCAGGTCTCTGTCTCCACGGAAAATGGGTGAAGAAACAATCAAACTCACGTACTTTATATATAGAATTAATGTGTTATCTAATCGGGATTCGGTCAAATTTCCTAGCTTTAAAAATCAAACTCACATTGCCGACGTTTTGGTTTTACTTTAAAATCGTTTTCATAGTCGAAGGTTTTGTCCGGTTTGGATTGTTGTTCCTTTAAATAATATAAATTTCGTTTTTTTAGTCAAAAAATTCTTACTTCTGCATATGAAAAAGGTTTTAAAATAAAACCGAAACGTCGGCAATGAGAGTTTGATTTTTGAATCTAGAAAATTTGACTGAATTCCGATTAGATAACACACCTATTCTATGAAATGGTCGATGTATTATTGAACCTTTTATATATAGAGATATTCCTTAGTTTAATATCTATACATCGTTTTAGTATACATAATATATATATATATATATATATATATATATATATTGAAAATCTACATGAGGTGTCTGGTTCAAATATCTGATTGGTTGATGCGGGACCAAATAAGCTTGACTCATTTTATTCAAAGTTGAAGGCTCTAGCTCTGATCAAAGTCACGTACAGCGGTTCTTCTCTTCCATTGAGTCATCTCTGCCAACACAGCAAATAGTATAAAGGCTCGGATTCCCTCAGAAAATGAACAGTTGCCGTGCGATGTCGAACAGCAACTGTTCGACGATTCGACATCGCACGGCAACTGTTCATTTTCTGAGGGAGTGCGAGCCCTTATACTATTTGCTGTGTCGGCGGAGATGACTCCATGGAAGAGAAGAACCGCTGTACGTGACTTTGATCAGAGCTAGAAGCCTTCAACTTTGAATAAAATGAGTCAAGCTTATTTAATCCCGCATCAACCAATAAGATATATATATATATATATATATATATATATATATATATTCTTGACCGTTTGGATTGCACCCAGTGTGATTCTTTTTATGTGGGTTTGGCTTCCACCAAGCTAAACCTGCGTATGAATAATCACAGGTCATCCGTTGGCAAATGCAGTGACCTTCCCGTTGCTACTCATGCCAGTTCTCACGGACTCAGTTTTAATGACTGTTTCCGTGTACAGGTCCTGAGGCAGATTGATCAGACTAATTCGAAAGTTACTCTGAGAGCTTCAGAAGAAGCACTTATTAGTCTTCTGGGCGGTAGATCGGCTCCTGGGCTTAACCTCAAACGTTGATTTTTTTTTTTCTTAAAGTTTTTTTAAAGTTGTTATAAGCTTTTAATTTTATTTTAGTTAAATGTTTTCTTTTTTAATTTTTATTTGGCTTTTATTTCTTTCTCTTCCTGTCTACCTTTCCTCCGAAAGTTGGCTACACTGTTTCAGTGCTTCAGTTCGAACGCCAAGTCAGTCGTTATCAGCCTTTGAAGCGATTCACTTCTTTTCCTGAAGACGAGGACATCGAAATATAGTAGTGAGTTCAGTGGTTTCCTTTCTATGTGTTCTTTTTTAAATTCTAGTTTATATATATATATATATATAACAATTAAAATAAGCAGTGACACATAAACAGAAACACAACAATGACTCACTTTTCAATATTTCGACCGTAATGGCGGTCGTCCTCAGGAGAAGAAGTGAATTGACGGAGGGACGACAGTCAACCCTCCGTGTATATATATATATATATATCCGTATATATATCCGTATATATATATATATATATATAAAAAAAGTTGTCGGAGTGAATCCTGGGCCAGACCCGAACGTAATAATTGATACTCGGGCTCGGGCTTAAGATCTTTCCACTACTAACAATCCACGTACTTACGTTTAGCTCTCACACTAATGTATGCCACCTCTTGAAAAGGATTGAAAGATACAAAAGTTACAAAACCTACTATAAACATCTGAAGGATGTTCTATTATGACTCTTAATTCAAACTGAGTGTCACGTACAACTAAAATGAGTATGAAGGAGCAAATAAGACAAAATTCCAGCTCTAAAACAGCACTGATGAAAGCCTATAAGTGGAAGCATACGAGGTGTGTAAATAAAGTAGTGAAACTGATTTTTTTTAAATTTTCTATTCAAATATAATTACAATGTGATATTGTCACCTTCAAAATAGTTCCCTTCGGAAGCCACACAGCGCTGGAGACGGTCCTTCCAATCATTGTAGCATTGCTGGAACTCGGATTCTGGAATGGCCTTCAGCTGGTCGGTTACAGCAGTTTGTATGTTTTGTAGTGTCCCGAAATGAGTTCCCTTGAGGTGATTTTTCAATCTCGGGAAGATAAAAAAGTGATAAAGACTCAAGTCTGGTGAATAAGGAGGCTGAGGAGCAACAGGAATGTTTTTACTGGCCAAAAACTCGTTTATTGAGATGGCAGTGTGACAGGGCGCGTTGTCGTGATGCAACACCCACTTGTCTTTGATGTTTGGCCAGTTGACTTTTGGGTGTGATTCAAATTCAACTGTTCCCCGATCATTCTGACTGTCAAGCGTCGATCTGAACGCAGAAGGTTCCGTACTCTGTTGACATTTTCATCGGTGTTTGCACTTGAAGGCCTTCCGCTTCGTGGTTCATCTTCAATCGACTCTCTTCCTTCTGAAAATTCCTTAAACCACCGAAAAACCTGTGCCCTTGATAAAACACGTTCTCCATAGGCCTCCTGAAGTTTTTCAAAAGTTTCGGTTGCATTATGTCCAAGTCTGAAGCAAAATTTGATTGCACACCGCTGCTCAACTTTGAGGTCACTCATTTTTAAAACGCTCAAGAAAAAACCATTTCACGAAAACCAACGCTACGGACAAACAAATGACTGTGGCGAGTTCAGATTCATACTGGAGGTGCATCACACGTGCGCCTGACGCTACTCAAGGCTACGCGTCTCCAGCGTTGCCAGATCGAAAGCGACGTTGCCAGTCTCACTACTTTATTTACACACTTCGTATAGTCAGGATCCTACTAACCCAATCAGTTTAAAGGCTACTATAGTGTTCTTAATGACTCTGTCACTCCTCCTAAGGGAGAATTACTCGTTTTTGCAGCTCACACTGGCCGAAATCAGCCTCAATCCAGCTATCCTCTCGGGTAAACCAGTACCAAAAGCATGGGATGGTCCGAATCGGTATTGGAATTGACAATAGTACTAGTCAAGTAAAAACGGGCTTTGTATCTTATTGATGAAGAAGGTTTTGTTAACTGAGAACATATAACAATAGTACCAGTCAAGTAAAAACAGACTTCATATCTTGTTTATGAATGAGGTTTTGTTAAATGAGAACATATAATGTGACTCTTGTCTTCGTTATGAAAGCTACTCAAAGATATAGGCTCACATAGAGTGGTATCTGAACATTGAAGTTAGAAGCAAACAATCAAAGAAAAATATTGAATGAAATGAATATTTTTCACCCTTATTGACATTGAAAAAAGAATGGTGTTCCGCAGTTTACAGCCACAGTGTTTGATTGGAGGCAGTGGTGGTGAATGATAACTTTTTATTATGATTAGAAAAAGGCTATCACTAAACTAAAAGGTATAAAACACAAATATTAACATAAAAAATTCCCATAATAAGTATTTGTCTTTTGTATTTTAATTAAATGTTGTTAAAACTCTAGAGTAATCTTCACTTAACTTTAATATATAGCGTGTTCATAAAGTCCCTTTGATATTTAAAAAGTTTATTACAAATCCATTTTATGCTATCCAGTCTTCTAAGATTTAGTACCTATAAAAGTTTTTAATGAAATTGTATTCGTCAAGTTATCTATCATATTGATGAAGGAGGTTTTGTTAATTGAGAACATATAACAATAGTACCAGTCAAGGAAAAACAGACAGATATCTTATTGATGAAGGAGGTTTTGTTAAATGAGAACATATAACAATAGTACTAGTCAAGTAAAAACAGGCTTCGTATCTTATTGATGAAGGAGTTGTTAAATGAGAACATATAACAATAGTACTAGTCAAGTAAAAACAGACTTCGTATCTTATTGATGAAGGAGTTGTTAATTGAGAACATACAACAATAGTACCAGTCAAGGAAAAACAGACAGATATCTTATTGATGAAGGAGGTTTTGTTAAATGAGAACATATAACAATAGTACTAGTCAAGTAAAAACAGGCTTCGTATCTTATTGATGAAGGAGTTGTTAAATGAGAACATATTACAATAGTACTAGTCAAGTAAAAACAGACTTCGTATCTTATTGATGAAGGAGTTGTTAAATGAGAACATATAACAATAGTACTAGTCAAGTAAAAACAGACAGATATCTTATTGATGAAGGAGGCTTTGTTAAATGAGAACATACAACAATAGTACTAGTCAAGTAAAAACAGGCTTCGTATCTTATTGATGAAGGAGGCTTTTTTAAATGAGAACATATAACAGTAGTACTAGTCAAGTAAAAACAGGCTTCGTATCTTATTGATGAAGGAGTTGTTAAATGAGAACATATAACAATAGTACTAGTCAAGTAAAAACAGACAGGTATCTTATTGATGAAGGAGGTTTTGTTAAATGAGAACATATAACAATAGTACCAGTCAAGTAAAAACAGACTTAGGTATTAAGTATAATTAGTTTTTGGAACAAAATGGGATGATCAAATGGAATTCAGGTTTGTTCTGAAGATTTGTAGTTGATGGTAATATTGTGAAAGAAGTCCAACTCCCAACCTTTCTCAATCCCACGAGCCCCAATAACTTCTTACCTGACCTAAATATGACGACCAGATGACTTCTAAATTATAGAGTACCTCAGACAATGCAAAGCTGGAAGACTATACGACCATGAATATGACTCCTTCCCCTGACTTACTGACTTCCTCATTCTTAAGAATGTTTATTGACCTTAACAGAAATAGAAGAATGATAATTTAACAGTTGTGGGTCTTTTGTCCGGAACTGCTAATTACGAAGTGCACTGATCTGCATGGGGATATTCGTTGGTGGTTGGTATAAGAAGTTATGCCAACGAACTTGAAATGTACTTTACAAAGTGCATTTCTTACATTCAATAGAGGAAATGATAAGGCTCATGAAAGAGTTTGCTGTAACACACTTATCAACTTTCACTAAGCAACATTACCCCTTTGATATCATTTCTGTAATTAGGCTTCTGAAATGTTTCAGAGATACAGAGCACCCACAATACTATAATTTTAGCGTATAAACACACCCACAAAGTCGAGTTATCATTTCCTTTTACAATTATTATGTTCCTTTGTAAGCCTATTAATAAACAAAAGAATTAATACAAAATAAGTTAAATACTTTCTAGTAATAATATTAACAATTAGGCTATGCAATTAATTGTTATATTTTTAAAAGAATTCATGGATACCTCTCTCCATGTGACACAAACTCACGAAAAATGCCGTTATTTGTTGCTTTTAGAGTAATAATTTAATAGCGTGATATTGGCAAATATAATGATAAAAATATTTATTAAAAATCAACTTTATCGTATAGTTTGGAAATTTTGTCGGAGAAGAAAATATAATAATTTATTTTCATAAATATTTGCAGATAAATTTTCTTTCAACAAACAGAAAAAATAAAGAAAATTAACTATGACTTTTACCTATTACACTAAACATTTATGTTACAAGATTTACATAAATATATATATTTTTTTAATAAATGCAATTATATAAATCTCACTTGATTATTTTAGATTAAAGCTGAATTATTTTAATCAGTTTTTTGAACTGGGATTATTTTAAATTATCCAAAAAATGTTTTGGAAATGAATTTAAATGTAATATTAATGACTAAATATGCAATTAATTCAATAAAGTCTAATGGTCTTATTATTAATGCTGTTGTGAAGCAGGAAGTGTCATGCGTGCTTGCTTTTCTGAGAAGTTTTTGGGCTATCTCGCAGGTTATTAGCTCTAGGCTTGAGGCTATACTAAAGTGAGATTACTCTATAATATAAAAGAATTCAGATGATTATATCATGTCTTAATAAGTATTGAGAAAAGCCGTATATCTCTATGCTCAATGAGGAACAATGAGTGCCTTGATAATATCTATAAGAAAGCATCAATTATTATCTTGAATATATCGTAAAAATACTGCTACAATTTATATTATAATATTTTGTTTTCTGCATCTCCTGTATATATATATATATATATATATGTAAAAGTTGGAAGCAGTCCTTCATTTAAACATATATTGTTAAATAACGCCCCATATTTGGCTTGTATCTGTTTCTTACACAATTTCTCCAGTTTCCGGAATTTTAATGAAGAGACGAGGAAGGAATTCCGGAAACTGGAGAAATTGTGTAAGAAACAGATCAAGCCAAATATGGGACGTTATTTAACAATATATATATATATATATATATATATATATATGAGAGAGAGAGAGAGAGAGAGAGAGAGAGAGGTGTGTTATCTAATCGGAATTCAGTCAAATTTTCTAGGATCAAAAATCAAACTCTCGGTGCCAACGTTTCGGTTTTATTTAAAACCTTTTTCATAGGCAGAAGTAAGAATATTTTTACTAAGAAAATAAAATGTACATTATTTAAAGGAACAACAATGTTAACCGGACAAAACCTTCGACTAGACTGCGAATGTATATGTATATATAAAACCAAATTTCAAACAATAATAAGAAATGAGAAACAAGACTTAGATCCTTCATCAGTAACAATCGGTCTTCGTCAGAGTCAAATTCTAACGGTTACGTTAAGATAATGTCAACATAAAATTAACAAAGATAAACCTACTTACTTAAATATCAAGTCCCACAGTCTATTATTAACTCTAAACATAATATACCTTTTAAGAAAACATCAATGCTGGCAGGTTGATGTTTTACGCGTTCAGTTTGTGTAATCAGCTTACACAATGTCCTCAGTGTTGCCAGGTTCTGCAACTTTTCTAGCTGGCTATGGTGTAATTGTCCTATATGTTACTTTGTTTTTATCAGAGTTTTTTTCCGAATTTTTTTTATCAGAATAAATGAGGTTTATGAGATTATTATAAAAAGTTATTGCACTCAGTATCTCATGAATGGAAAACCGAAATAAGAAGGCTAGAAAGGCTGTCTGGAAAACTAATAAGAAGAGAAATAGGTAAAAACCTTTATTGTGCATATATTAACCAAGGACTCCTTAAAAAATATACACACATATATCTATCTCCCTCCAAGTAGTAATACTACTTTAGAGGATATATATATATTTATATATACTTTTTCATTGGAAATACGATCCAAAACGGACAAATATAGTTCAATATAGACAAAGAAACATAGAAAAATCAGAAGAACACACTTACAGTCTCTAATTTTCGGTTTGAACTGTCTTCAGGAGAGATAAGAGAGGGAAACCAAGCGCACTGGTTCAGAGACGGTTGGAGACCAACAGTGTTGCCGCATGCGCGCCCGATCACAGAAAATAAGGTAGACAGGAATCAATTTATAATTACATTAAATTATGGAATATGAAAACAAAAAATAAATTAAAGAAAAAATTGAAAAAATTAAGGGAAATTGATACATATTAACGAACGTTCGTTAATTTTAACGTTCGTTAATATGTATCAATTTCCCTTAATTTTTTCAATTTTTTCTTTTATTTATTTATTGTTTTCATATTCCATTAATTTAATGTAATTATAAATTGATTCCTGTCTACCTTATTTTCTGTGACCGGGCGCGCATGCGGCAACACTGTTGGTCTCCAACCGTCTCTGAACCAGTGCGCTTGGTTTCCCTCTCTTATCTCTCCTGAAGACGGTTCAACAAAAAATTAGAGACTGTAAGTGTGTGGTTTTAATTTCTCTATGTTTTTTTTATGTATATTGAACTGTATTTGTCCATTTCGGATTGTATTTTAATCGAAAAAGTATATATATATATATATATAGAATAATATATCGACCTTTTAATAGAATAAGTGTATTATGTAATCGGAATTCGGTCAATTTTCTAGGTTCAAAATCAAACTATCCTTGCCGACGTATTCTTTTTATTTTAAGACCTTTTTCGTAGGTAAAAGTAAGATTTATTTTTTCGAAAAATATATTTTTTTTAGCAATAATAATAATATTTAATGACAATTAGTGAAAAAGGTCTTAAAGTAAGACCAAAACATCAGCAATGAGAGTTTGATTTTGAACCTAAAAAATTGACCGAATCTCGTTTATATATATATATATATTAACTAATAGAAAAGAAAACAGAAAATCACTGCAGAACTGACTTCAATATTTCGACGTCTGTCGTCATATATATATATATATATATATTATATATATATATATATATATACCTCATTAAAGATCTTGCCAACATTAAGTTTAGTATGTTTCCTACATACCTTTTCAAGGTTTCGAATGCTTCTTTTCCATCTTTGTGGTATCATATAAATTAACTCACCGATTTTTTTATCTTTAAATATATTTTTCATTATAAATATATTTAAAGATAAAAAAATCGGTGAGTTAATTTATATGATACCACAAAGATGGAAAAGAAGCATTCGAAACCTTGAAAAGGTATGTAGGAAACATACTAAACTTAATGTTGGCAAGATCTTTAATGAGGTATGTTTAAAAGAAGGTCTGCTCCCAAAGTATACCAATATATATATATATATATATATATATATATATATATATATATATATAGATTTCACATAAACACGTGTAATAACAATCAATGATCAAACCACAATAAGAAATGGGAAAACAAGACTAAGATCTTTCAACCGTAACAAGCGTTGGGTTTTTGACTCTGACGAAGACCGCTTGTTACGGTTGAAAGATCTTAGTCTTGTTTTCCCATTTCTTATTGTGGTTTGATATATATATATAAACTAGAATTTAAAAAAGAACACATAGAAAGGAAACCACTGAACTCACTACTATATTTCGATGTCCTCGTCTTCAGGAAAAGAAGTGAATCGCTCCAAAGGCTGATAACGACTGATATATATATATACAAACATTTAAATAAAACATCTTTACCAACTAAATAAATAAACATGTATTTATATTTATTTATGTAAATACAAATTAAACAACCACAAACTTAATTCCCAGAGAAACACACAGAGAAGAAATCTCAAAAACTCACTACATAATTTCGACTGCTTCGTCATTAAGTGAAGTTATGTGAGTTATTCACTAGGAGTCATCGCTTGTATTTGAATCGATTCACATCTTTCTACATGATAATACGTCAGTCTAAATATAGTAACGAGTTCTTGTGATACCTTTTAAGTGTGTTTTTTCAGGGAATTTTGTTTATATATATATATATTTTATATTGATATAGCTTCTCGACCACTGATTTATAAAATTGAAAGGAATTCTATTTGTAAGTATTTATAATTCTAGACAAAGTAGTATACAAACAAAAAAGTTGAAAGTCAAAAGAAAAGATACTCCTGTTAATAGGCGACGTTTCGCCAAAATTTATTTGGCATATTCAAAGCTAAAATCAATTTACCGATGACAGATGTAGTGTAAAACAACGGTATTCTGTTGGTTGATATTTCGTAGATGTATTGGTTTTACACTATTTATGTCGTTAATAAATTTTTTTTAGCCTTGAAAATGCTAAAAAATTTTGGCAAAACGTTGGCGTATAAACAGGAGTGTAATTGTTTTAACCAACATCCTCAAGAAACCCCTCTTTGAACATTATATATATAATATTAATTATTTTGGAGTGGGGTAGGAGGTTCTTGAAGTTCTATTAGGGATAAAAATACAAGAATCTCCTAATATATCCCAAAACAACTAATTTATTTGGTCATCAAATAGCCAATTAGATATTAAATCCAGACAAGCCTACGTATATAAATAATATATAAACTATAGTTATAAACTAGGTCTGAGATCTTTTGTGTTATATCAACGAATAAACCACAGTAACAACACAGTAAACCACAGTATTTGTAATATATACTGATAGGTGTCACCATAAACAGATGTGACTTTATAACTAAGAAAAACACAAAAGAGAAAGGAAAAAGTTTTAAGCTCTCATAAGTGTTATCTCACTTTCAAATAACTGAAGTTCTATGTAATAAATATATATATATATATATATATATATATATATAATTTTTTTACTGAGGAACACAAAAATGAAGTTAAACACTGTTCTTAATAATTTATTTAAGCATTTCTAACAGCAATGTATAAAAAAATAGATCTCGCATTGAAAGGTTTGTGGTAAACAATAAAAGATAACTCTCTGATAAAAAAGTAAGTAGAACAAACTAAAGAAGAGAAGTTTCTAAATTTTGAATCAGTCAATAACAAAACTCACCTTTTAGGTTTTATCTTCCCCTCTTTTAAAGAATAATTTCAGTTCTAAATAATGATTGCATTAGATTTACGTAAAAGGTAAAGATATGAATTGGTTTGCAGATGGTTTTGAAATTACATTTCTTCTAAATTCATTCATTACATTATTATAAGAATTTTATATAAAACGCGTATCTCTATATATAAAGTTCGTGAGTTGATTTGTTCGTTTGTTCACCCATTTTCCGTGGGGATAGAGACCGAAGATAAATATATATTACTTATTAACCTGAATAATGTTAAATAAAAGAAAATTATAACTATATTTCCAAAATTGGAGCCAGGGTAGCAAGAGTTTTGCGTGTTCTCCGATGACAGTAGTGCAAATATATTATATATAAATGTAACAAAATTTTTTGTTTAATTTAATATTTTCGTAATATAAACACTGGTAATAAGCTAAAAGCATGGAGCCAGGGTAGCCCACTGGCTTGTGTGCTCGCCGATGAAAGTAGCACAAATGTGATAAAAATATTATAACAAAAAAAAACTTGAATTTGAAATTTGAAAATATAAACAATGGTAATAAAATAAAGGCATGGATCAAGGGTAGCTATTTGTTTGCGTGCTCGCCGATGCCAGTAGTAAATATTATATATAATATTATATATTATATATAAATGTAACAAAAAAAAATTTTAATTTAAACTTTACGAAATATAAACACTGGTAATAAAATAAACGCATGGAGCCAGAGTAGCCCAGAGGCTTGCGTGTTCGCTGATGACAGTAGTACAAATGTATTATAAATAGATGAAACAAATATATAATAAACTACTACATTAGAGGTTAAAAATGAATAATTTTAAAATCAAACTTTGAACAGAACTGTCAGATAAAATACAAATGTTTTAAGGTAATATTATAAAGACACATTCCTTTCATTAATGTTATTTTATGTTAGGTAAATAAATTGAATATTCCATTTTACAAATTTTGTTTGTTTTAAATATATATCAGTGTGTATATAACTTGAATTAATGTTTAATTTATTTATATGATCAAATAAATGATTTTTACTTACTTTTAAATGGCTTTTATTTTGCTAAATATACTTACTGTGTATATATCTTGAATCATGTTAAGAATACTATATCAAAAGTTTGGGCCATATAAGAATCTGTTTCCGTGACGCAACAACAAGAAACAACAAAATTATCCTTGTCAATCATGTTCGGTGAATTAATTTCAATACCTATTGGTACAATTTCCGAGTGATACAAAGGGTCACGGATAGTCTAGTAATAAATAAAGATGAACATGTAAAAACAGTATAACATTCTAAAGCGGAACTGACATCTTTCTACTCGTAATGATCCTTGTCTAAGGGTTTCACATTTGTTGCCAGAAAGTGTATCCAATTGTTTCTGACCCCTCTTTTTCACCCTCGTCTCTTCAGTTTATTTTTTCGCCATTTCCTTACCATTTAGGGTACCTCTTACCCTACATCCTTACCTCCAGACCATATGGCTATTTCTTTTTCATAACCCTTTTTTTTTCTAGTTCTGCTACAGTAAAAATAACAGTGGTTTTATAAATTATAATTTTTTTAAACCACTAAGTCTTATTTTAGAGCTAAATTGATTCTTTTTTATAGTATTGATACAGATAGTCCAGGTAATAGAGAAACAGAAAGTAAAATACTACCAAAACTTATCCCTTTACTTTCACATTCGCCGACATTGCAAGAATATCGAAAGGAACTTGAGTTAATCTACTTTATTTTAAGTTATTTTGTTTATTTTTCATATGAAAACTCTTTATTTATATTTAAGATACATATATATATATATATATAACTTAAATAACCATTAACACACTATCCTTCTTATTGTGGTTTGATCATTGATATATATATATATATGATCAAACCACAATAAGAAATGGGAAAACAAGACTAAGATCTTTCAACCGTAACAAGCGGTCTTCGTCAGTTGAGTTGGGTTTTTGACTCTGACGACGACCGCTTGTTACGGTTGAAAGATCTTAGTCTTGTTTTCCCATTTCTTATTGTGGTTTGATCATTGATTGTTGTTTCACGTGTTTATGTGAAATCTTTTTATATATATATAACTTAAATAACCATTAGCACACTATCCTTCTTATTGTGGTTTGATCATTGATATATATATATAAACACTAATAACTTCTCGACCGTGTGACAGATATACAACTAAAAAATGATTGATCGGGATGCGGTCAGTTTCTTCCACTTTTTAATTCAAACTCTCATTGCCGACGTTTCGATTTTATTCAAAATCTTTTTCATAGGCCTACAAACAGAGGAAAACAAGAATTTTAATACGTACATTTTTAAAACACAAACAAAAGAAGTACACTATGAACATTAAATACAATCTTAAGTATTAGGATAACAATGACAGATAATAAAAAAGAGAAAAAGATGGAGTCTAACTATAAAAACAAAGTTTTTTTTTTACAATGTACTTACATAAGTAGGAGTATTGGCAATTGAAGGAACTATTACATTTTCATTTCTGAACTAGTAATGACTCTTAAACTATTCAATGAAAACCGTTAATAACCGACTCTGTACAGCTGATAAGCAGGTACCTATTGAACAAAATTTCACTAAATCTGTTAGGTATTCAAAATACTAAATAAACACTATTTAAATTCGCTATATCGTTTCTATGATTAATACAATTTTGATCTTTTTTAATGAATAGCATTTCAAGGGTTCTTCTTCTATGTTCGTCCTGTTCTTTACTCATAACGGTTGTTCCATCAAAGTCAAATGTATGTCCTTCATTTATTGAATGATATGCTAATGCTGTGGCATTAATTTTTTTGTTCTAACAGAGTATTTATGTTGATATATCCTTTCTTTTAACAATCTACGGTTTCCCAAAATACTTCTTATTACATTCTAACATTTTATAGAATAAATAATATTACTTTCTAAATTTTGGTATCTTGTCTTTTAAATTAGAAAATAATAATTTTACTTTTTTTTATTATAATATGCTAAATTGATTTCTGGTAAGTTCCTTTTTAACAGTTTTTGAATATTTTGTGATAGCCCTTCAATAAATGGGAATTTGAAATATCTTTTATTCATCATTTGATGGTTATCAGTAGTTCTTTCCATGTGTTCCTCTGTTCTCTTAAATACTTTCTCCAATGCGTTCTATTAGATTTCCTGGGTAAAGTTTTTTTTTCCAACAGGAATTTCACCTTTTTCTTATTTTCCTTTAAAAAACACGGGCTCTAATATCTATCACCTTTTTTATTAAGTTTTTTACACAATTCAATTTTTGACTTACAGCATGTGATGAATAATAATTCAATATTTCCCTGAATTGGTTGGTTTACTATACCAATCTGTTAGTATATTTCCGTATTCCCTCGTATAATTTTCATATCCAAAAACGAAATACTCCCATCTTTTTCTTCTTCACATGTGAATCTTAAACGAGGATGAAATAAATTGAACGTATTTAAAACATGCTGTTCTTCTCCTTTTTTAATTATCAAGAACAAATCATCTACATATAATTTTATACATATAATTATACGAGGGAATAACGGAAATATACTAACAGATTGGTATAGTAAACCAACCAATTCAGGGAGAATATTGAATTATTATTCATCACATGCTGTAAGTCAAAAATTGAATTGTGTAAAAAACTTAATAAAAAAGGTGATAGATATTAGCAGCCCGTGTTTTTTAAAGGAAAATAAGAAAAAGGTGAAATTCCTGTTGGAAAAAAACTCTTACCCAGGAAATCTAATAGAACGCATTTGGAGAAAGTATTTAAGAGAACAGACGGAACACATGGAAAGAACTACTGATAACCATCAAATGATGAATAAAGATATTTCAAATTCCCTTTATTGAAGGGCTATCACAAAATATTCAAAAACTGTTAAAAAGGAACTTACCAGAAATCAATTTAGCATATTATAATAAACAAAAAGTAAAATTATTATTTTCTAATTTAAAAGACAAATACCAAAAGATTTAGAAATAATATTATTTATTCTAAAAATGTATAGAATGTAATAAGAAGTTTTTGGTGAAACCATAGATTGTTAAAAGAAAGGAATATCAACATAAATACTCTGTTAGAACAAAAAGATTAATGCCACAGCATTAGCATATCATTCAATAAATGAAGGACAACATTTGACTTTGATGGAACAACCGTTATGAGTAAAGAACAGGACGAACATAGAAGAAGAACCCTTGAAATGCTATTCATTAAAAAAGATCAAAATTGTATTAATCATAGAAACGATATAGCGAATTTAAATAGTGTTTATTCTAGTATTTTGAATACCTACAGATTTAGTGAAATTTTGTTCAATAGGTACCTGCTTATCAGTTGTACAGAGTCGGTTATTAACGGTTTTCATTGAATAGTTTAAGAGTCATTACTAGTTCAGAAATGAAAATGTAATAGTTCCTTCAATTGCCAATACTCCTACTTATGTAAGTACATTGTAAAAAAACTTTGTTTTTATAGTTAGACTCCATCTTTTTCTCTTTTTTTATTATCTGTCATTGTTATCCTAATACTTAAGATTGTATTTAATGTTCATAGTGTACTTCTTTTGTTTGTGTTTTAAAAATGTACGTATTAAAATTCTTGTTTTCCTCTGTTTGTAGGCCTATGAAAAAGATTTTGAATAAAATCGAAACGTCGGCAATGAGAGTTTGAATTAAAAAGTGGAAGAAACTGACCGCATCCCGATCAATCATTTTTTAGTTAGATATATATATAATATATATATATATATAGTTCAGTTAGATATATATAAATATATAACAAATTCAATAATATATCAACCGTTGGATAGAATAGGTGTATAATGTAATCGGGATTCGGTCAATTTTCCAGGATCAAAATCAAACTCTCAATGCCAACGTTTCGGTTTTATTTAAAACCTTTTTCATAGGCCTACAAACAAAGGATGACAAGAAATCATATATAAACATCAACATATAACTAACATCAAAATGGAACATTACAGTTGTGAAAAAACAAATATATATATATATATCATATCGAAAGCAACACATCGCTGTGCCTCCCCGTGAGATTTTCACTTTCTGACGACTAAGATCACTGAAATACGAAGATAGTTGTGTTAGTGTTTATTTTTGAGTTTCCTTCGTTATAATTTTGTCTGATGGACAATAATTATATGGACAGATAACTATAAATATTTATATATACATCCACATCAAGAGAAATAACGAATACAGGTATTATGTTGCCTGACATCAAAGTCTCATATGATGGAATAATAATTTATGATTATATTTGATATGATTTATTCATGAAGTTAGACTTGGCAAAGAAACAACTATTTTTATTAAACTGCTATCTCCAACGCAAAAAAAAAATTAAAAAGCTATTTGAATAAATAAGATTGAGGTGTTGACCTGAAACAAGAGGCTTTTATATCTGTTCAAGAAGTACTTGGAGCCTGCTCTTCTCGAGTCACTTTCACCTGACCTTGTGATCTTCGGTCACGACATCGTCGCAGCCCTTCACCAGCACGAAGCGCCAATTTAGGTTAATTTCTTCAAGACACCATGCGTAGACTTGTATTCAAATCTTTATTGACTTTAAACCATTTTGCAATCAACTCTTTCAAAATACAATGAAATAATGTTTGCTTTGACTGTTACCTCATTCTTTTCAATAGTTCACACTTGATTTGAAAGGGAGACTGTTTTGTTGCCATTCCTTATGTATAACACTAGTCGGTCCACAATGATGTTTTGGTAGACCATGAAGAAAACTAACTCATAATGGTTTTTTATTATTAAAACTTTTATTTCTACTGTAATTTTAGTTTGACGTGGAAAAAGCTATAGACATTCAAACATTTTAAATGTATTTTCTAGATTTCAAAAATTTAATAAAAATGAAATTTTAATAATGCAAGATGAAGATCTTGCATTTTATTGTAAATATATGGAAAATATGCATGGCGATATGCAAACACGGTTTAGTGACCTCCTCATGATGGTTATACCGACTTGGGTTTCAATTCCATTCGATGTTAATGTTACCAATATAGACACATCTTTGCAAAAGCCTTTCAATTGAATTACAAAGTGTTGAAATTATGCGTGCAAAATTCAAAGATGGAAAGCCCCAATGTATGGAAGATAAATGATGTTGCTACAGTACCCTTTGCTCTGCGATAAAGCACAGCTGTACGTTATTGCTTTTCCAACATCTTATCTTCTTGAATCGGGATTTAATCGTATTTCCCCAACTATAATCAAAATAGTTTACAATAGACTTGATATTGTGAAAAGAGGTGTTCTTCGATTATCATTAACATCGATGAAACCAGATATAAAGAAATCACGAAGCAGCATCAACCACAGGAATATATATGTCTATCTCCTTTTTTAATTACACATTTCAATTTAACTTTTTATCAAGAATTTAACCAGTTTACATAAATGCTACAGGGTATTAAATTACCTGAAGAGCTCCAATAGCCATCATCTTTATCATGATGGATAATATTTATCATCATATTATGATGGATAATATTGTAATACAAGATATTGGTAAAGGATTATTATAACTATAGTTTTGATTATTATTATAACTAATTTTCATTATCATCATTATTGTTAGGTTAGGTTGGGTTGCAGTGGCAGTCCCACAAGGGAACACACGTAGGCCGAGCATTGGCCCTTTGTGATACCACACAAAGATTAACATGAAGATTAATTCTACAGTGGGAGTCCTAAATTTTGCCTAACTCAAGTGTATTTAGAGTAGGGATCTTTAACGAGTACTTGACATCGTACAGGCTCGGGGCCGACGGTTTAACGTCCTTTTCCGAGGGACGACGCGCTCAAATTTATTCACCTCCCGCGTGAATAAATCGAGGGCCAGTTGAGGATCGAACCCCGGTCCTATCAGTTCAGAGGCGAGCACGTAACCACTGAGCTAGCCTGGCCCCTATCATTATTGTTATAACTGTTATTAAATTATTTTTCATTTAAATGCAAGGCTTAATTATATAATATTCTTTTGTATATTAAAACTCCAAATTTATATTAGTAGACGATGCTTCAGTTTAACAGAATACACTAATAATATAATACACTGATGCATTGGTTTAACGAATTAAAAGGAGTGAACATCGGCCAGGTATTTCCGATCATCTGAAGTTTCCGATACTACTGTATTTCAAATTTTTAATCAACTCAATATTCCGTGATACTGTTAAATTGACTTTTTCAGCTTTTCTCTAGGGTTTACCGGCGCCTTGGTTAAAAGAAAAATATTTAATATTACACAAACAACATACAAAACAGGACCAAACATGTTGAAAAACACGGACTAAACAGCTACACGTGTTCCGCCACAGCTGTAAACAAAGATACAGATTTTATCCGTTGCTTCCGAAATCCGTTTAAATCGAGGCATGAATGTATTGTTTTATGACCAATAGTTTTTGAGGAGGTCCACTTGGATAAAAAGAAGGTAAAAAGGGGTCCATGAGTTAAAAAAAAGGTTGAGAACGACTGGTCTAAAACATAGAAATGGAATTATGATTCAGAATAAAAACTAAAACGAAAAGCCTTCATGAACAAGTCACACTCGAACTGTGACTGTATGACAGTCCCACAGAAGAATATTCATAAATAAAGCAAATTTCCACGTTGTTAGATTTATGAAAGAGAATTTCTATGTAGATTGCACGCTGTACATATTAAATGTCAACTAAAAGGCCAGAACCGCAAGATGTCGACCACGATCACTCGCGCTTCCACGCATAGACAAACACACCGAACACTTATTTTATTGATCTAACTGAAACTCAAAATGGCATTTCAAAATTTATACTCAAAATTTAAATAAATAATGCAGTAAGTTTTCATTCTTGTTTTGTTAATAAGTGGTCATACTTTATACTTTTTATTTTATTTTCAACTTATTATAAAATCTAATAACTATTGAAAGAATACATTTTAATATTAGAGTGTCACTGATCATAAAATTAACCGATTATCTATTACCAGGCTTGTCCATAGGAATGTTATTCCCATGACATCCTCATGGGAAACGTCCCATGGGATGAGATTTTGACTTGCTTTTGGATCCTCCGCCAATCAAAGCACTTAAGTTTGATAGCCCCAGGAGAAACAAATACATTGAGGATGAAGTCACCATGTTTGGTGTAATTACAGCACTCAACTTCACAACTAATTAAATTATTAGAAAATGAATATAGGTTTCCACTGTTAAAAGCAAGTGTGAATATTGTTTTGGACATACCAGCGTCATCGGCAGCAGTATAGCGGTTATTTAGTACGGCCGGATTGTTGTTGAGTAAATTACGAAAAGAGATGTCACCAGCTCGCGTTATAAACTCTGTATATATCAGATTTGCATGTAAAATAAAAATTGTGGAAATGGTTCAGGGATTACCTGAATTAACTGAATTAGTAGAAGCAGTCGATCAGCAGGAAATTGATAACTTGCAGAATGAGCAGAGTAACTCAGAAATGATCTAATAAAATGAGAGGGTCACAATGATACTAAATTGTCAAAAAGTTAATACATTTTGTCATTTTGCATGTCTCTTTGTATATGTAGTCCTATTTAGATGGAATTAAAATGTGCAACAGCCTCTGAATTAACGACCTTTCTACTGATAGACTATATTTTTCTCACAATCATCCGTTGCTCTAGAGATAATTTCCATTTATAATTGGCCAGAGACATGTGAACACACAAGAAAAACTACTGATAAAACAGTAAACAAAAAAGTATTAAAACTGATTTAATACTAAAAAAAACAGATGTAACAAAAAATAAAACAGGAGAGAATACGGTACGTGAAAGCAAGACAAAAGAAAAGATAGTAGGTTATAGCAGGGTTGTAACAATATTCAGGTTGGACTCTCAGTAGTTGCCAACCCTACTAGATTCAAGTTCTGTAACAAATTTGTAACTGTTTTCAAATGTGGTGCTGCTTGGTATAACATTAAGTTCATGAACCTGAAGTTCATGAACATTAAGTTTATGAACATAGTTTTAACCTGAAGATGATCAATGTATGGTCGAAAGCTTGTTCCTTTTTTAGTGTATTGTGATTTTAATATAGTCATTTAGTTTTATCAGTAGTTTTGCTTGTGTGTTCACATTTATCTGGCCAATTATATATGGAAATTACCTCTAGAGCAACGGACGATTGTGAGAAAAATACAGGCTATCAGTAGAAAGGTCGTTAATAAAGAGGCTGCTGCACATTTTAATTCCATCTTTCTCCAAGAAGACCAGCTGCTCACTTATACTAGTAGTCCTATTTAGCAGACAGTAAACCTAAACATTCATAAATGTCATAATTCTACTTGAACTGTATTCCATACTAATATTATAATGGTAATCCCGGGGGATAGAATGGGACGGGCATAAATTGCTTTGGGATGAGATGGGACAGAAAAATATGTCCCATGGACAAACCTGCCTATTACTGTTTGATCGGCATTTCTTAATCGACCGATACTGATTATATGAAGAAATTGGAAAGCATAATGATGAACCATACATCAGAGTCATTTACAGACTCTAATAATAGTGCTGCTTCACTGCTAATAGAGCTCCATGTCACAGCTGCCTACTGCGGAGAGGCAAAACCAACTTATCGACCTAAGAAAATAAAAATAAGAGAAAATTTACAAAACTGTTCAATCTCCTCTTACAATAGAAAGATGCAATATTATTTGAATTTACCTTTAGTTGCAAAGGAAAAAACAATCCATTGAGTTATGAAATAATTTTTAAAAAATAATATTATCTATAATATATTTTATAATTATTATATTATATTATTAATTATAATTATTATACAATTATATTATATAATATATATTATATAATTATTATATTATAAGTATTTTATAATTATTAATTATAATTATAATATATTATATAATAAATAATAATATTATCAGTTCAAATATTTGACTGATGAACTACTTGAGTTGAAAGTGAAAGGGTGTTTATTACTGGATGTAACATTTATAAAACGATGAGAAATAAACCGCATCCTGAAAATAGACGAACGCTTATGTTTCTGCCTTACAATTTAGAAAATATACTTTATATTTTTTTTAAAAAAAATATAAAATAGGAAAAAAAAAATCATAAAAAACAGAAAATCTGAAATTTTATACCCAAATGAGTTTTTAAGGTCGTAATTGTTTTATGTTCTATGTGTGCAGTACTGTTTTTAAACGGATATTTCAACTGAAATATTTGCAAATTAAACATAAATGTATTTTAAATTTTTCAAAACTTTTTTTTAAAATTGGTTCAAAGTTTATTATATTTGTTTGCGAAGCCAGTCAATTTAATTTAACAATATTGTTATAATTTGAATTATACGTTATTTGTTTTGAAAAATCTTTGTTTTTTGTTTTTTTTATGTCTGTATATGTATAGGAGTATTGTAATAAGGTGAAAGTTTGGAACTAATAACAGCAGTCCAAAATTAGATACTTGATTGTAATTCCATAAAAATAATTACTTTTAGGACTTTTTTTAATTTTGAACGTTAATTTTTGGGGGGGAGGGGGTCAAATAGTACGACCGTTCCGGGCGGGAAAAATGGTTGCTACGTTACTGAACAACACCTTTTGTGGTATGCAGTTAGTTAGTATGCATTATTTACTCAAATCCATAATTGAAAATTATGGCATGATCTTGACCAAAAAATACTAACTGGAATAACTATCAACAATATTTATAAATCAAGATTATAAATAACATTAAACCGAATAAATAAGCACGTGTCAATAACAACTTTTAGAACATACAAACAAAGCTTTCTAGTCTCAATATAAACAATTTTTTTGACAAAATAACACGTTTCGAACACAGAGTGTTTTTTGTTTGTAAAATTTGTTTAACTTAAACAATGCTGAGTAGTGGTAATAAAAGTTCTTGGTGCAGATGATTTGAGATTTGAGTCTAGCCATCAAAGACTGATTTTTTTTTTATTTTTGGACAGTAGAATTGAGGGCTTGTTAGAATGCTGCACATCTGATCGATAGAGGGTCTACTAAAGCTGTACCTCTGACGCTGATTCCTCAAGGGAATACTCGATGTCCCTAATCACCCTATGCTGGCAGTCCTAAATTTTGAATAACAAAAATTCATTTAGAGTAAGGATTTATAAGGGTTAGGTTAGTTCAATGGTTGATGTACTCGCCTCTGGGCTGGCAGTCTGGGGTTCGATCCCCACCTGGCCCTCTATTTATTCACGCGGGAGAAAGATGTTAAGCCATCGGTGCTGAGCTTGTACGATGTCAGGTACTTGTTAAAGATCCCTACCAGAAATTCACTTGAGTTAGGCAAAATTTAGGAGTCCCAATGTAGAATTTGTAGAATCACCGATTAAACAAAAAGCCGGTAAACGGCAGACATTATCACCTGCTAAGGGATCGGTTTAAACAATAAAAAAAAAAGATCTATAAGAAATGCTTGACATCATACAAGCTCGAGAATTAATTGTTAACGTCTTCTCCTGGACACCATTGCACGCATAGTTTTTCACCTCCCACGTGAAAAAAATCGAGAGCTAGATTTAGAACCCAATAGGTGTCTACCAATACAAAGCAAGTATATAAACCCCTGAGCTAACCCTGTTTCACATAGTTTTCTTTTCACAGTCACTCAAAGAGTCATGACAGTTTGCACGATGTCAGTAAGGTATTAAAATATCCACCTCAAACAAACTTAATTAAAGAACATTAGTGTGGGACGCTACACAACTTTCAATTAACCAATTATGACATAGCAGATTTGTTAGGGTAGCGCTAGTTGTAACTTAGCAGTTTTGTGGATGCTTATAGAATATATTTTTGAAACAAATTAGTCTTTTCTGATTTCTCACTCACACTCTCTCTCTCTTTCTCTTTCTCTCTCTCTCCTCTCTCCCTCTCTCTCCCTCCCCCTCCCTCTCTCTTTCACTCCATCTCTTAGCTTAATCTGAGCTCAGCTCAAACTTTCTTTTGTTTAATATCTCTATCAATGCAAACAAGAGTGTTTTATAAGTTCATTTATCTCCATTAGACTAGAGTTTTCACTCTAAAGATCAATTTTTGTGCGCATTACATCCTATATATCAAATGTCAATATAAATCCCTGACTTTTTTGTTAACAAAATTACAACAATTTTAATCAAAATTGCAACGATTTTGATCAAAATTATAATTTCGGCTGTCTTGCCGTCTTCAAGAGATGGAAAGGGAAAAGGAAAAGGAACACAGGAGCGGAGACGTGAATAGAATAGAATACCGATACAAAGTGACTCCTTAAATATATATATATATTATTGATCAAACCACAATAAGAAATGGGAAAACAAGACTAAGATCTTTCAACCGTAACAAGCAGTCTTCGTCACAGTCAAAAACCCAACTGACAAAAAAACCCAACCGTGTTTATGTGAAATTTTTATATATATATAAGTCAAAAGGTTATTATATCCGTTGGCGAAGCGGTGGATGTTGAATTGTACGTATAAAGAATAACGATCATTATTATAATTAAAAGAAATTGAATAAGTGGAATGGAATTAATCTAAAATATTTCTAGGTTAAACATACAAAAAGCTTTAATGAAACACTATGTTATGCTCTAATTAAAATAATTACCATAATCAAACCTTTGAATGTTACATTACAAATCATTTAATCTTTTTGATGTGATTTGTTATGTCATGAATTCACTATATGTAATTGTAAAAGTCAAAGACACGTTTAAATAATTAATGATAAAATATGGACGCATTAAGTTGAATAATATTAACAGAAAGGATGAAGTTGCGTTTGAAATTATAATAACAAATGAAGTGAAACTGTGTGTCTGTTTGTAAAATGTTTTGTTTTTTAATCGAAATGTTGTTTAACTTCCAATCAGGAAGAGAGTGTCTTGAAAAGTGTTATTTCAACCCTGAATTAGGTGAACTTGATTAAATAGATTGGAGAAATGGGATTTAAGGGATTAAGTTGCAAGGTCAGTGAGATATCCTGGTTAGTATGCTTTAAACCTTATGTCTTGTCAGAGAGGTAAATGTATGACTTTTTTTATGATTTGCCAAACATTAATTGTAGGATAAAAAGTTAATAATAGTCTCCACACATATTATATTAATAATCTAGACAAAGCGTTTCAAATATACAGTCTTCTTCTTCAGGCATAAAACAAAAAAATACATTACATCAGAGATTTATCTATTGTATTATATAAATGGAACAGAACCAAATAAGAAAACAGAGGGGTGTATACCCAAGCTTTAGAGCGGGAGTGGGAAACCTCTGGCACGCATGCCAAACTTGGCACGCCGATGAATTGTCTCTGGCACGCAAGAGCACAGGCTGCCCTTAGCACAGATGCAAACACATGTTACCCTAAGCACAGAAAAAAAAAACTACTTTCCTTGGGATATAAGCTTTCATGCCATGACAGTGTATGTACGTCCTGGTGGTGAAGAGGTTTAAGCTCTACGAAGTAAAAGAAGTTGATCTTGTTGCCATAGTTACCTTCTTTTTTACGTCATCAATCATGCCGATGTATGATGATTCCCCTCTATTTACTTTGGCTCATATTTTATGTAATAATCCATTCTAACTTAAAGACTGCACCCATAACCATAGTGTACACTGGCAATCATATTTGTGAAGGCAAAATACGCCATGGCTGCACACCTTTAAAAATTAATTTCGTAAACTTTGAATTTAAACCCTCACAACATCTCCTCCCTAACCCTCATGTGCTTGAATGCCGCCCGACTCCAGTTTGACGCATATTAATCAAAATCACTTTACTATCTAAATCTAAAGCTAAAAAAAGATCAGAATTCTGAAGGTTAAAAATTTTGTGTATACTATGTTTTACTGCGCTGAAGTAATTTTAAAGTTCTTTTTGAACCTTAAGTTTGAATTTTGAAGTTCTTAAAAGATACCAAATATATTCTAAAAAAAAAAAAATGGTTAGCACGTGGAAGAAATTTGTGTCAGAGACTTGGCTGATTTTGGCACGCACTCTCAAAAAGGTTGCCCACCCTTGCTTTAGAGTTTGTGGCACAACTAACTGGATACGCATGGAAGTGGATAGGAGTATGGAGTGTACATCTGTTTCATTTTGAAAAGCAAGTACATTTCTTTGTTATTTTTTTTTTTTCAAAATTTTAGGCAAAGACCTTTATAGTCACTCTAAGACTAAGTACAGAAAATAAATTATAACAAAATACAAAAAAAAATTATAAAAATAAAGAGAAAATAAAACTTATTTTTGTTATATGAATATTTTATTTTGTACCATTTATTTTATACTATACATAAATCTCTGATATAATTGTATTTTTCAGTTTTATGCCTGAAGAAGAGCTACTTCTTAAATTCTTATAATTGTTTATGTGTAGACTAATTCTCAGCTTTTTACCTCTTAAAGAGTAAATACCACATAATAACTGATTCCACTACCTTAGTATTAACTATTAAACCAATTAATTAGCTAATTAACTAATTATACATATTTACTATGGTCATACAATAGTCATGGTGTCGATCAGCTGTCAAATTTGTAAGATATTTTCATTAATTTCAAACAATTGCTTAATTCCTGTAACCCAATAAGGAAGTTTTATAACTTTTTGAGTGTCAAAGAACTGATTAATAATATTTTCAACTATTGTTTTTGCTGCATTCGCATCGCCTTTCAATTTGGCATACTCAAGCAAATAATCAACTAATTTTTCCTTGTCTGTTTCTTGCTTCATGATTTTTAGAGCCTTTCGCTGCCTATTTAAATCACTATGAAGCAGAAGATACTTAGTAAGTGCCCAATCACTCATCTTGCCTTTTATAAGATTGTTAGCTTTTATCTCGCTCATACTACTTCTATCAACAAGTAGTTTTAGCAAGCTTTTCTGCAAATTTTTCATATTTTTGTAAGCCTAGTAATAATATATATCAATGTTGCAAAAACAATTGGCAATTTATAGCAATAGATTAAAGGTAGTAAAAAACAAAATGAAAAATGATAGTTACAGACTATAGTTTTCGGTTCTAACCATGTTCAGGAGAGGAAAGAGAAGAAGAACAAATGAGCAAACACACGATGCAGTGACCATTGAAAAACCATAAGTTGATATATTTGGATATACTTAAACATTAAAAACAGTTCATTATCAAGGATATAAAAGTTAATAAATAAACTTGAGAAACCAACAGTTGAAAGACACAGAGTTTCTAATTTTTGCCTGAACTTCATAAGGAGGGGAAAAAAAGAGAGACCAACCCTCTCTGAACCAGTTTGTTAAACCAATATGTATACCATAATCACTCCAAGGTAAACCAAAACTTTTGTGATTTATACATTAAACAATATTAGTCGGAATAGCGATATTCTCATTTTTTTTGTAAACAAGTATTTTAATTAGTTACTATTAACATAGTAGTCCATTTTGAATTTGATGTTGTTTTTGTTGAAAATATTATAGCCTTATCATGATTTGTATCCCTGATGAAGATATATAAATACATCGAAACGTTGGCATAATAAGGAGAAGTTCATTTCCAAGACTTGGCCCTCAAAAAAACATATGAAATACTGTGTCGATATTTCATATATATATATTTGGGTTAATATAAGAAGAAAACACCTATATATTATATATACATATGAAAATATAAACACATGAAATAACAATCAATGATCAAACCACAACATAAAATGGGAAAACAAGACCAAGACCCCCAACCCCAATAAGCGGTCCTCGTCAGAGTCAAAAACCCAACTGAATCAAAAACTCAGTCAAAAACTCAGTTGGGTTTTTGACTCCGACGAAGACCGCTTGTTGCGATTGGGGGATCTTGGTCTTGTTTTTCCATTTCATGTAGTGGTTTGATCTCATATATATATATATATATATATGATCAAACCACAATAAGAAATGGGAAAACAAGACTAAGATCTTTCAACTGTAACAAGGTTGAAAGGTGGGTTTTTGACTCTGACGAAGACCGCTTGTTACGGTTGAAAGACCTTAGTCTTGTTTTCCCATTTCTTATTGTGGTTTGATCATTGGTTGTTATTTCACGAGTTTATGTGAAATTTATATATATATATATATATTATATATATATATATACATGTTGAGTTTTGACTCTGACGAAGTCCACTTGTCACGGTTGAAAGATCGTAGTCTTTTTTTTTTCATTTCATATTGTGCTTTGAACATTGATTGTTGTTTCACATGTTTATAGTAAAATCTTGTTATATATGTATGTGTGTAAATGTTGAACGTAATTTTTCTTTTTTTCTTCTTATTGAAAATCAGCGACAAATCTATGATACAATTTTACTTCCTGCTTTTTCGTTCAATTCAGCATGACACCACTTGATTATATCAGAATCATAAATCTAGTATAGGACATGGCTAAAACTTCTTGTTGAAATTCGCTTCATCTGTACTTCAGACATGTTCAGAGATACTTAAGGTTGGATAGCTGCTTGTCAAAAAGTATGTTAATTAGGTAGATGGCTGTTAGGAGAAGCCGTAGTGAGGACGCTAGTTAGGCGATTGTGGGGTTGCTCATAATTGATTGCCTCAGTTGTCAGATCCGTTTACAATTCTATAGTCTCTATGACTTTATAAAGAGTTAGCAAAAAGTCGCAAAATCTTTTCTACATTAATCATTTGTTTGTTCATTATAGGTTGTTTATGAAATATTAACAAGGTTTCTGTTATTTGAAGTTGCTGGTATATCTGCTTTTTTGTTAATATCTAAGTTAGATGCAATATTATTGAGAAATTCTTAAACGCCTGTAGTAGAAAGAACTTATTCACCCATCTTGATGGAGCTATATTTAGACAAACAGATGGAGTAGCAATGGAATCTCTACGGGGTGTGACAACTGCAAACCTTTCCATGTGCTATATTAAAAACAAAACCATGAACTAACCACAAATGAAACAACTCGTTTTCATGAAAACAATTCGTTTTCATTTAAGCATAAAAATTCTTAAAAAAATACTCGTTAATACAAAGTCTGCACATAAAAGAAGTTTTTTATTCAATCTTCACGTTTCAAACGCTTTGTGTTCATCTTCAGGTAACTTCTGTACTAAAAATGACAAAATTAAACGTTGCACTAATAAAGTAGAAGTTAACCTGATGATAAACACGAAGTGATTGAAACGTGTCATTTGAATAAAAAACTTCTTATGTGTGAACACTTTCTATTCTCCATTTGCTCAACTATGAGGAAATACCACACAATTACAGATTGTACAACTAACCTGTTATAGGCAAATACTTTCTAGCACTAAATGATATTTTAAAAGGTACGATCTATTAGAAATGAATTTCAAAGATTTGGCCATATCGCGTTTTTTTTTACAATTAGCACTATTACTACTGCAATATTGGGTATAGTTTACATTTTAAATTTTTTTTACATGAAGGGTAATAGAGAGTTAGTGATTGATAAATCTGGTATTGTAGCTATGACATTAACTCTCTATTACCTATCACGGTAAAAAAAAGTTTTGTTGTCTGAAGATGACACAAATATATGTCAAAACGTAGGCGAGAGATCATAAGACCTTAGCCCTCAACCAAAAAAGAATATATTACTTAAAATAAACTGTGACACATAGACAGAAATATGACCAAGACTCACTTCTCAACATTTAGACCCTTATGGCGGTCGTCCACAAGAGAAGAAGTGAATTGACGGAGTGACGACAGTCAATTTTATATATATATTGTTATATTGTTTATTTTACGTGTAATCTGACTTGCCGAACCGTTTTTCGTTTATCATGGTATATATATATAGTAATTAAATGAAACGGTCCAAGGACTTTTAAATAAAAGCCAATTAAAAAAGGTAGCACACAGATAGAGTCGCCACACTCCCTTCCTGCAGGACTTTTCGCCTCCTGATGACGATGATGGTCGAAATATAGAAGTGAATTATTCCTGTGTCTATCTGTGTGCTATATTTTTTAATTATATATATATATATATATATATAGAACAAGATTTCACAATGAACACGTGATATAACAATCAATGATGAAACCACAATAAGAAATGGAAAAAAAAGACTAAGATCTGTCAATAGTATCAAGCTATCTCCGTCAGAGTAAAAAACCCAACAGGGGTTGACAGCTAGTGGATAGTTCTATACTTTTTCTTACTGTACTCCTTTGTTTCTCCAAAATACCCCTCCCCCCGGACCATTGTCCTTTCATGCACTTTACACCCTTTTAAAATATCACTCTTTCCTCCCACTCCTCTCAATCCTTCACCATGATAATTCTGCATCCAGTCTGCAGACTGGATCATAGTCCCCCCCCCCATTTCTTATTGTGGTTTGATTATATATATATATAATATTCACTTGATAAACGGAAAGACGATCCAAACTGGACACAATAGCAGTTCAAAATTGAAGATAAGAAAGTAAAGAAACACACTTACAGACTCAAATTTTTGGGTAATCCGTCTTCAGGAGAAAGGAGAAAAGAAGACCAAGGACCTTGCAGGCACAACGGCTAGTAACTCAGTTACTTGTCCTTGGCCTTCCTTTTTCCCTTCTCCTAAAGATGGATTGCCCAAAAATTTGAGTCTGTAAGTGTGTTTCTTTACTTTCTGTGCTACCAATCTTCAATTTTGAACTATATATATATATATATTATATAAATGATCAAACCACAATAAGAAATGGGAAAACAAGATTAAGATTTTTCAACCGTAACAAGCGGTCTTCGTCAGAGTCAAAAACCCAACTGAGTTTTTGACCCTCAGTTGGGTTTTTGACTCTGATGAAGACCGCTTGTTACGGTTGAAAGATCTTAGTCTTGTTTTCCCATTTCTTATTGTGGTTTGATCATTGATTGTTGTTTCACGTGTTTATGTGAAATCTTTATACATATATATATATTAGTATAAGTGGGCAGCAGGTCTTCTTGGATACAGATTGAAGTGAAATGTGCAGCAGCCTCTGCATTGACAACCTTTTTACTGATAGCCTCTATTTTAGTGTATCGTGTTTTCAATATAGTCATTTAGTTTTATCAGTTGTTTACCTTGTGTGTCTACATGTCTCTGGCCAATTACTTATGGAAATTACCTCTAGAGCAAAGGACGATTGTACGAAAAATAGAGGCTATCAGTAAAAAGGTTGTCAATGCAGAGGCTGCTGCGCATTTCAATTCAATATATATACAACGTCAGGGTCTCTTGCCGTTGCGTTTCCGGGGTGCTTTGTTTCCACTCTCTTTTCCTGAAGTCAAATTGTTCAAAAATTTGATTTAGTATGTATGTTTCTTTTTTTCTGTGTGTTACTATTCTTCGTTTTTGAACTATATTTATATATTGATACAGCTTCTCGACCACTGATTTTTCAAGTTCACATATGGGGTTCTTGAGGATTCTGGTCATAAAATAACCATTATGGTATTTATGATTTTGGTGTTTATGACCAAGTTTCTCAAGAACCCCATGTGTGAACTTATATTTATATAGATATATATAAAGCAGAAGAGAAACTGTCTAAGAGAGCGCCACATATATATTACTTATACAAAGTGGGTATCAGCTGACTTTATGAAGTCGCATACCCATCATTATTTTCTATCCTGTCATGCTAGAATGGATGATTTTCATTGCTCTGTCTGCCTAAATTCTCAGTATAACCAACAGAAGTATCTTTTATATATTTGGAAGATTGGCTACTATCGTCTTTCATCTTTCCTATCATGAAGTCAAATTTATTTAAATAAAATAATAAATTACTAAGTCCAACTTAAATGTAAACCTTTTAAACATTCACTTGGAAAGTGGCTGTGCCTTTTGTTTTAACAAATTCTTCATTATGTATCATCCTCGCTAGATATCACTCGAGTATCAGAGCAGTAGAGCCATTTTTTTGGTATTAAGTACCGGAATCCATGTTTTATCTAGCTCTGACATTAGGTTATTTCATGTGTTAGATGAAAAAAAATTGTTTGAGCCCTTTTCCTGATATGACAGAAAGCTATTTCTCCTAGAGTTTTACCGTAGATTTTCAATGTATATAAACTAAGAATAATAGAGTTTAAGATCTTAGATATAAACCTAAGAGGTAAACAAAACTATTCAAAATATTTCTAAATAGTTCATAACATTTATTAAAGTCAGTAGGCACAAATTTAATACTTTTAAAATACTGAAAATTTTAAAGGGCATAATATGTATGCATTTTTTAGAATTAGTAGTAGGGGTTATCACAAACAAAAGACTTTTAAACAATTATATTCAAATTATAAAAAGGAGTGAAAATGCGTTATTTTTGGACATAGCTGGAATTGAGTAGCGAAGCGCAATTCCTGGCCTGTTGCCAGGGTGACGATAACAGCTTCCGTATATCGATCTCATTGCACGCCTGCCCATTGCATCTCGACAAGACGTGAAGCCAAACGTCACTGATGCACCTTAACTGATAACCAGCAACAATGGTGCTTCAGCAAGTGACTCATGCTTCATCAAGTCCTAGTGGGCTTAACAATGAAATAGATGACATCAGTGCTTTAAAGTTCCCAGTCAATCCCTTCAATAATTAGTTCAAGCTCAGAGTAACAAGATATTTCTTTTAACTGATCTTTAAATTTTTATATGGCTTCGATATCCTATGACATAAATAAAAAGCCTTTAGACTAAATAATATATGTTTTTAATTAAACTAATCTGGAATCTTTCAGCAAATATAAATTTCTAGCAACAAAAAATACTAAACATTTCAAAATGCCTTCCTTTTTGAATTTATAATGGATTAGTTTGTCCCCTGTTTAGTTTAGTTATTTATCTTTCTGAGTCATACTACCGTGAGCCTAAAGCAAAGTTTAACCATGAATAGGAGGTTAATTTCAAGTTTATAACTTCAAAAAGAAAAATTCTTTATAAGATAAAATATTCAGTTGTACAAAACAAATATGTTTGAGGCTGAATTAACTGTTCTTAACAAATTGGTTAAGTACATAGAAAAGTGTGAAGATTCCACAGGTTGAATAAATTTTCAAAAATATTCATAAAAATCCTATAGAAACTTAAAGGAAAAAATTATTAATACTGTACACACAACCTTTTGAAAATGGAATGAAATATAGTCGTCAAAAATTTACAATTTATGTAGAAAGTTTATTTTAGTATCATTCTATCGTTTAGCAAACTCAATATTATAACGACGAAACCACAAAACCTTAGTTTCTCAACAAACGAAAATAATTTGCTATATATGTCATTCATCCTTATAACAATCATCATATTACAAGGGTAAAAATCATAAGAACTTAGTTTCTCAACAAACGAAGATAAGTAGCGATATATTTCATTCAACCTTGTAACAATCATCATATTACACGGGTAAAATCATAAGAACTTCTTTCTCAACAAACAAAGATAAGTAGCAATATATTTCATTCATCCTTGTAACAATCATCATATTACAAGGGTAAAATCATAAGAACTTAGTTTCTCAACAAACGAAGATAAGTAGCAATATATTTCATTCATGCCCTGTAGCAATCATCATATTACAAGGGTAAAAATCATAAGAACTTAGTTTCTCAACAAACGAAGATAAGTAGCAATATATTTCATTCATCCTTGTAACAATCATCATATTACACGGGTAAAATCATAAGAACTTGTTTCTCAACAAACTAAGATAAGTAGCGATATATTTCATTCATCCTCGTAACAATCATCATATTACAAGGGTAAAATCATAAGAACTTAGTTTCTCAACAAACGAAGATAAATAGCAATATATTTCATTCATGCCCTGTAGCAATCATCATATTACAAGGGTAAAAATCATAAGAACTTAGTTTCTCAACAAACGAAGATAAATAGCTATATATTTCATTCATCCCCTGTAAGAATCATAAGTCTATATTCTTAAACGAATTTTACATGTACTATTATTTATAAAAACATCATGAAAGTCACTTTGTATGGAACTTTAATACATCCGGTCTTTATAGGAGGCTCGAAATCTTAGTGTTTCTTAAAAAAAATTAAAAAAGACTTCCTTGTGTAAGGAAGAAGGTAACAGTTAATGGAAACTAATTTTGACGGAAGTGGACAAAATAAGAGATGGCATATTCATGAGGAAACTAGAGTAGAAAAGGTAATATACTTGAACATTTGGTGAGATGTTCCAGCCCCAACAGAGTTTCAAGGAAGGTTAAAATTGAAAATTTAACGCCTATAAGGTTGATTGAGGAGGTCAAAACTAAGGTTGCATTGCGACATGGAAAGGCATGCATCCTGAATGATAGGTATTGTTATCTGGAAGTCAGTAGCAAAACAAAAGAAATAGTGGCAAAAAGCTTTTAAAAGAGGAGGCCAAGGTTGACTAGTGAGCTGTAGTCACTCATGAGGATTGTTTATTAAATACACATGCCCTGTGCAAACATAATGCAATAAATACCACTCCTTGACAGGCGGCCAAGGTAGCTCTGTGATAACGTCCTCGCCTCTAGGCTGGTAGATCTGGAGTTCAATAGTCACTCTGGGTGTTGATTTGTTCAGGCGGGAGGTGAAAAAAATGAGAGAGTGTCGTACCTCGGAGAGGACGTTAAGCAGTTAGTCTCAAGATGGAAGTAAGATCCAATGCTGGATCCCAGGTCCGAGCCCGGACCCGACTTGAAATTCGGGCCGGGCCCAAAATGTCAATTATTACATTCGGGTCGGTTCGGATCGGGCCCAGGCTTCACTAACCTTTTTTAATAAATATATACAGGATTAGCCGAAAGTATGTGGGCAGTAAATAACATATGCAGTTGCTCAAAACTGTTTTTCATCACGATTTACACAGCTTTGAAGTCTGCCTCTTACGCTTCGACAAACATTTCTCTCACAAGCTTCTCTGGGTATCAATTTCATGAAATGCTGTTCTGTGATTTTTTAAATCGCCGACACTTCTTAGTTTACAATAGTCAACTTGTATACCTTGATCTGGAGTATCTTCATGAAACATTTCTTGGGAAATGGATTCGACGAAGATGACCAATTGATTGGCCAGTATGTTCACAGGACTTGACCCCGACAGACTTTTTCCTTCTTAGGAAGTTCTCAAGAACAATGTTGTGCCTGGACAGACTTTTACACAACGGGTAGAGATCCATCTCAGTAGCTGTGCAAAAATGTTAGTCGAACCGTTACAGACAGATTAGAAAGTTATGTATATGAAAGCAGTACGAACACCGGCCTCCGTCAATTTAAAAGCATTTGTATTAGTGTTCACAATAATATTTAATTGTCACTTTAAGAATTGTGTCAGTACATACATATTAATAATTAGTCTCTAAATAAATTTTATTTACTGTGTATCTACATTTGGCTCACAGTGTATTTGTATGTTCAAATCTCACTCACACTATCTCTCTTACCCACGCGCACAGTAACATTCCACACTGTGTTTGGATGGAGGTATCCTTATTCTGTCTCTCTCTCTCACACACACACGCTCACCTCACTCCTCTCTCACTCACGCACACACCACACATATACACTGACTTACAAATACAAATACACATAAACCCTCTCCCAGTATCACTCTCTCTCAATCTCTTGTCTCTCACACGCCCACACAGATATACAATTGCCCATTCACTTTCTTTCTTTCAGTGACACACACGCAAGCGCACGCATGCACCCACACACACACCCACCCACCCACACACACACACACACACACACACACACACACATATATATATATATATATATATATATATATATATATATATATATAATTAAAGTTACAGCTAGAGAACACAAGAAAAAGGACGAACACTCACGAATCTCGATAATTTCGGCGTCTTGCCGTCTTCAGGAGAGTAGAAAGAAAGAAAATAAAAGGAGAAAGAATGAAGGAACGGAGTCGTAAATACGTCCACTCTATGATATATATATATATATATATATATATTTGTGTATGATGGCAGCAGATCTTTCAAACATGTATTATTAAAGTTGGCAGCAGCTTTATTATTAGCTTTATTATTAGTTGGCCGAAAGCTTGTGTTTTAGATTAAGTCGTAAATTATAGTGTTAGAATAAAGTTTTGAAAGTGTTTAGTGTTTAACTTCATGTCGTTACCAGAACTCCTCTGGAAAATACCCGAGAGTTACCGTAAACTAGTGAGGAAACTAGAAAAAATCAGCCATAAATTGGTCAACGCAGAAGCTGCTGCCAACTTTAATAATATATATATATACATATATATATATATCAATGATAACACCACAAATGAAATGGAAAAAAAACCTAAGATCTTTCAACCGTAACAAGCGGCCTTCGTCAGAGTCAAAACTCAAATGATGGGTTATGACTCTGATGAATACCGCTTGTTACATTTGAAAGATTTTAGTCTTGTTTTCCCATTTCATTTGTGGTTTGATCATTGATTGTTATTTCTCGTGTTTGTGCGAAATCTTCATATATGGTATATATATTGGTATAAATAGGCAGCAGATGTTTTTTTCAAACATGTATCATTAAAGTGAACCACAGTATCCGCAGGAAGTTAGTTCGTAGAATCAATCTCTCAGTCTGAAGATCGTGAATGCCGAGACTGCGGTTCACTTTAATCATGTATATAGCAGTTCATAATTGAATATTGGTAGCACACAAAGCAAAGAAACACACTTACAAACTCAAATTTTTGGGTAATCAGTCTTCAGGAGAAAAGAGAAAGGGAGACCAAGCACGTTGTAGACGCAACGGCTTGTATCTATATATTTATATATATATAAAAAGATTTCACATAAACACGTGAAACAACAATCAATAATCAAACCACTATAAGAAATGAAAAAAAAAGACTAAGATCTTTCAACCGTAACAAGTGGTCTTCGTCAGAGTCAAAAACCCAACTTTTATATATATATATACAAAACTAAAGTTTATCGGGACTCGGTCAGTTCTTCAGGTTCAAATTAAACTCTCATTGCCAAAGTTTCGGTTTTTATTTAAAACCTTTTTCAGAAGATGTATACAATTTTGAAACATAGAAACTAAGTATTAAATTACAAATTATTTTATAAAGAAAAATAGTGTGTAGATTTCAACAACAACTGACACTAAACAATAATATAACATACAACATAAAATAAACTATGACACATAGAAAGAAACGTAACAATAGGACTGACTGTTCAATATTTCGACCGTTATGTCGTCATCCGCTGGAGAAGAAGTGAATTGATAGAGGGACGACAGTCAACTGTCGTTATATTTGTTATATATATATATATATATATATATATATATACCTCATTAAAGATCTTGCCAACATTAAGTTTAGTATGTTTCCTACATACCTTTTCAAGGTTTCGAATGCTACCTTTCCATCTCTGTGGTACCATATAAATTAACTCACCGATTTTTTTATCTTTCAAATCGGTGAGTTAATTTATATGGTACCACAGAGATGGAAAGGTAGCATTCGAAACCTTGAAAAGGTATGTAGGAAACATACTAAACTTAATGTTGGCAAGATCTTTAATGAGGTATGTTTAAAAGAAGGTCTGCTCCCAAAGTATACCAATATATATATATATATATATTATATATATATATATATTATATATATTAGTAAATTTTGGTAGCAGTCCCTCCTGTAAACATACATTGTTAAAAATCTGACCATATCTTGCTGAAACTTGCTTCTTATTAAGTTTTTCAAGTTTTCTAAATTGAGTTCTTGTCACTATATCCACAGTATACAATATTCTTCCGATAGTCGACATGTTACATGAGTCCATGTTTCTGCTGTCCTCAGCCATTATCAAGACATAAATGAGTTTTGAAATAATTTGTTCCTTTATATAAGAGAAGTAAAATTCGTTGAGAAGGTTGGGGGATTAAAGTTGTTTGTCTAAATTCATTGGGTTGAGTGACCTGGTTAGGGGTTTGTTGCCTCTACCTGGAGAGGTCCCACTTGACCTGGGGTTGATTTAAATAGTTTTAATATTTTCTCACTATTTTCCAACTGGATATTAATATATGGCTTCGTTTTCTGTATGAGTATGGCTTCTGTTATTTTGAGTCTATGCTGGTCCTGTTCTTTTTTTATTATTCTGGTTCCTTCGACAAGCGCTTCTCTAGTTAACTTTGTATGGTGGACTTGCTCTGTGTGTTTTTTGGGGGCTCCGGATATCAAGTGCATGGTCAGTCTTCTAGAAAGTGTAGTAGTAGTCATTCCAATGTATGAGCGTTTTTGGGTTTCACAGTCCCCATAGTTGCATTGGTACTCATACACTAGATTTGTTTCTTTCAGTGGAGAGTTTTTGCAGCGGCTGTTATTAGTCATAAAAAGGCTACTTATTGTAGGGCTCTTATAATAAGTAACCAGTGAGAGTCTATCATTTTCATTTTTGCACTTTATGTTGTTTCTTATGATGTCCTTTAGTATCCTTTCATCAATTTTATGCCTGTCAGAATATTGGTTCCTGTAGTATATTTTATGTATGGTTCCAGCTGTTTTCTCAATTCCTTTCCTGTGTTCCCTTGTGTGTAGATATTCTTTCAGAATTTTGTCAAATTTTCCATTTGAATAGCCGTTATTGACAAATGCCTGTTTGGTCCTGTTGATGTTGGTGTGGAAAATCTCCCAGTTTGAAGCTATTTTGTAGGTCCTGTGTACTCAACAATAAAAGCCCTAGTACACAGGACCTACAAAATAGCTTCAAACTGGGAGATTTTCCACACCAACATCAACAGGACCAAACAGGCATTTGTCAATAACGGCTATTCAAATGGAAAATTTGACAAAATTCTGAAAGAATATCTACACACAAGGGAACACAGGAAAGGAATTGAGAAAACAGCTGGAACCATACATAAAATATACTACAGGAACCAATATTCTGACAGGCATAAAATTGATGAAAGGATACTAAAGGACATCATAAGAAACAACATAAAGTGCAAAAATGAAAATGATAGACTCTCACTGGTTACTTATTATAAGAGCCCTACAATAAGTAGCCTTTTTATGACTAATAACAGCCGCTGCAAAAACTCTCCACTGAAAGAAACAAATCTAGTGTATGAGTACCAATGCAACTATGGGGACTGTGAAACCCAAAAACGCTCATACATTGGAATGACTACTACTACACTTTCTAGAAGACTGACCATGCACTTGATATCCGGAGCCCCCAAAAAACACACAGAGCAAGTCCACCATACAAAGTTAACTAGAGAAGCGCTTGTCGAAGGAACCAGAATAATAAAAAAGAACAGGACCAGCATAGACTCAAAATAACAGAAGCCATACTCATACAGAAAACGAAGCCATATATTAATATCCAGTTGGAAAATAGTGAGAAAATATTAAAACTATTTAAATCAACCCCAGGTCAAGTGGGACCTCTCCAGGTAGAGGCAACAAACCCCTAACCAGGTCACTCAACCCAATGAATTTAGACAAACAACTTTAATCCCCCAACCTTCTCAACGAATTTTACTTCTCTTATATAAAGGAACAAATTATTTCAAAACTCATTTATGTCTTGATAATGGCTGAGGACAGCAGAAACATGGACTCATGTAACATGTCGACTATCGGAAGAATATTGTATACTGTGGATATAGTGACAAGAACTCAATTTAGAAAACTTGAAAAACTTAATAAGAAGCAAGTTTCAGCAAGATATGGTCAGATTTTTAACAATATATATATATATATATATATATATATATATAACACACCCATATATATATGGGTGTATGTGTATGTGTGTGTGAGTTTGTGTGAGGAACAGTTTAACCTCAATATTTTGATATATATTCACCCTATTTAGTAGTGATACGTACATGAGTTGTGTAAATTGTTAAAAACGACAATCCAACATCGATCAGTTTAAAAATAATTTACAGGGTGGCTAACACCCAATACTCCTCCCCCGCACAACGTTTGATTTATAAACGAATTATTCGGGCAGTAATTCAACATACACCTCATATTGCTCAAAATCCGACAGAACCCCTTTTTCTTACTTTCACTTTATTTCGTGGTCACAATAAATTAGGAACTGCAATTAAATAACTTATACCAGTCCAAACCTCTAATATCTTTAGCTAATCACCGATATAAATCATTCCGAGTCTTTCTAACCTTTTTGTATTTCCTATATAAACTTCAAGTTCCTTGAGATTCAACCAGTTGTCAAAACAAAGGAATACGTAACAAAACAGCTTTCCTCAGTTTTTAATTATTCAAGTGGTAAATTAAACTGTAATCTGAATTGAACTTTTTGCTACGTTCTTAGGTTCTAAGAGTCTAAAACCACCTATCACACGTTTTTATAAATATAGCAAACTATATTTATACGTTTTTATAAATATCAACTATATATAGTCGCCGCTCTGCCTTCTTGCGGGACTCTTCACTTCCTGATGACGATGATGGTCGAAATATAGAAATGAGTTATTCCTGTGTCTATCTGTGTGCTATCTTCTTTTTAACTGGTTACTTAATATATATTCACTTTTTAATATATATTCACTTAATAAAAGGAAAGACGATCCCAACTGGGCGATGTCGGTTACTAGCCGTTGCGTCTACAACGTGCTTGGTCCCCCTATCTGTTTTCTCCTGAAGACAGGTTTTCCAGAAATTTGAGTTTGTAAGTATGTTTCTTTACTTTGTGTGCTACTTATCTTCAATTTTGAACTGTCATATATATATATATATATATATATATAAATCAATACTGATAAAAGTATCGACCGTGCAGTAGAAACAAAACTAAAGTATATCGGGACTACGTCAGTTCTTCAGGTCCAAATTAAACTCTCATTGCCAATGTTTCACTTTTTATTAAAAACATTTTTCATAAAAAGAAGTAAAAAATTTTGAAACAGAAAAACTAAGTATTACATTATAAATTATTTTACAAAGAAAAATAGTCTGTAGATTTTAGCAACTTGACAAGTGTCAAGTGTTCATTCAAACTTCAGTTGTTGAAATCCACAGACTATTTTTCTTTGTAAAATAATTTGTATAGAAAAATATTTGAATGTAAGAACAAGACACTCTATTCATCTTCCCGTCTGATTGAATATTGGTGTTGTTTTACTCTTGTAAAGAGACCTTTACTCGTCTGTCCAATATAAGACATTTGGCAATCAGTACAAGGTATCCTATAAACACAACTATCCTTTTCTCCCCCTTTCACTCATAAAGAACTTCTATGGAAATTTAATGAACAATAGTCTGGAACTTTAAAAACTAGATGAAATATTAATAAAAGAAATAAGTAAGCAGATCAAGACTCTTTGAATTTATGAACATAAAATTCAGACAGGGATGCCAGCAATCCTGAAGACTTAATCAACCAGGTTAACTTGTTATTATACTTTTTGTTTGTTTCATTTAGCCCTCTGATGATGTTGTAACAAAAGGCCTTAGAGCATTTTAATTAAAATATATTTGTTTATTGTGGTATTTAATTAATATGAATATGTATTTAATATATATATATATATATATATTATATTATACGGTACTGTTTTCTTAACCACAAAATATTAACAAACACTTTTTCTTTTTCTCGGAGTTTGGTCAGGGTAAATACCCTGAATTTATATATATATATAATAAATATATTATATATATATATATTTACCCTCATCAAACCCGAGAAAAAGAAAGTGTTTATTATTTATTATATATATATATTTAATATAATATAAATTAAAAGAAACGGTCCAGCGACTTTTTTAAATAATATATATATATATATATATATATATATTTAAATACATAACATAAAAATGAAACCACATTTCACATAGAGAGAATTTCTATGTAAGCGAGCCTCCTTGTGATCACAGAGCATCCCTTAGTCCAGGGGTTGGTTCTCAGTCTTGCTCGGCTCATGCACCCCTCTCGCCATTTTTGACTGAATCATCCCCCTCCCTACACCACTTCATCTTCTTTTCAAAATAGCTTGTTCCAAAATGTGCATTCTAAATAATATGGAAATATTACTAAAAATACATATGACAGAATACAAAAAATTAATTTTCTTTATAATATATATATATATATATATATATATATATATATATATATATATATGAAAACCAGTGGCTTTTGCATTGACGATCCTTTTAAGTAAAAAAAATTGCTACCTATTTATACCAATATATATTATATTAGGAAAATGATCCACAAATGACAAAAAATGTTTCAGAGTAAACTGTTGGTACACGTAAAATAGAAAAAAAAAACACTTAGTCTCTAATTTTCGGTTTAACCATCATCAGGGGAGAAGAGATAAGAACACTAAGGGCACTAGCGAAGCGACAGTTAGAAGCTAAGCCTTTTGCAAGTACGCTTGGTTTCCATATTTCTCTCTTCTGATGACGATTTAACCGAAAGTTGGAAATGGTAAGTGAGTTTTTCTATTTACTGTAGATATATATCTACAGTATATATATATATATAACGAATGATCAAACCACAATATGAAATGGGAAAAAGAGACTAAGATCTCTCAACCGTAACAAGTGGTCTTCATCAGAGTCAAAACCCAACTCTGTCGAAGACCGCTTGTTACTGTTGAACGATCTTAGACTTTTTTTTTTTCATTTCATATTGTGGTTTGATCATTGATTGTTATTTCACGTGTTTATGTGAAATCTTGTTATATATATATGGGCTTTGTTTATAACAGTATTTTACAAAGTATGCGGTAATTAATAATATTTATAGACTTATAAAATATCAATTCAATTTAACTATGTTTTTTTAATTTAGAAATAAGAGGTCAAAACCTATAAATGACTTCCTCACTTTATAAACATACTGTGGTCACAATTCAACCCCTGAAAACCCAAAATTCACATCTAGAGGTGAATTTTACCCCTTTTGAGAACCCCTTCTATATCAAAGCCATTAACGTGCATGTTTATTTATGCAAACCATTCATGATAACTCCAATAGTCATCCTTCCAATCAAAAACCAGTACTACTTTTACCTTGAATCCCAGTGATAAACCCTCCAACACTTTTAAAGGCTTCGAAATAATTCAATTTCTAAAATACCTGCCTCTGGGAATCCGATTTGTCCAATTCATAATTAAGGATTATAAATTTTAGTTTTTAATTTTTATTCCTACACATTATCTATATTTTAAATTTAATTATTTTCTTTTAATTATATATAATTAAATTTAATGCTTTATTTTTTTATAAATTTTATATATAAATATATATATATTTATATATATATAAATATATATATATTTATATATATATAAATATATATAATTTATATATATAAAGTAGCCCCGTTTGGGGCACTCACTTTTTTCGTTAATATATATTCCTTGGTCCGTTGGCTTTTGATATACAGATGTGATATAACTTGATTTACGGCCATCGATGTGCACGTCCAGGAAGTTGATTTGACCTTCTTCACCTTCCTCATGTGCACTTCCCTTACGTGCACATCGATGGCCGTAAATCAAGTTATATCACATCTGTATATCAAAAGCCAACGGACCAGGGAATATATATTAACGAAAAAAGTGAGTGCCCCGAACGCTACAAATTAGGAACAATTCATGCTCTAGTACATAGGACATACAAGACCTCTTCATCATGGCAGTTGTTTCATGAAAGAATCTCTCAATTAAGGCAAACATTATCAATAACGGCTATAGCAACACCTCTTTTGATAAAGTAGTTAACGCCTACCTCAAAACCCGGTCCAACAATGCTAATCAAAACAAACGACCGAAGTAGCACAGTCCATAAGGTGTACTATAAGAATCAATACACAGAGGCGTATAAAGAAGACGAGAGAGTGTTGAAACAAATTATCCGCAGGAATGTTAAATGTAATAACGAAAATGAACGTCTTCAAGTCCATATTTACTATAAAAGTAGAACCACCGCTAACTTGATAATGAAAAACAGCCCAGATGCAGTCATCCCGGAGATACAAAAGGCCAATGTCATATACGAATATAACTGCAATATCGGAGATTGTGAGCTCCTAGACAATTTCAAAATATATCGGTATGACATCGACCACACTCTCACGACGACTGACAATGCACTTGCAAGCAGGAGCCATCGCTAGACACACCTCCGAGGAACATGGAAGAAAACTCACCCGCCAGGACCTTGTTCAAAACACCATCATTTTAAAGAAAATTAATGATCCAGCCAGACTGCAAATATATGAAGCCATGAAAATCATGAAGCACAACCCATTAATTAATCGTCAACACACGGGGGTTTCACGCACACTGCAGCTACTAGTGACCAACCACCAGCTACTCGCCAAGCCGACACTCAGTCACCGCCCAGTATTCAGACCACAACACCTAAGATATTTATGAGACAAAATGTCGTAGGAAGAATCACAATGAAGAAAAAAAAAATAAGCTCTGACACCTCCTAGATTATATAAAGAAGAGTAAATAAATAAATATATATATATATATATATAAAACTAAAGTTTATCGGGACTCGGTAAGTTCTTCAGGTTCAAATTAAACTTTCATTGCCAACGTTTCGGTCTTTATTTAAAATCTTCTTCATAGGCAAAAGTATAAATGTTGAAACAGAAAAACTAAGTATTACATTACAAATTATTTTTCTTTGTAAAATAATTTGTAATGTAATACTTAGTTTTTCTGTTTCAAAATTTATGCTTCTGCCTATGAAGAAGGTTTTAAATAAAGACCGAAACGTTGGCAATGAGAGTTTATTTTGAACCTGAAGAACTGACCGAGTCCCGATAAACTTAAGTTTTGTTTCTATTCCATGGTCGATACTTTTTTCAAAATTTATATATATAGTTAGAATAAAGTGTGACACATAGACAAAAACATAACAAAGAGTCACTTTTCAATATTTCGACCGAAATGGCGTAATGGGAGCTTGATCTGATTCTATTCTTAATCGAATATAGTAAAAGTATTTGTTAAGTGTTTTTATGCATTATTTATCCTCTCATTGTATTATTTTAAAATTTTATTACTTCCTGACATTTCTGTCCTTTCCTTTTATATTTTATTTTATTTTACCTTTTTGGAATAACTATCTATTAGTTACACGTATTTATTTTTATATTGGCTACACTGAGTGTCATATTAAAACAATGACCTCAAACACCAGTACTTGCCAATTATTTTCCTAAACACTTCCATCCTCAAGAAAAAATAGAGAAAAACGGATTATAATTTTATATTTAAGTTAAAAATAAAGGACACTGTAGCAAAAAACAAAAACGTAAAAAAATAGAAAAATAACAATTATAACAAATAAAAAAAAAATTAAAAAAATATTTCAACTACTATATATTTTCAAAAATTGGAAAGTTGCACATTTGATTATTAGCATAATCAAGTAATCAATTAAAGCAATGAAATTAATTAATTGATTTTATTAATACTTGCACTACATTATAGTGGACTTGTATTTCGAGGTATGTGTTAGAAAATAAAAGTTGAGTTAGACCACTACACAATATGTTTGTGTACATCATGTACAATTGTAGTAGTTTTCATGTTTAATTCGATGACAACGAGTGTCATCAAAAAATAGAGATGACACTGTAGATGACACTCATTAATTAGCTTAAAATGAGAATCCGTTTTGTAATATTGAATGAAAGAGCCCATTCCTTACACTTCAATATTAACCAAAGATAATATGATTTATAAGCACATGAAAATCTAATCTGATATTAACTTTTGTTCAAGGGTGCAACATTGATTGATTAGAGCATTTTGTTAGACACG
>JAPFBL010000296.1:0-137500 GCA_026182355.1 Hermatobates lingyangjiaoensis
TCATTTCAAAAGTTCTAACGCAAAAAAATATGTTTTGGAAAATATTTTGTGTAAACTGATCAAATAAATTTTCAGCAAATAAATAAATGTTTATCCCTAGTGTTTGAAATCAAGTCAAGCATTGCCTTATCAACAAGTCCCTATTGATAAAAATTGCTGGCAAGTCAACATTCGTATGCAACGAAGAGTTATGGCTCTGATATTAGAAATGATAGAAATTTATTCCCCATATTCAACTCTTGCCAAATACCGATAAACGGTTTGCAGGTCATCAATATATCATCTGGAAAAGCAAGAGCTTCCCAGTTGTTAATGATAAACCAAAATGATTAGGTAATATTGAATGGAAAACAAAAACGATAGTGATAACAAATCGATATAGATTAAACTGTTCCATATTCAAAAGTTAAAATTAGTTCAGCTTTAAAATAAAAATTATTATATGCGTAAAAAACTCTGCATAAATCTATCCTTAAAAATAATAACCGAACAATTAAATATTTAAATTAAATACTAATCTGATTTATAAATTAAAAAAGAAAAAAAATATATGTGTTCTCTAAACATCTAGTAACTTTTTCTACTCGATATTAAATGTATATTAACAGTTTTATAAGAAATATATTTTATTTCAAGAGGACAGGTGATATAAAACGATGAATTATTAATGCAAATTTATTTAAAATAGCATTCATTTACTCAATTGTAAAGGATTTTTTGCTAGTGAAGGAAACAAATTGTCATCATCCCGGAATTTGCATCAAATTAAAAATAAAAATCTGGAGTGGGCTACACTCAACTTTACTTTAAGTAAACGTAATATCAAACATCTTGGGTATTTAATATATAATTGCTCATTTTGGTATAATACAAATGTCTAAATTAGAGATGTTTGTTTGTCTTTCATTCCATTGTGGTAGTATAGAAAATGATTGATCCATTTATCAAAATATATGCTTATTTTTGATTCTAATGTAGTGCAATCAGTTATTATGTGGTATTTACTCATTGTAGGGTAAAAATCTAATGAAATGGTCTCCACATATAAAACTTTTAATGATATAAACAACGCGTTTCGAACACGTAGTGTTCTTCCTCAGGCATTAACTAAAAAATACAATGACACCAGAGAGTTATCTATAGTACAAAGTAAATCAGTACAAAAATTTACTCTGGTGTCATTGTATTTTTTAGTTAATGCCTGAGGAAGAACACTACGTGTTCGAAACGCGTTGTTTATATCATTAAAAGTTTTATATGTGGAGACCATTTCATTAGATTTTTACCCTACAATGCTTATTTTTGAATATCACAACACTGATGGATATAATACCGTTAGTATAAAAAGTGTACTAATGCAATTTTTGAAAAACGAAAAATGTAGATTTCGTGTAGCGAAATAATCAACTACAGAAGAGCATGTCTTTTGTAGCAATAGCCGGTGCATCTCTTATATGTTTTGAAAATTCAAGAGAAAAAAATCACGATTTAAAATTGTAAGTATTCCTATTTTTGCTAAAAAAAAATGATAGAAACTTAATACGGATTAAGAACATATAGGGTTCTTAAATTACTTAAACATTTTTCATTAAAGCTCTAAAAATCGGTTTTATTTCTAATAATAAAATTCTCTGTTCAATTTGTTGACAAAATTTCATAGTTTTTTTAATGGCCATTTTGCGTCAAAGAAACATTTTCTAAAAATAGAAAATGTATTCTAACGACCCTTTGGTAAATGTAGTTGTAATGTTCTATTTTTAGGTATAGTTTCATTTTCATGTCTTGACAATCTTTCAGTTAAGTTATAAATACAGAATTTCAGATTTTAAGAAGAACAATATTTTCTGTTTTTTTAAAAATCTGAAAATATTTTTCGTTTATTTATTTTATAACCTCAAAAATAATGCTTACATTTCAAGACTCTAACATTAGTAGTTTTTGAGAAAAAAAATTTTGTCTAAAGACAATTTTTTGGCAAAAAAAAAGTGACTTTCACATCATACATAATTTGTGAATATTATTGAATCTGTTGACTACTTGATTTTATGTTAAGTTAGTTATTTTAACAAAATGTATCCGAGGAGGCGGAATGCTGGAGTGCACATATATCAGCCTAAAGAATGTTTCATTTGCCTTAATGGATACCCACAATTTCTTGGATTGTAATTCCAGCGTGCTACTAGTAAAGGGCATAGGCTAGGTAGAATTTCATCAAGGAACACTGCTGTGGATATCAAAGAGACATATTTTGGGGGATACAACAGTATGTGTGTAATAACCTTGTAATATATAATGCCACTAATTCATTTGTAATTAAACTCTAAATGGTACTGGCAAACCAAACATATTGTGCTATAATGCCTCCTTTTCAATTAGTTAGTAAGCAACAGATTTTGCTAATAAATTAACATCAGTGAAATTATAAAAGAATGGTCTTCATTTTACTGTCAACTAAGTTTAATGAACATGAAAACAGTTTGATATTGGTTCATGACTGTAACAGATATACATGTTTTGTGAACTACTTAGTACTGTATTTTCTATTTTCAGGTTGATCACTAAAAGGTTTTCTTGAAAGATAACCAACTCAGTAAGTAGTATACAAGTTTCACAACTCGACCAGTCTTAATAATATAAATAAAGTATAAAATAATATACTTATATAATTTATATAAGTATATAACTTATTATAAGTTTATTATTATAACTTATTATAACTTTATTATAAGTTTACATAACTTATATAATTTATAAAATAAAAGATCACAGAATTCCTGTTATTTTTGGGTAATATTGCATTGTGTAACCATTTATTATGTAATTGCTACACAAGTTTATCTACGAGCTATTGATTTCAACACATCACTGCTTTACCCCCAAAATTCGAAGCCAAATGGAATTTATATCATGGTTATCATCAAGTAAAATACCAAAAATTTCATTACTCTTTGAAAATTGTATGAAGTAATATAACAAAAAAAAAAAAAAAAAACCTATTAAGTTCTCCACTTAACTACTACTCTAATTTGTTGAAATTCAGCTTATTAAAACCTAAGTTATCAATGTAAATATTATATATAAGCACAATATCATTATTAAAATAATAAAACACGAAATGTTAAATAAACAGTTATATTGAAAAATAATAACTACAAAATATTGTATATCCTTTTATATAATTTAGATTAAAACATACTAGGGAATTTATAATATTTAAAAATAATGTACACACTCACTTGAAGATAACCTAATATATGACGTGTTTATTATCTATCGCATATTAATTAACTGTATAAACTTTGCTTAAGCTGTTTATAATCCATCGGATGTCATTGGTAATTACTTTGAATAAATTGAGTATTTGATCAATAATGTATTTCAATAAATTTCACAAAGGTTCAGTTATATTTCTTGTTCATGAATTTTATGACTGGCAATTTTATTTGTTATACCATTTGATTTAAATTTATGGCAATTACGCAAGCGTAAATATATAATTTAACAGTTTTCATTAAAGATTTAATAACATTAATTAATTAATTAATTAATTAAATAACATATATTAAACATTAATTAAAGGTTTAAATAACATTAAAGAACTCAAATCTTTCCAAATATATAATATATATATATATATAATATATATATATATATATATATGCAGATGAATCACAATAAACACGTGATACAATCAATGAAAACAAACCACAAGGAAAAAAAAAAAAAGAAAACAGATAGAAAAAATGCTCTGAGGCCTTTCAATTTATGTCATCAGAGAGCAAACAAGGTAAGGATCTGTTTTCTTTTTTTTTTCCTTGTGGTTTGTTTTCATATATATATATATATATATATATATATAATAACAGATTCAATAAACTACTCTACTATATATATATATATATATATAGTTCACACAGGAAAGAGAAAACACAAATAAAAACACACACAAAAGACTCACAACGATATTTCGACAGTCGTCGTCATCGGGTAGAAGTAGTCCCTTTGAGTAGCTGAAGCTAACTGAGTGGTAGGCCAAATGCAACGAACACGCGCGCACTCTGACGGCCGCCCTAGGTAAGCTACTAACTACAGAGAGAATAATAACTAAAAAGAACAAATAAAAGCAAATAAAAATAACAGAAGGAGAAGAATAGTAAATGAAGCAATAAACAATTAAAAAATAAAAAAAAATAAAAAAAAAATATATATATAAATGAAAAAAGACAACAAATAGAAGAAGCGAGAAAACTTACTGGATCGATATTTCGAACTGAAGTTTATCGTCAGGGAGAAGAAGGGAAGAAGAATAGGTACGTGCGTTCGCTTGTATCGGCAGAGAGCGGCAAGCGAACGCACGTACCTCTTCTTCTTCACTTCTTCTCCCTGACGACGAACTTTAGTTCAAAATATATCGATCCAGTAAGTTTTCTCGCTTCTTCTATTTGTTGTCCCTTTTCATTTATATATCTGTCCGGTTTGGACCGTTTTAATATTTTGATTTATATATGTATATATATAAAAATATATACTGGGGTTTTTGACTCTGACGAAGACCGCTTAGTCTTGTTTTCCCATTTCTTATTGTGGTTTGATCATGTATATATATATATATATTTAAATTGAAAAACCATTTTTAAAATAAAAATAATGCTGATTACTCATTAGATTTCATGACTTATGTGCTTACAGTAAAGTGGAGTATCATCTGCACCAGATTTCTCATCTGGTGTAGTATGTGGTGGTATGAACAATAATGGTAAAGAAATTAGCTTTTATCATCAGTAAATAATAAATAATTACAAATAGAATAATAAGTTTCAAAATATCTATCATAAGCTTATTTCTTTTTTCTATCCCTCAGATAGGTGTTCAATATTAGTTTTCTACTTTTTAATATAAAACATTCTAGAAAGAAATCAATGCTAAAAATAAACTCAAACAAATATTTCTATTTTCTATTGCTATATTACATATTCCTTCCATCTTATTGTAAGTAATAAAATAATTATTTACATAATCAATCATGTAATCTTCAATTTACTTCAGTTTTTGGTAATTAATACAATGATATCGGAAATAAATTTAAGTACAACTAGCGGGATGGATGCTAACTGTAAAAAAATCAATATAATTGATGATAAATAAATTGATAATCAATGATTGATCATTAGTTTACATAATTGATAATTAATTTTAAATATTCATTATAACTTTTTTTCTTTTTTTTTTCGTATAGCAAGAGTTATAGCATGTTGAATATATCGGTTCACACCGAAGTTGAGAAACATTTGGCTTTTTTTACTACTCTGATCGTTAACGTCCTTTGGCACCCTCAGTAATCTGGTTCCCCTATGATTAATAGGTCCCGAAACAAAAAGTGCTCAACTTTAATAGAGTACTAAAGTTTAACCTATGACTTTAGGGAAGGGAAGGATTAAAACAAAACTTTTTTTTCCAAATACCTTCCCTTGAATAAACACATATTATCAAGCTTTTTTGACAAGCAACTTCAAATATATGTTCCATTTTGGTAAAAACTGGTAAGTTACAATGCTTAATAAACATTCTTGTTTTGGGCCTTTTCAGAAATGTAACGATTTTAGCTACACATATACGTTTTACTCATTTCATAGCATTAAAGATAACTTAACTAATGCATACCAATATTAACAAATTAGCTGTCATGTCGGATCGTTTTTTCCTATGTATGCATGTGTGTGTGTGTTGTGTGTGTGTGTGTGTGTGTGTGTGTGTGTGTGTGTGTGTGTGTGTGTGTGTATGTGCGTGTGCGTGTGCGTGTGCGTGTGTGTGTGTGCGTAGGTGTTGTGTGTGCGTGTGTGTGTGTGTGAGTGTGTGAGTGGTTGTGGCTGTGTGTTTGTGTTTAGGTATATCATTGTTCAATATGTAATGTTATAATTAAATGACATCCTACAAGCTGGAACCAATGCCTTCACTTCCTATTCGAAGAATAACACAGTCAGTTTAGGTTGCAGTACAGCCCAACAAGGGAACAACATTGGTTGACCATTGGCCCTATGTGATACCACACAATGAAGATTGGTTCTACAGTGGGAGTACTAAATTTTGCCTAACTCAAATGTATTTAGAGTAGGGATCTTTAACGATTACCTGACATCGTACAGGCTCGGGACCGACGGATTAACGTCCTTCTCCGAGGGACGACGCGCTCAGATTTATTAACCTCCCGCGTGAATAAATCGAGGGCCAGGTGGGGATCGAACCCCGGTCCTATCAGTTCAGAGGCGAGCACGTAACCACTGAGCTAGCTTGGCCCCCTCAATAATGGTATAACTTTTAAAAGTAAGTAAATCATTGAAGAATTCATAAAAATAATATTTTGAATCTCTATGCTGTATTATTACCATAACCAAATATGACATTATTACTGGGTGATATTTGTACTCATATTTGTTCATTTTTTAAAAGTTCTATTTTCATCTTAAATACGATTTTGATGTTTCATTTATCAATGGTGGGAAATATTTTATGATAAATTTGGGAGCACATTATTAAAGATAATATAAACCCTCTTCACCTGCTTGTTTCAGTTAAAATTGTTCTCTGTGTTAACACACTTTATGACCTTCTATTTATTCAGTTTTCGTTGAACACAGCTCAGTCTAACCCGCTACTTTATAACAACATTACTCCTACACATTTGTCAATGTGTTTAATAAATATGATTGGTTTCATTAATACAGTTAATTGTTTTTATTCATCTAATAGTTCAAAATGGCAATTTTAATTTTAAAATTAATCAACGTTTCAAATATGATTTGTAACAGATTTTGATTGTCGACTTCTAACAAAAAGCATGAATAATTTTTATGTGAGTGCGTTATATCGGCAAATCTTCAGGATAAATGATTATTTTTTTTTTAATATAGTAGTACAAAACTTATATCTCCCGATGTGAAATATGCCGAATAATATAGATGCTAATAAACCAGTGCTTTCCATCCTTCTGTTTGTTTGACACAGATCAGAATTGAAAATATTCGTAAAAAGAGCCACAAATAAAAACAAAAGAACTGCTTCAGCAAGAATTCTGAATAGGAAATGAACCCTTCAATTTTTTATTCAAAATAAACGATATATTCCTTCCTCAGTATAATTAGATATTTCACAAATTTGAATATTTAGTTTTGCACTTAATCCCATCGTTAATTCTTCTTACACATACTACTCTATTCTCATCTCAATTAATTAAACATTTTTTTGAAAATTATAAATATCATAGCGGCACACTTTAATAACTTTCAAAAACTTTATAGTATCGTGAAAATGTTTTAAAATACTTTATTAAACTAAATTTGATATGAGTTAAAAGTGTGCGCCATGTTTTGGGACAAGAACATAATGGACAATACTAGCGATCAAAGATTAATTCTATGTAATTCTGAATTATTCGGAATCTATAAAATAAATATGAAAATATTTGATGTTTTATAAATAATATTATTTATAATATTATAATATTATATTATAAGGTGTACACGGTTATAAAGTTTAGTATTATAATTATACTCCATTGCTTTTTGTGTGTGTGTGCCGGTGTGTGCATGTATCTGTGTGTGTGTGTGTGTGTGTGTGTGTGTGTGTGTGTGGTGTGTGTGTGTGTGTGTGTGTGTATAAGTGCCTTAGTGTTTTTTCAAATTATTAAAATGACATTACACCTATAAATTGAAGATCTTTATATAATAAGAAAACTAAATAATCCATTTTTTATATTCAATTTATTAGCAAAATCTTCGCTTTGATGAAAGGTATATCGTAGTATTTATGCATTATACACTTTAATATAAAAATATTAGGGATTTTAAGGGAATAAAAAAGAATAATAAAATTTTAAGAAATTATCAGCCAACCAAACCTTGTGGCCAAATTGTTTTAATTGTAGGAACCCCCAGCATTGACAACTTCTTTTAAGTAGCAAAAAACATTTCTCTCCTCTTTTATGAGATTGTTCTTTTTAGGTCCCTAGACATTAGTGCAATACTTTTCTTTATTCTGATATTCACTAACAGGTACTTATTCTTTTTAATTTATGATGCAATTTTCATTGTTGGTAGGTGATAATGTTTTTTTGGTTCATTATTACATATTTTGAACAGCCTACTGAATAACTTTTTTTGCAATATTTCATTTTTTCTCTATTACTTGAATAGCGTACACAAGTATTTTCATTGTCTTTTTGACTAAGAATTTATGATTTTATTTCAAAAAATATTAATTACTAGCAATACGCCATGCTTTATATGTAGTAACACAACTTAATTTTGCAATGACACAATTATAATTCTCCCAGTACTAATAAATAGCTACTGATGATAGAACATACTACAGAAATATTCTAACTATCCTTTTTCGATCTCCTCTAAAGTAAATCTAAGTGAGGCATTCCACCTGATTATTTACAATACAATTAGTGCATCTTAGTTTTAATATATAACCAACGAAATTTGAATGAAATAGGTGTTACTCAAAATTGAAGAAATACTCGTAATCCGGTTGTATTTTTATATTAGTACTAAATTAAAAACAAAACAGGAAAACATCAATAAAATAAATCACAACAAAACTCATTTGAAAATTTCATTGTTGTTATCATGAGGACAAGAAAGATCACTACATACATGGTAAACAGTAACTCATTTGTTTACCTGACAAGCAGAGCTCTTCTCCTCCTGATGATGACTAGAACGAAATATTCGAGTGTGTTTTGTTGTTATTTCTCCGTGTTCTTTTCCAAAAATTAGAGATAACTCTTTGATACGCTGTCCTAAAGATATAAGTTTGTTTTTTTATATTATAAGTGTATTTCCTAAGAGAATTTTATATTCTTATTGAACAAAATCCATCATAATGTACAGCCCTGTAACTCATAGACAAAAGATTTTTTATACACAAGTAAAGGATCATAAAAAAGAAGAATAAAATGAAAATATAGGAAAAAAAACAATAAAAGATTATAATTAGAAATCAAGCATAATTATTTGTAAAAATATTTCAATAAAACATATTACTTCTTTAAAGTCTACGCTGAGTACAATGCAGACCATAAATGTTTATTCTAGAAATTTGAAATTTATCATAAATGAAAAGTACCTTAATCTGAAAAAAACATGCTAAATAGTTGTTTTCATAAAACAATTACGCTAAATGAGAAAGGTATTATTGATCTAACTTAAATCTATAATTTAGAAACTGGTAATTTGTCTTACAATTAAAGTACAATTATCTTTTTAAGTAAAGAATATTGGATTTGAATATCTGATAGTAACATCATGTTGTGAAACTTGACGAGAATATAGTCATCAAATCAAGATTTCACATAGCACGTGAAATAACAATCAATAATCAAACCACAATATGAAATGGGGAAAAAAGACTATGATCTTTTGATTTGCTATTTCATATCGTGGTTTGACCATTGATATATATATATATATATATATATAAATATATTCAAAACGAAGGAAACACACAGAAAGACACAGACTCACATCGATATTTCGACCATCGTCGTCATCAGGAGGTATGAAGAGCGAAGAGTCCCGCAGGAAGACAGGGCAGCGACTCTTCCAGCGGTACTCTTCGCTCTCACACGACGATGGTCGAAATATCGATGTGAGTTATGTCTGTGTCTTTCTGTGTGTTTCCTTCGTTTTGAAATATTTTATTTAAAAAAAGTCCGCTGGACCGTTTCTTTTAATTATATATAATATAAAAAATAATATATATATATATATATATACACTTTAACACATAGAAAAGAACACAGAAAGACACTACAGAACTCACTTCGATATTTCGACATCCGTCGTCATCGGGAAGAAGTGCGAAGTACTCACGTTGAGAAGCAAACTGCTACTGTATAGCAGTAACACTTATAAAATAAAAGAACAAACTTATATCTTTAGGACAGCGTATCAAAGAGTTATTTCTAATTTTTGGAAAAGAACACGGAGAAATAACAACAAACTACTGAGTAGCAGTTTGCTTCTCAACGCGAGTACTTCGCACTTCTTCCCGATGACGACGGATGTCGAAATATCGAAGTGAGTTCTGTAGTGTCTTTCTGTGTTCTTTTCTATGTGTTAAAGTGTTTATTGTCCACACGGACCTTTCATTTTATATATATATATATATATATATATATATCAATGACCAAACCACAATAAGAAATGGGAAAGCAAGACCAAGATCTTTCGACCGTAACAAGCGGTCTTCGTCAGAGTGAAACAACAATCAATGACCAAACCACAATAAGAAATGGGAAAACAAGACCAAGATCTTTCAACCGTAACAAGCGGTCTTCGTCAGAGTCAAAAACCCAACTTTGGGTTTTTGACTCTGACGAAGACCGCTTGTTACGGTTGAAAGATCTTGGTCTTGTTTTCCCATTTCTTATTGTGGTTGGTCATTGATTGTTGTTTCACGTGTTTATGTGAAATCTTATTAAGTATCTATTATATATATATCATATCATTATATAGTAGCTATATTATAAAGTCATTAGAATATTTAAGCGAAACAATATTTAATTATAAACAGTCGAATACTTCAAACATCTGAACCTTATCCACAAATATACAGCAGTAAACCCAATTGCATAACAAGTACGATTCCAGCGATTTTTAACTCACAGTTTATAAAATTCAAGTTAGTTTCTTATGAAAATAAAAGTTAATTTTTCTTCTTCTATTTATGAGAAGTTTATCATTGTTTAGACAGAGAGGAGGGAAATCCTCCTTTTTATGATAGAACACTTTTTTGCACCTAGAAGACCTTTCTTGATTTTTAACTCTTTCTTAGAAAACCTCCAGACAGTCTTATCCCAATATATAGCATAGTAAAGGAAGTTTTCTTTAAACAATAGTCAAGATAAAAAACTATTATAAAATAGCTGAGAAAATATGTTTTTCTTTATATTCTGAACGTATAAAAAATGAATATTAATTTAAAAATTTAATTCTACACAAATAACAAAACGCTAAATATAATTAATTGTTAGTTAAAAAATTGATGCTTAAACACTATTTTTTTAATTTTCTAAAATACTGAATAAATATACATCAGTGTTACATTCCATACTTGTCACTTTGTGTTAAAGCTTAGACAAAGAGATAATTTAAGTTTGACTACATTTAAACAAAAAAAAAATTTTTTTACATAATTGCTTCAACTAATACTAATATGAATACCCTTTGTGTTACTTCTATTTTAGCAATATTTTTGTTGATGATAAATTATTTGAGGTATTCTCCTCCTTCACATATTGTAAAAGAATTATCTTTAAAACTTTTAGATTAATTGCTTTGAACACTTTAATCGACTTATATATAAACAGAATGGTTCATATAAAGAAAAAAAGTGGTCCAATAGGATACCTCATCAAAATGTTCAGACAAAATCGGCCGTCATCAGAAGAGTCAATGTGATCAACTTAATGATTGAATCCACACCGAAGGATCATTGATTGTATTGGAAAAAGCATAAAAATAACAATTAAATCAACGAAAAGCAAGAATTAACAATTAAGAATGTAGAAAATATAACAAAACATAATATATTAAAGTAAATCATAATAATGTGTAAATATCATTGGAGAAAAGGAAAGTCCATAATATTGGACTTGTTTTAGTACAGTCAAGTCGATAGATGGAGTTATAGAGAGTATAGGAGGTGTCTACAGTTATGTTGCAATACTTATTAGTTGAGAAAAACTTTGATTAATGAACTCTGTTAAAGAAAATGAACTTTAATAGCTACATCGTTAAATTCTTTTAACGGAATTGAAAAACTTTTGAAAGATATTGGCAAGATATTCTTCAGCTTGGAAAGTTTCCAGTATGGAATAAGATACAAGCAGGAAGCAAAAAGAGTAACCTACAAGAATATTAAGAAATACTTTGAATGAGCTCATTAATATCACAGCAAAGGCTATGGATTCCAAGGAAGTAGGTACTCCCAAGAAGGAATGAATCATCTCCATTCTTGAAATTGTTGAGAGTTCACAACAGTAAGTGATTCAACATTTCCATTTAAGTTGTTCCTTGAAAATTTATAAAAACTAATTTTTTTAATTGACTACATCCACATACTTTTTTTTCAACTTTTTTTTAAAATTAGCTTTTAAATTCATTATACCGTCTGATGGCTGCAAATTCTCCGTTTCTTACTGTCCAACATTAACTTGTTTTTTTTTCTATCACCTTCCGAAATTTAAAAGATTTACCCAATATTAGAAAGAAAAGTTCTTCTTCAACATCTAATAAACTATTCTCCCATCGAGGTAGTAGCAGAACATCAAGCGATTTTGTAGTCGCTGTAGTTGTCTTACCTACTCAACTGTTAAATATCAGTCATTCATCACTTCATTGAGCAATATACGAAATAATCTTATAAATATTAACAAATTTTGTATATATTTCAAGCGTGTATTTAATGTGAATTTAGTCTTTACTATGTAAAGTTTTCGATTGAATAATCACAAACCTAAAGTTGATAAACATATTGTCTTTCCTTTCTCCACTCACACAAACTCTAACTTCTATTTGAATAATTATTTCAGATGACAGAATTTAAATCAAATTCCTTTAAACAATAAAATTAATTCTAAATATTCTGAGGAAGGATACATTAGGCTCCACGCAGCACCCTTCCAACTAAATAAAAAAGAGTGACAGCTATATTTTTTTTTTTTCGATATAATATTATTATGATAATTATTTTTACATTTAATGTTTTTTGTTTTCATAATGTTTTAATTTATTTTATATTCATTATTCATATTTGGCATTTATTAAAATATGTTTTTCTATGTAATATATCTTTCACATTCTGGAATTTTAAAATGTTCTTCAGATTTCTTTGTGCATACTTCACTCCAGCCTGCTCATCTGTCTGCTGTCAGGGTGATCTGGGTAGCCCCTTGGCATAATTCTAACCTCTAGACTGGTAGATGCAAGGTTCAATTGATACACTGTACCTATCAATTTATTCACTTGACTGGTAAACAATATTTGAAAAACGTCCTCAAAGAAGACGTTAAGCCGCCCACTTGATTCTATACAATATCAAGTTTTTCATAATAATTTCACTCTATATAGCTTAAGTTATGCAAAATTTAGGACTCCCAATATAGAATTCTCATTGTGTAGTATCACAAAAGACCAATCAATAACCATATTTACGTTATTTCATAAGTCGCCCACTGTAACCTAACCTAAACTAATACATACCATATGGTAGTGCTTTATGATTTGTGTATGATTTTTACAATCTCAAAATATTTAACACTGAGTGTGGACCATCAAGTTATCCATATATTGTTTGCTTTATCGTAATGATTTGTTGTATCTCATATATACATAGTATAACATCACCCAAGATGCAATAAATTTGGATAAGTATAAAAAGTGAATCGAACAGGAATCGGAAATCGAGCAGTCACATACTTGCGATTGGTAAAATAATGCAAACAGAAATCCTTGTTTGTACACCGAATAGAAATTTCATTAAATGAGTTTTCAAATAGTGATTGTGGGTTTTCAAATAATCACATAAATCTATGACGAAAATATAGATCAACAATTTAAAGTTATGATAAATACATAAAACATTACAAAAACTGAAGAGTATAGATAATTATTACTAATAAAGAAATTAAAAATGAGAAATTCAAAATAGGATGTAGGGAATGAAACAGCGGTTTAGATAAATGCGCCTCATAAGTATGTTCAAAGGAGTGGACTGTAAACTTTTTGGAACACTCAGATATTTTAGGGTTCGATACCAAACTAGAGTTGATGTTTAGATTTCATGGGTGCTGTACCAGTTGTATATCCAACATCAAATATTTGTTTAATATACCAATTTTAGCAGTAACTGTTTAGAAATACCTGAGTGTTTCTTTCAAGTTTTTTTCCTAATATTTCTCAGTTGCTTCAATATGAAGATATCTAACTTGCGTAGTGCATCATAAGAATCTTATAGAATACATTTTCCAAGAACTGTATAAAAATTATATTTAAAAAAAAATTCACTATTCTAAAATGCGCTTAAAAAGCTAGTTCTTCTTTTTATAGAAGAACCTAACACTAACATTTATCAAAAAATAAATTGACAAGTCATAACAGACATCACATACACATACATACATCGCATGCACATCACATAGGTGTATTTGTAAATTACATAACGGTTTGTGTTGGGAGTAGAGTCTTTCGAAGAGCAGAAAATGAACTATATTCACCTGTTATATGTACTATGTAGTTTTATTGGCTAAAGAACACAAAAATTTACACACTTTCAATAATGCCTGCTGGAGATTTTATAAATTAATGTATTATTGGGCATTACCACAAAAACCTATGTTAATTTAAATTTATATATATTCGATAAAATGATTTCACATAAACACGTGAAATAACAATCAATGATCAAACCACAATAAGAAAATGGGAAAACAAGACTAAGATCTTTCAACCAGAACAGACGGCCTTCGTCAGAGTCAAAAATCCAACTAAACCAACTGACAACCCAGATGGGTTTTTGACTCTGACGAAAACTGCATGTTACGATTGAAAGATCTTAGTCTTGTTTTCCCATTTCTTGTATATTTTTTGTAGGAGTCATTGGGCTCCCTGTTAAGCAAAAATACTAACTAATGTACTCTTCTATTTTCCAAGGAAACTAATCTAGAACAGTTTATCACATGTGTGTTTCTAGAACAGAAACCCCATTTTTGTAGTCTTCTGTCCAGATATTTGTCTTCTTTTCAAAGACTTTCTCTGTTTGCCACCTGACGCTGCTATATGCGTTTGCGTTATGTAGGTCATGTTAACTGTGCTATTGACATGGCTATCAGATTTACAATAATAACAATAATAATAATACTGCGATAAAAAGTCGATAAATAAATAATAAAGTTCGTAAAGTACGACATAAATAAAGTAGACCATTCATTTCTACTTAATATAACCGATATTAATGGTAACACTAAAATGAAACAAACTCATTACATTTATTGTCTATGAGTTTGGTAATATTTACCACAAAAAGTTTATTTTAAATTTTGAAACAAAAAAAAACAAACTCAGTTTGATTGTCAACGAATTCTTCATTTTATCTCCTTATTGTAAAAGTTTATTACTTTAGTGTTATTTATAACACTTATTTTTTTAATTATTTAATTACGAAATTTTCATGTATTTTTTAAACTAATACATGATTAAGTTTATGTAAAAATATGAGGTTATTTTCATTCAAATTGGAGGTCCCTAGGTGATGTTCACCTAGTTCTTCGTCAGAGTCAAAAACCCAACTGTCACTACTTGGGTGTTTGACTCTGACAAAGACCGATTGTTGCGGTTGAAAGATCTTAGTCTTGTTTTCCCATTTTCTTATTGTGGTTTGATCATTTATATATATTCATGTTAAATAGCCAAAAGATCTGTTTCCAACCTGTATAAAGACATTTAGCTTCCAAGACATTTCCTATGATTTTAATAAACGTATTATCCGTACAATAGTTAAAAACCAATATTAAACATTGTTTGTGAGTTATATTCTTTTTACAGTGATACAGGTTTAAACAAATACTCTATATCAATATATCACTATGGAACAGAAATAACATTAAAATTCATAGAATAATATCATGGAAACGAAGTTCAAGGAATTATAAAAGTACAAAAATAATATTTAAAATCATACAATAATATCATGGAAACGAAGTTCAAGATATTATAAAAGTCATTATTAAAACTGATCATATCCAATCATTTGATTATAGTTATTAAAACGTATCATATTTAATCGATCAATTTATTGTGATCAATTATTTCAAAAAGTTATCAAAAAATAATTTAATTTCTTATTTGCAATGTTTTATGCTTATTTAAGTTTTTTAGTAGCTATGGTTATAAAAAAAATGATTTTTAAGATTGATTATGGACTAGTAGTTTTTGAAAGGAAATACTATTTTCAGAAGAATGATATTAACTAAAAGTCTAAAACGATATGACAAGGAAATACCATCAATGTGTTCAAAGAGCTCCAGAAGTAGAAATGAAATTACATTGCTACTCTTGGCGACAGAAAACGTTTCAGAACAAACCCATCCGGACCAAATTTATTGCACTAGAATAAAGGAAAATCCATGAAATTCAAATATCATCACCTTTATAACACAAAACAGTGTAGAAGAATATTAAATATAATAAATTTGTAGTGAATATCTCATTAGATGCACAATTAACTTTTATTATTAATTTATTTGATTTCTGTTCATTCCAATACAAACCTGAGAATAATTGGTAAACCTGTAGTAAATTATAATTGAGTTATGTGATATAATTCTTAATGACCAACATATTTAGTGTTTTAAAATTATTTTGTAATTGTGATTTAACAAGTTTTAGACGACAACGCGCTATAAAAAGTATTAAAACTGCTGTACAAACAAACAAGGACACTTTCATATACCAGAATTAGTAATAATAAAATCCGTCATACCTCGTAAAGTCTCAGAAAAGCTCGACCGGTTTCGGGTCCGTCTGGATCCTATCTTCAAGAGCACCTAACTAACTGTGAATGCTATTTTCCTATAAGCTACCTATATATGTAATCTACATTGTTGAATCAGTGTTGTCTGTGTAGTTCTTTTTTTTTGTTGTATATTTCTTTAATTGCTATGTTTTTTCCTTTTATTTCTTATTTCATTATCTATTTCCAGTTCCTTGTTTCGTCTTTTAAATGTTATTAGTGGTTTTGTTAAAATGTCGGTTTGGTGGTTTCTTTGTTTATTGATTATATTGTCTGTCATTTTATGTTTGTATATTTCTATTTGTTCTTGTATATTCATTCGTTGTCCTTTTTGCCAACGAAAGGACAAAAATAGATAATGACATAAGAAATAAAAGGAAAAAACAGAGCAATTAAAGAAATATGCAAAAAAAAATTAACTACACAGACAACACTGATTCCACAATGTAGATGACATATATAGGTAGGTTATAGGAAAATAACATTCACAGTGAGTTAGGTGCTTTTGAAGATGGGATCCAGACGGACCCGAAACAGGTCGAGCTTTTCTGAGACTTTACGAGGTATGACGGATTGTATTATTACTAATTCTAATATTACTAACGTCAGTGGAACTAACCCATTAACTATATTTAACTTTCATATACATACAATGATCAAACCACAATATGAAATGGGAAAAAAAGGCTATGATCTTTCAACCGTAACAAGTGGTCTTCATCAGAGTCAAACAGTAAACTAAAAAACCCAATAATTCTGTTTTTTTCACTCTGACAATGACCGCTAGTTACGGTTGAAGGATCTTAGTCTTTTTTTCCCATTTGATAATTGATTGTTATTTCACGTGTTTATGTGAAATCTCGTATCTATCATATACAGACATATATTCAAACACAAAGATTTGCAAATTTATGTTTGTGAGTTGGCATTTGTATGCATTTGTGTATTTGACAGCTTTTTAATGTACATGCGTTCTTTAGTGTACAAATGTATGTTTGCGTGTGTATATGTGCAAGTACGGTTTAATTTGTGTGAGCGTGTGTGCTCTTTTTTGCAAGTATGTTTGTGTGATTATGTGAAAATTTGTATGTTTGTGCGTGTTCGTATTAGTATATTTGTGTTTGTATATATGTATGGGTCCTTGTATTTCTGCCTGTATAATGACTGCTTGTAGATTAGTTACTGAAGTTTTTTTGTTTATTTCATTTCCCGCTTTAACTATGGAATCAAAACAAACAATGGAGTACATGTCATTAAATTATCCTGAATAAATTAAATTAAACTGCCTTATTACTCATCCATTGAACTTAAAATATTTTCAATCATTTGTAAAAAGTGTTACCATCGTGTACAGGGACATTTATAGTAGAATACAAATTGCTAAATCAATAGTAAAATTAATTAAACGATTGAATTTAGTTCCATAAACCAGCATTTATCTTGTTAATCTCTTCTTTTCTTTGGACACCATATGGTTTATTGTAGTTTCAATATCCAAGTAGAGTGTTAATCTTTTAGAGAGCTCAACTTAATATAAAAGACGTGCAGGGTGCAGGGTTTTTTTAGTCTCATCTGCAGCAATATGTATAGAATAATTCATTGCATTCATTCTTTAGGACAGGACGCTCACACATTTTATGCATGGAAGTTACTTATAAAATGGACAAGTCATAATGATCTATCCACTGCATTTATATAGAAATATAAAAAGATTTCACATAAACACGTGAAATAACAATCAATGATCAAACCACAATAAGAAATGGGAAAACAAGACTAAGATCTTTCAACTGTAGCAAGCGGTCTTCATCATAGTCAAAAACCCAAGTGGCTCAGTTGGGTTTTTGACTCTGACGAAGATCGCTTGTTACGGTTGAAAGATCTTAGTCTTGTTTTCCGATTTCTTATTGTGCTTTGATCATTTATTTAGAAATATATTGAGGATTCTTAAAGTGTATTATGAAAACAAACTCTCTATTTCAAGTTCATATGAAAGTGAGATGTTTTTTTTTTTGTCCTGTCCAATAAGGTTTCTCCAGTCGTTTTTTTAGCCTTTCTCAATTTTAAAAGAAAAAATTAAAAGTAGGAACCATCTTATTGAATATCGTATATACTTAAATGCACTTAGAGATATTTTTGACTAACTATCAAAGAAATTAGAATTCATTGGATTAGACATCTTGTATATAGGTCAAGGACGAGATGAATTATTGATTAATTAACTAACAAAACCATAGAAAACTTTTACCGCTGGACCCAGCAAAAGCGCTGAGTTTCTGGGAGGCGCTGAAGTTAACTTCTGGACCACTTTAGTACAGAAGGAGGTAAGTACAATAGTTCTTTAGACACAGTGCTATAGTCACCCTCAAATAATAATAAATAAATAACATAGTGTATTTCATTTTCAATACTTTAATTCAGTTAGTTAAAACTTGTTTTAATTCGGTTTAAGAAATAACCCATATTTTCATAAGCTTTATAATGTTATACAAAAGTAAATTACTGTTGTAATGGCCCAATGGCGTAGCAATTGTTTTTGCCGCCTTGGTGCAGTTGTAAGATTTGACCCACCGCTCCTTGTCTAAAATATAAAAATTTCAGAAAGTCCTCAAAATATTTATTTACATACAATTACAATCAACGATCTAATTTCAGACTACTGTTATTAGTCCCAGAGTTTCATCTTATTACGACACTCATATACGTATACAGTCGTGATCAAAGAAAACCAAAGATTCGTCAAAACAAAGAACGTATAATTTTTAGGGACCTAAAAATCGCTTTTATACATAACTTAGCCACTGATCGTTACAAGGCGTTTCATACCAATCTTTACTCTCACCCAAATCCACTCGTACATAACCATGCTCCTTCCTCACCTTCGCAGATTCCCCCAAAGACGACTTAAGAAAAGATGGCCTAGGGACGTACTGCCATGATGATCTTCAATCAAGAAACAAAGTGAAAAGTTGAACCAGTGGGTTCCATTCTTTGCTCATGTTTGTCAAAGTTATTTGTATTGTTCATAATACAAATGCTTGTTACGCATAAAATGCGTAGTTCCATATTTAAATAAATATGTTCACAAAAATATTATAATACAATTTGTTTTAAAAAAATTAAAATAAATTTGTTTTTAATTTGCATATATTGCAGTTAAAAAAGCTTTTAAAAGCATTATTACATACATAAAACATAAAATCAATTAAGACCTTAAAAACTCGCTTTGGTATAAAATTTTAAATTTTTTGTTAGCATTTTGTGATTTTTTTCATGATTTTAATTTTTTTCTATTTTACTCTCTTATAATGCTCGGGATTGACCACCTCCCCTCTCCTCCTGCTACGCTACTGGAATGATGTAATTTAACGTAACTTGCAAATAGATGGTAATAGAACCATTTCATTGTATAATAACTGACTTTTAATTGTAGGACTTAAGAAAAGTACTTTTGAATAGTTATCTGAAATGAATTAATAAAAACAGAGAGCAGAAAAGGGCTTTCGGGTTAGTGGGTATTAAATGTAAGGAGGTAAGGGAGCTTAGTCAGGGTAGGTCTAAGGACATTGTGTGAAGCAGATAATGGCTTACTTCCAGGCCATGTGTTGCTCTCTATCTCGCAGCCACACGCCCTGTTCGCCTCGTTTGTTACTTCTCATCTCTTATCAAAAAGTTCTACCTCCCTACCTATAAAAAATTTCTTGGACAAACCTTAAGCCACCTAACTAAGAAAACAGCCTTCAAACTTAAATAATCCTGGTTGCTGGATTGTTACTAGTTACTAAAATTTCCTTAAAAACATATAAAGTACTTTAAATTCCTAAAAGAGAAATGCTACTTAAAAATGCAAAAAAAAACACATATAGAAGTTTTATATTATTAATATGGTAAAACGTCTTACCTCGTACGATGATGTTGGAGTCATTGGAGCGCTTTCGGACGTTGTCCATCTTCAATCGGAACTAACTAACTAACCTTAGTTAGTTTAGTTAGTTAGTTACGATTGAAGATGGACAACATCCGAAAGTGCTCCAATGACTCGAACATCATCGTACAAGGTAAGACGGTTTGCCATATTTATAGTATAAATCATACTAACCTCAGTGGTAATAATAATATGCATTTATATATAGAAGTACAAGAAAACTACTTTCTATAATTTATTTAACTAGCAACAACTGCTAATAAACTCTATTTATATTGACTGGTACAAGGAATCACAAATGTTATTCTACAAGAGGCTATTTTCAATGATACTAAAATTAATACTTGCAAATACAAGATTATAGTATAACTGACTATACTATAAAGTAATGACTATACTATTTAAATAATAAAATTATATTTTATAAATTTATTTTAATTGTTTTAAAACAAATTGTATTATAAATATTTTTGTTAAGAGTCTGATTTAGAATTATTCCCTTGCACACATGTAAAAGGTTTAATAAGTTACTCAAATGTACACTTCCTTTTCTGTGATATAGTTGAAATGATATCCCATCGAAGTTATAGCATGTTAAAAGAAATGCTTTCAAGTGTTTCAAAAATATTCACTTTTTTACACTTTTTGTGGGATTGAATTTAGTTAGAAGTAATGAATATGTTACTGGGCCATAAATATATGTATGCCTTTTAAGTACTTTTGAAGCAACATTCAAATCGATAGAGCTTTTGTATCCCGTCTTTTGCCAATCTCTAGCCTATAGCATATCATATTGAGCTTTTGATTCTGACGAAGACCGCTTGTTACAGTTGAAAGCTCTTAGTCTTGTTTTTCCATTTCATATTGTGGTTTGATCATTGATTGATATTTCACGTGTCTATGTAAAATCTTTTTATCATGTATGGAATATAGAATCCTTTGAATGAGGACAATGTTTCTAATTTAATATAACAGAAGAAAAGTGTTTTGTGGGACAAACATAACTAAACTTTGTGGGTCCAGACAAAACATTACATATTATTTACTCATTTAGGAACAAAAGAACAATATTTTATGAACACAAATTATTTATACAGAGTCAAACGTATATATTATTCCTAAAGCTAATTTTACTGTGAATATGAGGTTACTATCCTGTAAAATGTACAATCAAAGTTATAAATTAAAAATAAACCAAACATACTTAAACCTGTATTCTGTACAAAGAATTTGTAAGCGGAGGCCATCCTTATAATTCACAAAAATGGTTTTAGTGAAAAAGTAAAATTAAAATTTTATTTTTTTAATAGATTTATTATTTAGTAAATAAATATGTAAATATTATTTATTTACTAAATGCACTGTGGAATTCACAATATACCTTACTATTTTTTTTTTTAATTGTACAATTTGATCAACTAACACTTGATCTTTGTAAGTATCATTGTATCCAAATTTACATTATGCATACATTATATTTGTATGAACATAAGTTATGTTACAAGTTAAATGTAATATTCATCTAACGTAATTAAACGTGAGTAGTATCATGTACGGAAACACCGACTTAAGGCAGCACGAAACTTAAATGCCCCGTGGCTGTACTGATAAACTTTTGTTCAATCTACATGATGTTGAATACAGAAGTTCTCTAGCATTAAGAGTCATCATGTAACATTAATGCTTCAGAATTTAATTTCCTTTCTAATAAAATACCCCTTTGTTACCTATTCTGTAAACCTAATTAATGCTTTTTACATAGCATGCGATATAATTTATCATTTGTAACACAAAGTAATTTTGAATAACTTCAATTTAAATTATATATATAACAGGATTTCACATAAACATGCGTGATCAAACAATGATCAACCACAATATGAAATGGGAAAATAGACTAACATATTTCAACCATGACAAGCGGTCTTCGTCAGAGACAGAGTGGGTTTTTGCCTCAGACGAAGACTGCTTGTTACGGTTGAAAGATCTTAGTCTTTTTTCCCATTTAATATTGTGGTTTCATATATATAATATATATATATATATATATATATATATGTAACAGATTCAATAATATATCGACCGTTTGATATATATATATAATATATATATAACAAGATTTCAAAAAAACATATAAAATAACAGCCAACGTACAAACCATAATAAAAAATTAAATAATGACTTTAAATATGATTTTATTGTTGCTTGAAAATTGATATATATATATAAAAAGATTTCACATAAACACGTGAAACAACAATCAATGATCAAACCACAATAAGAAATGGGAAAACAAGACTAAGATCTTTCAACCGTAACAAGCGGTCTTCGTCAGAGTCAAAAACCTCCAACCAACTCAGTTGGGTTTTTGACTCTGACAAAGACCGCTTGTTACGGTTGAAAGATCTTAGTCTTGTTTCCCATTTCTTATTGTGGTTTGATCATTGATATATATATATATATATAATATATATATATATATATATATATATATAATATTATATATATATATTATATATATATATATATATATATATATATATATATTCGTATATGAGGGCAGCAAATCTTAAGGTATGCATATTTCATTAAAACGTACCGCATCTTCGGCATTCACAACTTTCAAACTCAGATGTTCTAGTCTCCTGACAATCCTACGGCTAGAATGAGTTGGTCAAAGGACATTAAGAAACTTTTTGAAAAACACTTTAATGACATTAAAACTTCAACATACTCAATAATATTAACTCTTTAACAACAATTTCATGTTGTGTAATGCTATTCCTCAACTTTTCATCTATATCTACCTTCTGGGTAATATCCTTTTAAAATATATATGTATATATATAAATCAACCAGACTGGTGCTCATAGACTAGGCACAGTTTTCTTGGAGTTTTTTCCTATACTATATTTTCTTTTTCCTGCCCCCCTTCCTCTGTTTTCATCTAGGCGCCTTCCATTTCCTACCGCACACCTGCAAATCTTAGATCTATCTGCTCTCATATCTCTTATCTTAAACCTCAAAATACTGTTAGTGGTATGGTTCAATGTTGGGTAGTAATGCTCTTATTAAGCGCCTCTAATAGTTTCTAACATTCAACTCCGACTTTCGGCCTTCACGAGGCTACCCTGTTAACCTGCTATATGTAGGGACAAACGAAAGAGGAGGAGAAGGTGATCAGGGGCTGGGCCTGACCGCCTTCGTTTCCCATCCTTCCTAATCCCCAAATCCCCTCCTTTTATCCCAGCCCAATCTAAGGTGTTTTGCGATTCGTGCCGAAAGGTGGATGATACAGAGGTTTCCGTATTATGAACGGAGCCTCAAGGGCACCAGGCGACCCCTTGAGTAAATAGCGTTACTCCGGTATGCGGTGCTCTGCCGAAGCGGACAAAATACCACCGATAGAGCTTTAGGGATTATCCCCTGTAACGAGAAGGAAGTCTGGAGACCATCCTGCGGAAGCATAGAGGGTCCAAAAGCGCTAACTAGTGGGAACCTCCCACAAGTGCCCCTGTGGACCCGAAGAAGACCATCTCGAAGAAAGAGAAAGGTAGTACTTTCTCCCGAAACATAGGGAGCCTGAATTGACATTATCAATGATGGTTTGTGCAGATTCTGCAAAGAGAAAGAAACATGGTTACACCTGCTATAACTTGTAAGGCAACTTTGCTGCAGAGAGGCAGGTGCTTCGGGACACTCAACAATCCATTGAAAAACTTTTACTGCTGGAACCAGCAAAAGTGCTGAGCTTCTTGGAAACGTCGAAAATAACTGCTGGAGTACTTTAGTACAGAAGAGGGGAAGTACAATAGCTTTTTTTTTAAGACGCAGTGCTATAGTCACCCTCAAATAATAAAAATAAAATAAATATTTCAATGTGGACGTCATGGATTTCTTATCTCTTGCATCATCAATCCCGTTCCTTCCTTTACTACTTTCCTCAGCAAACACAACTTCTCTGACCCTTACAAGACCTCTTGTACCTCTGGTAACTGTGTTTACTATTTGTATTGCACCTAGTATGATTTTTGACAAATCATATCTAAAACAAATTGAATTGAGAGTTTCTTTAAAATGGAAAATTTTGGAGCTCACCAAAAAACTTGGAGTTGGATTTTCAAAATGAGACAGAGATATATCCGAACAGATATGACTGCTCAACGCATAAGTCTGATGATATACAGGTCATTATTTTAATAATAATAATAAGAATAATATTAATAACAATAATATCAATAATAACAACATGTCACATTGCTTAATATCAATGATTTTTAGCTTTTTGCTATGAATGAATAATAAATGCCCATATTAAAGAAAATGAAATTATTAAATTAGATATCTAAATTATGATATCAGGTCTACAAAATAGTCACACTAAAAACAAAACTAAACTCTTTTGATTGTCAACGAGTTTCATATTTCCTTTACTTATAGCAAAGTTGATTGCAGATCATAACAATTTGTTTATACCTTAAATAAATTGGACATTTAGCTTAATTAAACTAATAACAAATTATTTCATACTTATATTTTTGCGTATAAGAGTTAAAAGGTATTATTGAGTAGTATATTTCAATATTTCTATTTGTTTATTATAATTAATCCAAAAAAGTGTTGAACATAAACAAATTTCTAATATAAAATATGTATAGATGAGTTCCTTGAATTATTATAATTTTTGTATTCAATGCTTCAAATCTAAATTACAATAACAATATTTGCTATGATTTCTCATCTTTAGATTAACATTTATTCCTGATATAAAATCTCGTCAAATTGTTAAGGTAAATTAACAAATTCATATTACAAAAATTTGTGTTAAATTTCTGTGCTTAAATAGTTTATTTAAATTCATTGATAGATAAAATTAACTTGTGCCGAGTTTAACTTGAGTTTAATTTATTGGAAAGCAATACGTCTCTGGTGGGATATTTATTGCTGTTGTACAATTGTTGTTTCTCTGTTATATGTGTGAGTTGGAGACCACTTGCAGGTATTTTTACACAAAGTTAAAACTTTGTTACTATGATTGTGAGGCAAACAGCGAACAGTTCTAACTATAAAGTTTTGATTTATTGAAATACTAAAACTTTCTCATTTCATGCTTTCGTTTCATTATGAGGGCATTTGCTTTAAGCACAATTCAAACATAGTTATGTATTTCAAGAGTTCTGTTCCATTTTGTTTTACTCGTTCAAGCAATGTTATCTCCTGTGATTCAGTGGTCACATGCTTATTATAGGCACTCAATATACAGGGATATAAATCGTTTCATTTTTCGTTTCATTATGAGGGCATTTGCTTTAAGCACAATTCAAACATAGTTATGTATTTCAAGATTTCTGTTCCATTTTGTTTTACTCGTTCAAGCAATGTTATCTCCTGTGATTCAGTGGTCACATGCTTATTATAGGCACTCAATATACAGGAATATAAATCGTTTCCTTTTTCGTTTCATTATGAGGGCATTTGCTTTAAGCACAATTCAAACATAGTTATGTATTTCAAGAGTTCTGTTCCATTTTGTTTTACTCATTCAAGCAATGTTATCTCCTGTGATTCAGTGGTAACATGATTATTATAGGCACTCAATATACAGGAATATAAGTCCTGATGCTAATTTCCTTCAAGCGAAAGATGGCAATTTTGTACAGCATGAATTTCAATGAAAACACAAGCCATTAGTTTCTATTCATGTTTCCTCACAACCAGTAAGTCTTAACGATATTTCAGCTATATTTCAGTTATAAATCATATTCTTATACTAGTTCTCTCCTAAATAAAAGAAAATATAAAATAGCTTATAAAACAACTACAAGCATAAAACAAATAAATGAATTATACTTAATAATATATATGTTTATTCATTTAAATAATATCCCATAAGATTAATAAATTTAAACTACACAAAAATTTTAAATAATGATTTAAAAATGTTGGTATAATCCTATTAATTTTAATTTAGTTTTCTTAAAATGATTAGACGATATAATGACTGTTCTATAAAAAATATGACACATTATTTAAAAATAATTATTTTTCTAATTATTTCTATTCATTTTATTTTTCTAATTTGTTTTCTAATTATTTAATAAAAACTGAAGAAACTCCCCATAAATATGGAGTAATATTTTCGTACATTGTCGGTTAGATTTTTGTGAATTGTGCCAAGTGGTCAGTATTTTTTTTTTTTGTTTAGAATTTACATAGTATAAAGCTGTAGTTTTATATGGGTATTCATTTTTATGCAACCCAAAAACATTAAAGTTTTTGCAATGAAAAAAATTTTATATATATTGTCTTTTAATTATCAAACCACAATATGAAAATAAGAAACTAAGACTAAGATCTTTCAACCGTAACAAGCGGTCTTCCTCAAAGTCTAAAACCCAACAGTTGTGTATTAGACTCTGAGGAAGACCGCTTGTTAAGGTTGAAAGATCTTAGTCTTGTTTTCCCATTTTCATATTGTGGTTTGATCATTGCTTGTTATTTTACGTGTTTATGTGAATCTTTTTATAGTCTTTTAATAAAAAGATTTTACATTAACACTTGGAACAGCAATCAATGATCAAATCACAATAAGTAAATGGGAAAAAGAGACTAAGATCTTTCAACAAGCGGTCTTCGTTAGAGTCAAAAACCCAACTGGATCAGAGTCAAAAACCCAACTGGGTCAGTTGGGTTTTTGACTCTGACGAAGACCGCTTCTTACGGTTGAAAGATTTTAGTCTTGTTTTCCCATTTTCTTATTGTGGTTTGATCATTGATAGTCTTTTAAATGTAAGTATCGGCCAATGAAAAGTTTTTATAATGAACAATTTTTTATTGTAACTCTTCAGAGAATCATTATTTAATATTTTTTTATAAAAATATTAGCAACTTCCACCTGGGGTTATACGTGTTTATTGGATCATATATTCTGTTTGTACGGATGTTTTGACGAATCCTTTCAATAGATTCTTGAATAGTTTCTAATAATGAACTGTCAGTTCGGACCACAATGTTTAGAGAGCCAGTGATAAAAAATTCTGCATTATGTTTCCAAACAGAACTAGAATAATTGAATATCTTAGAGCTTTTTCAAACAATATTATAAAATTAATAATTCTAACGTAGTACAATCAGTTATTATGTGTCATTTACTCATTGTAGGGTAAAAAGCTAATGTAATAGCCTTCACGTATAAAACTTTCATCGTATAAACAACGCGTTTCGAACATGTAATGTTCTTTCTCAGGCATTAACTAAAACATACAGTGTCATCAGAGAATTATCTATAGTACAAAATAAAAATAAAATAAGGAAGAGAGTTACCCTTAGGTTTGTACGCTCTTCCTTGTTTTATTTTATTTTATGGTATTTATTTATGGTGGTATTTACTCATTGTAGGGTAAAAAGCTAATGTAATGGCCTCCACATATAAAACTTTCATCGTATAACAATGCGTTTCGAACACGTAATGTTATTCCTCAGGCATTAACTAAAACATACAATGTCATCAGAGAGTAATTTATAGTACAAAGTATATATAGCACAAAATAAATATAAAATAAAATTGGGAAGAGAGTTACCCTTAGCTTTGTACGCTCTTCCTTATTTTATTTTATTTTATTTTTATGCCGTAATATACATATACGTTGTACTATAGATACCTCTTTAATGACATTGTATTTTTTAGTTAATACTTGAAGAAGAACACTATGTGTTCAAAACGGGTTGTTTATACGATTAAATTTTTATCTGTGCAGATCATTTCATTAGCTTTTTGCCCTAAAAAATAATATTAATTTTATAATAATGAGAAATAATAATTGATATTTCTACACTATAATAGAAGCTGTTTTATTATACTTTTGATTACAAATGTTTCATTATTTTCCATTAATTAATAAAATATATTATATACATGGAAAACAATTAAATTAAACAATAAAACACGATATTGTTATCATGAAATAAACTTATATTCTACAACAAGACTGCTATTCAATCTATTTTAAAAGCATTATTTAGAAACAAACAATGAAATCAAAGAACTGAAACAACAAGGTACTGGGTAGTATTGATGAAATTGATTTGAAAATAAAGTTGAGTTAATTAAAAATGTACACAAAAGGGAATAAGACAATATTTCTAGAATAAAACATATAAAACTTGTTCATAAAGTGGTAAAATAAATATTTTTCGTTAAAAAATAATTATATCAAATGAAAAAAATCATGTACTAACAGAAATGGAAAAAAAAGATACTTGAAACGAATCAAATGGTTCTTGAAACAAAAGATGATACTGTTCTTAAGAAAATTACTTTATAAGTAATAAATATTAGTACTACGTAATTCAATTCTAAAAATATAACTATCCAAGATCAAGGATAGTTAGTCTTAGCGAGGCCAGGAGGCATGAACAACATGTAATATATCGACGAACTTCATTTTATAAATAATATATATATATATATATATATATATATATAAACAAGATTTCACATAAACACGTAAAACAATAGTCAATGATCAAACCACAATATGAAATGAGAAAACAAGACTAAGATCTCTCGACCGCAACTAGTGGTCTTCGTCAAAGTCAAAACCCAGTTGAGGGTTGGGTAACCCAACCTTATAACCCCAATACTTGGATATTTGACACTAACAAAGACTTCTTGTTGCGATTGAGATATCCTAGTCAAACATGTTTATGCCAATTTCAGGCTTGGTTACCTTTTTAGAGAGTTTCTATAATGTCTTACAGGCTCTTCTGAGTTGCTCGGAGAATAAAAAAATCAACTGGCCCACACTTTTCCATTCATATATACACATGCTGACAATTTCTATATCTAACACTATTTAATAAGTAACTAAATATTATTTTAAATAAAACAACATGTTTTGGTCTCGTAGACCATCATCAGGCTAAGCTTACGACTAAAGTATAAAGTATATTACAATGTAATTTCACATCGTTTGAGAGTCACTGTACAAAACTGAACTATTCCTAGTTGTAGGTTGAGACATCTGTTGGGTGGTTGATGGGAGAGGGAGGGGGGGTCGTTTCAGGTATGTAGTGGGTCATTCCCTGCAGTGCCTCGCACTAAGTATTGGCGGTGGCGAATAAACTTAGAACTCAGCTAAAATTCAAAATTTGATTATTTATATCCGGGTCTTTCTCTAGGATATAAAATGCTTTTATTATTCGTAATCTTCATTCATCATTTTCTGTTCCTATTATTTTTGTATTTTGTACAAGATTACAAAATAAACAGTTAAAGAATGCGTATATATTAAAGGAAAAGTTTGGGCCACTTGATTTTTTTTTCTACGATCAAATCAGAAGAGCCATTAGGACATTAGAGAAAGTCTCTAAAAAGGCAACCAAGCATGAAATTGGCATAACATTTTTAGAAATATATATATAAATGAACCATTTGTTGTTTCTCATGTTTACTGTGATATTTTCATATATATATGAATGTTGTTCTTATCTGGACCACATATATTTAACACCATTTTTCTTTTCTATCGAAGTTTGGTCTAGCTTAAATAATATAACACCTTTAAGACGCTGTTTCAAGTATTATTTATATTAATTATATACTGTAATTTAAATACTTTTCATGTTAATGTAATTAAATTCTGTATTGCTATAGACCTGAAGACTTCTACAAATATAGACAAAACGTCGACTTAAAGGTGTTGTATTATTGAAGCTAGACCAAACCTCTCTAAAAAAAATCAGTGATATATATATATAATGTAATTTCTTTTGAGGGTTGAGGTCTAATGATTTGAAACTAGTCCTTTTGACGACGTTTCGACTTATATTTATGTCAAAAGTCGGCAAAAGGACTAGTTTCAAATCATTAGACCTCAAGTCTCAAAAGAAATTACATCATATAAATATTGGGTCAAGAAAACAAATCATGATGGATATATATATATTCAATGTTTTGTTATTGAGGGCTAGGTCAAATAAAATAAAATAAGCTCCTTACTAAGCCGACGTTTCGATGTATTTGTACATCATCTTCAAGGCTAAAATTAGAGTAAGAACTATAATACATTTACTAAAACAATCTACAACTCACATAGAGAACTAACACAAATTTTTGAGACCAACAGATACATAACAAAAGGTTATTTTATAATCAAAGTTGTTGAGTACACATATATTTCAAAGTTTCAGACAAAAGGAAATTAGATTTACCTTGGAAAGTGTGCTAATGGTTATTTAAGTTACATGAGAATTAATTGGTTATAAGTACAAAAAACACTACTTTGTTATATTCATCTATCATTTCAACAAACAGGGAGGGTGAAACATATGAAGGTTACATAAATTTATTTAGATTTATTTAAATTTAGATGATGTACAAATACATCGAAACGTCGGCCTAGGAAGGAGCTTATTTTCTTTTATTTGACCTAGCCTTCAATAACAAAACATAGAATAGAATAGAAGAGGTCAAGAATAATTTTTTTGGAGTTTATATATATATATCAGAAAATCTTCTTGGAGGCATATTTTGTTGAAATGTACCGCAGCTTCGGCATTTACTACTTTCAATCTAATCTGTTCCAGTCTCTTGACAGTCTTACGAATAGAAGGTGGTAATTCCTAAATAAGTTGTCCAAAGGACATTGAGACACTTCTTTTTAGAAACACTGTATTGGCTAGCAATAAGAAGTTAAAATATAGCAGAAATGAGCAATTTTCTTTCGAGGGTTAATTAAAACGCAACACACTTTGCCTAGGCAAACTTTTACCGTATTCTTGTAGCATTTTCAGTACTTTACTCAAAAACAACTATCCATCACCAGGTAGTTACAATACAAAATTGAAGCATTATCACGATTATTACAATATTACCATACCAAATGAAATCTAATAGATTTCAAAGTAAATGAATCTTTTCACCGGATTAGCAGAAATACGTTATACAACCTGAGCGACAAAACATTTTATCATAAATTAAAAAAAAATAAGGATAATAATTTCAAAATGACAACATTGAAATATAATTTTATAAACTTAGATGTTTTTCTTTGTTATGTGATTTTACACCTTATTTTCCTACATGTTTGGCTTTTGTTTCTTTATAATCTCAAATTTCAAATTATATCTACTACTGATGGCTCGGATAGCCAATGAACAAAGTGATATTTTTTTTTAATTTTCGAACTTTTCAAAAAATCATACAAAGTATTATAAGTAATCAAACAATAGACAATATTTTCTACCATCTAGGTGGGTGTATCCTCAAGATGTCAACGGTATAATTACCAGCTCTATCCGCAACAGTATTTTAGACTCCGTCATAATAACGTCACGTAGGTTAAAAATGATATGAACTGTTATTTTATTTTAGACGCTTAATATAACAGTTTTAGAAAAGTGGCATAATTGTTAGCTTACTTATAGTTCAATATTTTTTTTTAAATTAGTTTGTTAAACAAAAAACATAAATTAAAGGAAAAATAATTGCTACATATCATATATAATATATATATATATATATATATATATATATACATGATCAAACCACAATAAGAAAATGGGAAAGCAAGACTAAGATCTTTCAACCGTAACAAGCGGTCTTCGTCAGAGTCAAAAACCCAACTGTCGAAGACCGCTTGTTACGGTTGAAAGATCTTAGTCTTGCTTTCCCATTTTCTTATTGTGGTTTGATCATTGATTGTTATTTCACGTGTTTATGTGAAATCTTTATATATATATATATATATATAAATAAGATTCAATAACAAACATTTTTTTTTAATAAGAGTAAAAAAAATTCAAGTTATGACTAAAGAAAGTGGTTAATTAGGAAAAAAATGACCTTTCTTCAAAATAGACATCAAAAAATTTTCTTATAAAACCCTAGCATGACCAGTGAATGTAGTGTATCTGCTGTTTATACCATCTGAATCTAAAAGGGATATGAATCCAGCAGTAAATGTTCCATTCAGATACAACTTTGAGCTCAGTTTGTTCAACGTTAACTTGCTTGAAGTGAAGCAGGATTGAACTTTGTTGACGTAAGCCGAGTTGATCTCGAACCCTGCTCCTGTTAGATATAGGGAATTCCCAAATAGTTCCACTACTATAATAAAATTAGCTCGTTTAAAATTGATTTTTGAATTTTTTTTTTTAATAATTAAAATATTTTAAAAAATAGCCATTTTTTTCTTAGTTCTTTCGGAAATGGTTATAGCTGGAATAGCTATGTGTAATCCAAAAAAGCTTAGAGAACATGGCTATAAATATAACCTCATAGAAGATATAAACGATAGTCAAAACAATAAAAATTATTAGCAAAGATACAAATATGTTAGTCACAACTAATGAAAGCGATAATAATTTAAACAAAAAAGCCATAACAGTGTATTCAAATAGCTTGTATAAACATAGCCTTAAAATTTTATACAGGTAGTTCCACCAAGATTGGATAAGAAGATAATAATGAGAACCACTCTGCCATAGTCTATGAAGCTTTTCATACAGGTAAGAAAAAAAATGAAGGATGTTTCAACACCACATTAAAATCTTTTGAAAATAAACATCAAGTAACATTTTTGTCCTGATGATGAGTGAATTATCACTTGAAAAATGTCGACCAGAAACAAAGCTAGTGATTTACACAGATTAAAAGAAAAAAACAAGAAAACATCTCTAAAAATTATAAAAATGTTCCAAGTGCAAATTAAAACGAATTATGCTGTAATATTCAATAATATATGTTCAATAATTGAACTGATATCAATGTTTATATACATATATATTTCACTTGATAAACGGAAAGACGATCCAAACTGTACACAATAACAGTTTAAAATTGAAGATAGATAGCACAGAAAGTAGAAGAAACACACTTAAGAGACTCAAATTTTTGGGTAATCCGTCTTCAGGAGAAAAGAGAAAGGGAGAGCAAGCACGTTGTACACGAAACAGCTGGTTACCCGGTTACAAGCCGTTGCATCTACAACGTGCTTGGTCTCCCTTTCTCTTTTATCCTGATACGGATTACCCGAAAATTTGAGTCTCTAAGTGTGTTTCTTTTACTTTCTGTGCTACCTATCTTCAATTTTAAACTGATATATATATATATATATATATATATATATATATATATATATATCAATGATCAAACCACAATAAGAAATGGGAAAACAAGACTAAGATCTTTCAACCGTAACAAGCGGTCTTAGTCACAGTCAAAAACCCAAATTCTCAGTTGGGTTTTTGACTCTGACTAAGACCGCGTGTTACGGTTGAAAGATCTTAGTCTTGTTTTTCCATTTCTTATTGTGGTTTGATCATTGATTGTTATTTCACGTGTTTTTGTGAAATCTTTATATTTATTATATATATATATTATATATATATATATATATATATATTCATAAAAGTATCGATCATGGAATAGAAACAAAACTCAAGTTTATCGGGATTCGGTCAGTTATTCAGACTCAAATTAAACTCTCATTGCCAACGTTTCGGTCTTTATTTAAAACATTTTTCATAGGCAGAAGTATAAATTTTGAAACAGAAAAACTAAGTTACTAAGTTATTACAAATTATTTTACAAAGAAAAATAGTGTGTAGATTACACCGACAACTGTATTTTAAATGAACACTTTACACGTGACACATGTAGACAAATAACAAAAAAATCTAAACACATACAGTCTCTATCTGATTTTTGGTTTGACCGTCTTGAGGAGAGATAAGGGAAAGAAGCAACGCACCCAGGTACAGAAACGGTTTCAGAAATCCTTTCATTTCATCGAACATATATATATATATATATAAAGGAGTTCACATAAACACGTGAAATAACAATTAATGATCAAACCACAGTAAGAAATAACATAACTTAGAACTAATAGCAAAACTTATTATGGTTTAATCATATATACATATATATGCAAAGATACCAATTTAATATAAGAATAAGTATTCATATAACATCGGGAGCTGGGAGGCCAGAAATCTCAAATATGGATTGACAACAACTTCATTGTCCACAAGAATTATTATTATCTTTGTGCCACAATATGTCACTGGGAAGCAGTTTACATGCAAAAACTAACAACAGAGTGATTGATCAAATCTACGAGAACTCTGAGAAACAAAAAGATCACATCAAATTACTATTAATAAATACAATTATTACTCAGGAAAAACAGTCAGTTATAAATATTCAGCTCGGTAATTTTTATGCAATATTGAAATTATTTTCTAATAGACCCACCCAAATTATCCAGGTGGAAGGTGAGTTCAACCACCCTACCCTAATCCCCCAAAATGATCCCCTATACAAGACCGATACTAAATCAACCAAAACTCTACCTCTATATAATCTCACTAATACTCAATTATTCTCATTATTCTCCTGAATATTAATGTGGTACATTCGAAATATGTCCACTATTAGTACAGGTGATAAGTAATACAGTTTTTATGTTAAGACGAGAAAAGACTTTTACAGAATACAATAAATTGGATAAAAAACAGATACAAACCACATACGAGTATATAGCGTTATTTAACAATATATATATATATATATATAAGAGTTAACACGTGAAAGAGAAAAAACAAATAAAGACACACACAAAAGACTCACAATGATATTTCGACAGTCGTCGTCATCGGGTAGAAGTAGTCCCTTTGAGTAGCTGAATCTAACTGATGAAGCAGTTAGCTTCAGCTACTCAAAGGGACTACTTCTACCCGATGACGACGACTGTCGAAATATCATTGTGAGTCTTTTGTGTGTGTCTTTATTTGTTTTTTCTCTTTCATGTGTTAACTAGTAGTCCTGTTGGACCTTTTCAAGTTTTGATTTATATATATATATAAAGATTTTAAATAATCACGTGAAATAACAATCAATGATCAAACCACAATAAGAAATGGGAAAACAAGACTAAGATCTTTCAACCGTACCAAGTGGTCTTTGTCAGAGTCAAAAACCCTCAGTTGGGTTTTTTCCCAACTGAGGGAAAACTTATATATGTATAGTTCACACAGGTAAGAGAAAAACACACACAAAAAGACTCACAGCGATATTTCGACATTCATCGTCATCGGGGAGAACTAGTCCCTTAAGTAGTTGAAGCTAACTCAGCGGGAGGTCAGTTAGTTAGTTAGTCGGTCAGTTATTTATATATATATATATATTCAGGTAACTCACCACAAATGAATGAAGATAGTCGCTCTGAGGCCTTTCGTTTTCACGTCGTCAGGGAACAAAAAAAGGCCTCACGTGAAAACGAAAGGCCTCAGAGCGACTATCTTCATTCATTTGTGGTGAGTTACCTGAATATTTATATCACGTGTTATTGTGACAATTTTGTATATATATATATATATATATATATATATATAAGATCAAACCACAATATGAAATCGGAAAAGAAGATTAAGATTTGTCAGCCGAGCGGTTGTTGTCAGAGTCAAAACCCAACTGTGTTTTGAATGAAAGATGAGTTACTGTTGAAAGAGCTACTCTTTTTTTCTCATTTCATATTGTGGTTTTATGTTTGATTGTTACTTCACGTGTTTATCTGAAATCTTGTTAAATTTATATATATATATATATATATATATATATAATAGGTTGGCAGCAAATCTTCATGGGGGCATATTTTGTTGAAATGTACCGTCGTGGCTTCGGTATTAACGACTTTCAAACAAAGCTGTTCCAGTCTCCTGACAGTCTTACGAATATAAGGTGGTAATTCCAAAATGAGTTGTCTAAAGGACATTGAGACACTTTTTTGAAACACTTTAATATATATCAACAATTTAAATACAATTGAAAACCTACATCTTATGTAAAGAATATAACATAATAATATAACATAAGTTATGTTTGAAAGTCGTTAATACCGAAGCTGCGGTATATTTCAAGAAAAAAAAATATATATATACAAACTTAATAAACGGAAAGTCAATTCAAACTGGACATAGTACAAGTTCAAAATCGAAGAAAACTAGCATACAGATTAAAGAAACACACTGACAAACTTAAATTTTTGTCCAATCCGTCTTCAAGAGAAAAGAGAATGGGTGGCCATGCATGTTGTAGACGCGACAACAAGTAACCGATCTGGCAACTCGAGTTTTAATTTTAATTTATAATAGTTAAATTGTCATAAATTTATATCATTGATAATTAATAATGAATCAAAAAATAACGAATTTGATAACTCATTACCCTAGTAATTGATGTGTAAGATCTCAGAGGCATTAGTACTTTCAAACTAAACAGATAGATATATTTTCAGTGTTATTGAGTATATATGGAGGAGAGAAAAGAACTATGATCTTTATATATTGCATTATAAGTGTGTTACAATTATTGTTATCTTAAAATATATGAAATTTTACGATAGTGGCTGGTTTTGGTGGCCGCTAATACATGAATATTTATTTCCTATATGTTTAATGACTCACCATGTTTGCTTACTATTGGTAACATTTGCTAGATGATATTATCGTTATTTATTTCCAAATTTATATCATTTATAAATGAAATATTAGTTAAATGTTAGTTGATGAAATGACATCCCATTTTGTTTTATTTACATTTAATAAGGAACTAAAAATAGGGAACAAATCTAAGAAAACAATTAATTATATCGTATGGAAGATATTGTCGAAAGTTAGCTGATTGGAAATGTTTTTTTTTTTAAACATTTGTAAATTACCCATAACTTTCAGTGCAATAAAGTAAGTAATTGTAAATAAATTTGTAAATAACATAAAAGTTATTATATGTACAGAATTAACCGCTGGTTATCTACATTTTATAAATTATATAATTGTTTTTGTTAATTAAGAATAAAATAGTTAATTTATTGGAAAACTTAAACAATTTTGATGGTTGGTGGATGGGAGGTGGAACGTGCTTACGAAAAGCACTTGGAGTACAAAAGAAGACGGATGATGCTGACATTTGCAGAAGTCTCTAGCGGCAAGTTGTTCATATTTACTAAGGGCTGGCAGTATTCAGTCTCTTGCCTCTTTCGAAATAGAGATATGAAAATGTTCATTTACCAAGCATCCTTAACCACTCACTCTTCTATCAACTGTACTTTTTAACACTGCTAAAATAAAATGCGACTTATTCATTATAATTTGTTTTCATTGAAAATGGATTCATCTATAAAATGTATAAGTTATTATTATCAACTGTAATAACGAGTCATCTATCGCTGGTGAAGTCACCCAACCGGTTTTGAAATGGCTGCATCATCATTGATTATGGAGCCGTTGCGAAACCGGTCGGGCGACTTCACCAGTGATAAACAAGGTATGACGGTTGATAATATGTTATTTACTATCCTCCGTGGCACTGACAATATGCATTTTATATACAAAATTCCATAATTTTAAAGCAAATTAATGATCCAGCCAGACTAAAGATATATGAAGCCATGAAAATCATATAACATAACCCATTAATTATAACCACCCAGTATCCAGACCAGCAACACCTAAGATATGTATATGAATCAAAATGAAGAAGAATAAGTTCTGAGGCCTTCTAAACTACCTCATCAGAGAGTTACTACAAATAATATATATAAAAATTCACACAAGGAGTTCTGTCAAAATCCTCAAGAACCCCTCGAGTGAATTTGAAATATCAGTGGTCGAGAAGCTATAACAATAATATAATTATATATATATATATATATATATATATGTATTTGTAAATTTAGGGAGCAGTCCTTCTTTTATGCATGTTTTGTTGAACGACCTTTGTACTGTGGCATGAAAGATCGACTATGAAATTGATTCATGACATAGTACAAAGGTCGTTCAACAAAACATATATATATATATATATATTCACTCAAAATTCGAAACAAAAACGATCCAAACTGGACGCAAATCAGCTCAAAAACGAAAAGAGGCAACACACTAAGAAAGAGACACACTTACAAACTCAAATTTTTGGATGATCCGTCTTCAGGAGAAAATAGAATAGGCGTGCTTGGTCTCCCATTCTATTTTCTCCTGAAGACAGATCATCCAAAAATTTGAGTTTGTAAGTGTGTCTATTTCTCTGTGTGTTGCTTTTCTTCGTTTTTGAGCTGATATATATATATATATATATATATAAACAGATTCAATAATATATCGACCGTTTGATAGAATAGTTTGATAGAAAATTGACCGAACCCCGATTAGAGAACAACCCCTATATTATATATATTATATATATATATTATATAATATTAATATACATAATATGTAAATAGATATACACATGTTACCAATAAAACTATATATGTAGATCAAAGCATTACAGTTTAATATCTAACATTTGACGAGGGCAGATATAAGGAACTCATATTATCACTGTGGAGAAGAGATGGTCAATAAACTTAAAACTTAAAGTGTCCTGGTTGATGTTTAGTTATCTTTTATCTTTTTATTTTTATGTTTTTTTTCTTGTTGTCTGTTATAGCTATACATAAATTGATGGTATTATTAGCGCTAGAGGTGCATTTCTTAAATAACATTGATATTTAAATATTTTATCTCTACTAGATAAATTTTATAACAAAATGAATTCAGGCATATAAAAAAGAAACTTTGAAAAGCTGCTATAGAGCAATTTCATAGAAGTCCCTATTCAGGATGGTTCTACGTCTATATCTTATCTCTTTCTTGTAGTGACTAGCACATTATATCATCCTTTTTATGAGGGTATATAGACCATACCGCCTCCGGGAGCAGATTACCTCACTATACTGGTGAGGTCAAAACTGATAAAAGTTGTATATTACTTAAACAAAGTATTCTATGAACACAAATTCATATATAATTCGTAAATATGTCATGGTTGTTTTGTTGGAAAACTATTTATAGACAGTAAGAAAACTTCGTAATTTATTAAGCTGTAGTCTTGAATCATTCATAGGTATATCTATTGTAAATCAATAAAGGAAACCATACACAATTGAACAAAAAATTTAAATTACTCCATGACCCTTGACAAAAAGATTGTAACATAGGCGTGCGTCAAATTATTGCAACATATCAAAATAAAAATGCAAGTTATTCATTAATGGAAAAATAAAAATATCTTTTAGTGTTATAGATTTATTGAAATACAAAAAAATAATATTAAAGTTCCACTCAAAATTAATGCAAAATTCAATGGTTTTACCATTTAGCTATGGGAAACACAAGAGTTAATATAATTTAATATAGTTTAATAAACTCCAGGTAATTTAAATTTCTTGATTAGCTACGTTGTGATTTGTGATGGCAGAACATTGCCACATAAATCATTAAAATATTCAAAAATCGTAATTTATTTAGAGGAACCTGGCTCTGAATCCATCTGTTTTTGATGCCATAAATCACGAAAATTTCTATTAAATTATACAATTTTGGAAAAAACTTAATCTTTCAACGTTTATGTGAACCTTATTCAGCTCTGACATTTTGCTAAACTGTACTTTACTACAACTAGATAAATACATTTATGATGTTACTAAAGTTAGAGTAATATGGTACGTGACTAAGATATGTCCAAGGAAACATGAATTAGGTAATATTGCGTCTCATAATATCTTGAATAAGCTATAACTTAATTAACTTTTAAATTGTTGATCGTCATCATAGTTTTCAAGCAAACATAAATTTTTCATTTAAAGGAGATTTGAACACATGTTCCTGTAACTTATTTATATAGAGGAAATAGTTTCAAAAAGTAAACAACAGCTAGAGAAAAAATACGACCTTATTTATTTTGTACATAATATTTTTGATAAAACTATTTCTGAGTGCGTGTTTGTTAGTGGTTAGTATTTTTTTGTGTGTTGGTTGTGGTTGTGTGTGTGTAGGTGTGTGTGTGTGTGTGTGTGTGGGGTTGGTGTGTGTGGTGTGTGTGGTTGTGTGTGTGTGTGTGTGTGTGTGTGTGGTGCGGTGCGTACGTGTGTGTTTGTGCGTGCATGCGTGCGTGCGAGTATGTGAGTGTATGTATTCACTGTATGTATGTATATACACTGAGTGTAAGAGAGTGTGTGTGTGTTGTGTGTGTGTGTGTTTGTGTGTATGTGCGTTGTGGGTGTATCTCTCTCTCTGTCTGTCTGTGTGTGTGTGTGTGTGTGTGTGTGTGTGTGTGGTTGATTTGGGTGGTGTGTGTGTGTGTGTGTGTGTGTGTATGCGTTTTTGTTTGAGCGTTTTATATTTTTAGGGTAAAAAGCTACTGAAATAGTCTGTACGTATAAAAATTTACGAATAAACAACGTGTTTCGAACACGTAGTCTACTTCTTCAGGCATTAAATAAAAAAAACGTCATAAGGGAGTTATCTATAGTACAAAGTAAATATACTAAAAAAAAAAAAATAATAAAAAAAATGACAGTTGAACCTAAGGGTGATGTCCTTGTGGTAAATGGGATTTATGAATGGAAGTTGGTTGAAGACGTGGGGAGGTGTAATCTGGTTTCTTTTGGGAAGGGGTTAATTTTGTTTTTTTTTTCTAAAGTTAGGCTTTTTTTTTACCTTTTTGTTCAAGACTTAGTGTCGGAATCATATTGAAAATATAAAACCGAAAACTATAACGAAATACAAACTACAATTAAAAGAATATAGAGAGAGAACTTATATATATATATATATATATATATATATATATATATATATAAATTAAGAAATGTTATTCAGTTGGGAATTTGCTCATTGAGGCAAGTAGAAGAATTATTGCGCACTAATTTGTAAATACCATACCCTTATAAAAAGGTTACTTCCCGGAATTAATTTTTTCTATGTAATATTTGTATGTTTTTGTCTGGGTAAAATTGCACCAATTCGTTGTATATTTGCATGAAATAATATATATATATATATATATATATATATATAAAATAATGTTTTCTTGACCACAATTTTCTAATACACACTTTTTTTTCTTCTTGGAGTTTGGTCAGGGTTAATATACGAAATCACTTTTTTGCCAACGTTTCGTCTTTGTTTTAAGACATCTTCAGGGCTATAAACTAACAAAAACCATGGACATTTGTCATATCTACTTTACAATTATCATACCAATTTATTTTGTTATAAATTATTGTTAAGTAGTATTGGAAGGAACCAGTAACAAGCTGGAGACATCTAGCAAGAGATTATTAAATAGACTACGTACTGAAAAATTTTATATTAATATAAACCTCGCTTGGCGTCTATTTCTTCTCTCCTGATCATAGTTGAACCGAAAATTAGAGAGTAAGTATGTTATCTACTTACTTGTTACTTATATTTAGCCTCAAACGTTTGTTGTCCTTTTTAGACCATTTTCCTAAAAATAATATATACGTATATATTTTTAAATAAGCAGGGAAGTAATGCACGTTCTAAAGGAAACGTAAACAACACATATATTATATTTAATTTTTGTTAAATCTATATGCTAAAAAAAGAGAAGACTATGTTCGCCAAAGGAGTAACAGAAGCAATCCATCGGTTAATAATTTGTGTTGTCCACAGTTTACCCTAATATCCTGTGATTATTGCCAAAAATTATTGGCACCCTGAAAATATTAATTGGCTCGAATTGTCTATAGTTACTTTGTATTTTTTTTCAGTATTCTCTATGGGTAAAAAGAAATAATAATATTACAAATAAAAATCAATATTAGTGAAAACAAGACCACTTTTTTTTAAATATTCAGAATCGTATGCGTGAGTCTATCCACTAAATTATTCATCAATTGGATGTGAATTAGTCGTCTGTGAATCTAAATTTTGATATTCAAATATTTTTACAAATTCAGAATTCAAAAGAATTGGTAAAAGTGGGTATGTACGTTTTAAAAACATACATAGAGCAACGAAGAAGGATATTTATTTGAAAATATCCAGTTAAAGGGCATTAACTGCAGCAATAATTTCATTCATATGATTGAAAATGATCAGCCAATTGAGAAAACATTGAAAATTCATCTGCCGGACAAAGTTTACAAAAACACTGAGTGACACGTTGTCAAGAATTCTGTCAAAAAATCATTCAATATTATCCGACTTCAAGAACCCCGTATCAATTTCATTATCTTTAAATTTGGTAACAGAGCATAACTTGATTTGTATTAAACTATTAAAGCGTTATCGATTTTATTCTATATTTAGGTCAAAATATTTATATTTTCTATTATATGAAAACTTTATATTGTTTTTAACTAAACTTATTAAAAGAGAAAAACTAATCCAGTCATATGGCAAAGAGCCAAAATTGTTCAAAAGGCTGGCATTAATCTAAAACTTAATTTCCGTGAAAATTTTAATTGAATTGGCTAACGATACCTTCCTAATAGGATTTCGTATATTTTAATATATAATTTAGTGAATAGGGTTCTAACTTATAGTTTGAATAATATTTTTGTTAAAAAGTGCTTATATTAAACTCTATAATTTTTAAACAATGCAAAAAAATATATGTACATAAATAGTAATCGTTAATTATTTTATATGCATTTTCAGGTATTGTTTACAAAAAATATATTTCTTGTAAAAATACAATTTTGCCTTAACTATTACTACCAATGATGAATAGTTCTTATAAAGGAAGAATGAATGTAGTTCTAACTATTTATATAAATATAATTTTTCATTTCTGATGTTTTGTCTAGCGTCACACAGTAAAGTAGCTTCAAGCCAACGTTTCGTCTATATTTCTACACATCTTCAAGGCTGCAAATGTAGACTAAAATTAATTTAATATACACTGATAATAATTGAATAAGGCTTTATTCAACTTTGGCTCAAAGGTGTTTTTTTGAGTTTTGCTGGACTAAACATCGATAAGTCTTGATATATATGCATAGATAAAAATCTGGAGTGGCCTACACTCAACTTTACTATAAGTAACTTAATATCAAATTTCTTGATTATATAACACATAACGTCTCATTTAAGCATAACGTGAACATCTAAAGATAGTTGTAACCTTAAAGATAATGTCAAAATTTCAAAACTGTAGGGTTATCAGTTTAGGAGAAATAAATGTTTAAAAAAAAACGGTTTTTGGCAAAAAAAGTGACTTTCCCATCATGCATAATTCTTCCCAAACAATAGGATCTTCTTCCCTATGGGGCCCATTTTTGTGTAAAATATCAACTTGATCCATCAAAGATTCTGGACCGTAGCGTGGTAACAAGCAATGCTAACACACTCACCCACCCACCCACACACACACAGATATCATCGAAAAAACTTCATAAAACGACTTCTGGGACCTCAAAACATGTAATTCCATCAAAATCTCGAGATCGAATTTTTTCACGATCACTATACTTTACTTATAGTAAAGTAAAAAACATTGATTTATTTATGTAAATAAAAAATATAGTTAGAAAATCCATAATTTTAATCAAATATTATATGTTTATAAGAACTGTTTCCTGTGCGTAGATAAACCTTGTATTTTTTTTATTTTTTTCTTTTTAAGGAAGATAAGGTTTTGTTTTCTTTTATTAAAATCAATTTTATTGAGCCTATAATTATGCAATATCACTTGTGCTCAGATGTATTAATTTAATTATTGCGAGAGATGTTTATGATATTTTAATGCAAGTATTCAATCTGTTAGTCAAACAGCACCAAAGGTCGAAGTCGTGTTTAATACTCTAGTAATGTTCGTACTTAGGTCAGTAAAGTTAAATGAATCGGGAGTGATCACTACTAAGACTGATTACAAGATGTGTCATTGGAGACACTTGGTAGTGTGAGCTGTCCCAGGTTAATGGGTGTGATTAAAAAATGTGTCACAATTTCACCTAAATTGTGTAGTTTACATTTCGCAAAGCAATTGAGGTAATAAGGGTACTCGTGAGATTTGATACATACCGAAATTAGACTGGAACTTTTGTTTGAAATCTCTTCTCCAATTATAGTCAGATGACGAATTCACTTTATTATTATTACAATTATTATTATTATTGAGTAATGGCAAAAATCGGAGGTTCCAAGGCAGCTAAGAGACGTCTCTTCATGTCAGCAGTGCAGTCAGTGCTGTCATACGGAGCAGAGATCTGGAAAGCTCTTAATAAGAAAGGCTACAGAAAAAGATTGCTTGTAGTACAAAGGAGAGCAGTGTTAAGAGTTTACTCTGCTTATCGTACGTTATCGGAGTCAGCAGTACTGGTGATAGCTGTCATCTTTCCAGTCGACCTACTAGCGAGAGAACGGGAGGACATTTACAGAAGAAAGGAAGAAGTTGGTAGAGAAAATGCTCGCTCAGAAGAGAGGAAACGTACTTTCGACAGATGGCAAGAGGCGTGGGAGCATGACACTGGAGGGCTCTGGACCTTCAAACTAATTACAGATGTCCGATCATGGATTGAGAGAGGTCATGGAGAGGTGGTATATTATCTCACGCAATTTCTGAGCGGACATGGTTACTTGTGCGCCTACCTGTGCAAGATAGGGAAGCACTAAACATGTGAGTGCCTGTATTGTCCAGCGTTAGATGATGTGGAGCACACATTCTTTTCTTGTCCCAAATGGAACAGCCAGAGAAGAGACTTGTACACTGAATAGGCATATTCTCCCCAGAAACGATCATTGAAAAAATGATCTGGAGTTCTGGGGCATGGAATATGGTAGATGGGCTAGTTAGAACGATTTTGACTACGAAAAAGCGATATTTGGAATACCTAGAAGAATAATAAAGTAAGTATGGCTCACCTAAGGTAAGCTACGACCAAGCCTGAAGTAATGTGGAAAACAGTTCCAGGCTAGGTTCTAGGTGAAAAAGGGGGTGTTTTAGTTGGTAGTCTGGTTTATCTGGGAGCCCAGCACTATGAGCGTAAATGCATTTCACCTCCTCCCCCCCCCCCCCCCCCCCCAATATTATTATTACCAAATTATATTACATAATGAGACAGAGGGACCAAGGTAGCCCAGTGGCAGCATGCTCGCCTCTAGGCTGGTAGACCATGGGTTCAATACTCACATCAGCACTAGATTTATTCACACGGTATGTGAAAAAATCTGAGAACATTGTCCCTTGGAGAGGAGGTTTAGCTTTTGGTTCCAAGCCTGTAGTAGGCCAGGTATTCGTTTAGAATCCTTCGTCTAAATTCACTACACTTAGGCAAAATTAGGGCTCCCAATGAAGATTGTTTATTATGTGGTCGTACATAATTGTATTTTGTGGTGGTACAAAGAGCCAATGGTCGGCCAGTGAGTATTCTCTCGTAAAAATGCCACTACAAACTAACCTAAAAAATAGGTTAGAAAGTTAACATAATGTTTCTTCTTTCATCTGACTGGCTGATCAAATTAATTGACAATTTTATATATTTCTTGACATGTCAGAACTTCACTACTTTGCGGTATATGTTTAGCAATATAAAATTATTCTATATTTTTCTTTAATAATACTACAAGCAGCAACAGCAATGCTGAGAATTTACTTTACAGTGCCTACCAACTGAGTTACAGCAGCGCAATAGTCCAGCAAAGATCACATACGTACTTCTACAAAGAGTTAGTGTGACGATTAACAGAATAAGTAAGAAAGAATTTTATTGAAATGAATTAGAAATGAAATGTTTTTTGTCGGTGAATCATAGTGGCTTTATCTTTTGATACAATGCGTTTAGCTTTTAAAGAAAATCATTGCATAGTATAACTTTCATGAAGAATTAGTTAATATAAGTTCTCTTACCATACTGAACTTAATATTATTGTCCTTACTTATTCATAGAAGTACAAAAAAAAAATGAAATTCCATACTTTTCATAGAATAAACTCTTCTTTTGTTTGGATTATTGAAAGATATTCTTCAGAAAAAAAAAACACATTGAAGTGTTGATGTTAAAACAATAAATATATATTTCAAAAATTAAGGAAAGCTTACGTTACTTTTCAGTCAATGTATTATCCATATAATAATGACTGATTCAGGCTGAAATATCTGATAGGGACTATTGTGAAATAATAAGAAATGACCTTAATGCAGAGGGGTTCAGGTGAATGAAAGTGTGGTTTGGTTTGGAATAAAGAGGAAGGATGGATAAGGGGTGAAAGCGGCTGCTGCAAACTCTCTGACCATTTTGAAAGGGAGCTTAGAAAAGTTGAACCTACTGCCATTCCTTGTTTCCATGATATATTGGTTGAGGATCGTCCAGAACTCTATATAGAGTTAGAGATGGGGCGAACAGAAAACTACAAACATCAATATTATCCACCAGTCAAACATACGATATTAACTGTATAAATAAATTACAAACGTATTTAATGCCACAATGGCACCCAACATTGATCATAATAAAACAGCATCATTTATATGTCTGTTATGTACCTCCTTTTACAGTTCAAGACACACACTCCTATTGACCTAGTGTTACTAACGCATATTTGTATAATAAAATGTCCAGTATTTTTAAACAATTTATCGTGCATAATCTCTTAGAGTAAATTTATAATGAAGAAAATAGTTCTAATTTCTTACGTATTATCAAAGACAATATTGATTTCTACTACACATTAAGAAATATATTTTGTCATTTTTACAAAAAATCAAACATATAAAAATTAATACCCATATGTCGTACTTAAATATATTAAAGAGGAACGAATTAAAAAAAAAATCTAAGTACCCATGGTTGATTTATTCCATATTTTATACCCCTTTATTTAGACCTCTGTAGCATCATTTGAGCACATTTTGAGAAAATTTTAAAATAACTTTAAAAGTCAAGATTGTTGTTTAATATGTTTAGTTTTCTTTATTCAATTGGGAATATCATTAAAAAAATCAATCTCAATATTTTGATGGTTTTAAAAGTTTTCATGTCATAAAAGTCTCCTAATGATGTTTCCTCGATGATTTGTACGTGCTTGTGGTGTGTGTGTGTGTGTGTGTCTGTCTGTGTGGTATGTGGTTGGGGGGGGGGGGGGGGAGGTTTGCATCCATTTGTCTGTACCATGTTGCAGTCAACACTATTTGTTCCATTAGATTTATATATTTATTCCCCATACACCAGATAATACTATTGTGTTTAGACAATATTAAGTCAACAAGAAGTTACTTTTTTTGACAAATATGGTTTTAGAAAACTTATTTCTTTCTCATATACTGTTAACTTTTAAATTGTTGACATTTTTGGACACCTATTAATGTAACAGCAGCATTTAATAAAATATATATATAATTTTTTTAATAAACTCAGATACCAAAATTTAAAAAGACAATAATCAGTAAAATTGTTAATTAGTTTCAACAAATTGATTATAACCTTTAATTATAAACTAATATGAGTAATAATATGAGAAGAATAAAATAATTTAGTTTATCTAGTGTTTTCAGAATTGACAGAACATTGTGTTATACGAGTATAATAAAACGCCTTTATACAGTTAGAAAAAACAGGTTATTTTTCTACTTTATAAGGATTTTATATATGTAAGACAGGGTTCTTTTAATAATTGTTTTTTGTAAGAAATTAGTAATAGTGTAATGAGATTTCATCATAAATAATTGTATAATTACATCACTTGTCTCTAATAAGCTATGATTTCAATATCTAAGAAAAAAATATTTATTTATTGTTATGAATTTTCTATTGCTTAGTTAGCATTACTATATTTGTAGAATTTTGTTCATATATGTACAACTAGATTGTAATAGAATTGTAACTTAGATAAATATTACAATTTCATTTTAAATATATGCTATTCAATCTATTTAATTTCGTATTTCTATGTTTGTAAAACTCTGAGATCAATGTAAAAATTTTGCAACAGATACAATGAGAAAGCAACATGTGTGAAATGAATATAAAAAACAAAAAATTATCTATTATTTTAGTATATTTTTTAAATTTAAATAAATACTGTCTTATTAAAGGAGGTTTAAAATGTATACCATCCTTATGTTGGTAGCATTATTATGAGACATGCTAATCCTATCCGTTAACAGGGATATCCATTAACTCAATTGGCTATATGAAAAAGGATTTACCATATTTTAGTACAAGGGTCAGAATGGCTCAGTGGCTTACGTGTTTGGCTTGAACCAGTAATCCTAGATCCTATACCCTCTCTGGCCCTGAATTTATTCACGCAGGAAATAAAAAGCCTGAGCACGTCGACTTTTAGGAGAGGACGCTAAGTCGCCGGTCCCGAGCTTGTACCATGTAAAGTACACGTTAAAGAATGTTAATATAAATACGCTTAAAGTAGGCAAAACTTAGGACAACCAATGTATAATTCCCATTCTGTGATACCAGAAAGGGCTTACTTTTGTCCTATGTGGATCGTCTCGTGGGACAGCCACAGCAACTGAACCTATTTTAGTCCAGTTTTCTCTAACTTGATTGTTATCTTCACTGTTGTATAAATCAAGACCGAAAAATTAGTTTCTAGTGTAGCATAAGTATAAAGACTATTTTTATTTTGTAAATTTTACGAGATATAAAGTTTTTTTCCATAAAATACGATGTTCCTTATTTTTTTTTGGAATAATTAAGTCACTTTATGTTAAGAATAAATAGATACATTAATTCATTATAAAAACACCGTCAATTACCAAGTCGGTTAATTACCGTTCTCCCCCTCTCCTTGTCCCTGAAAACTGATATTCCAAAAAAATTGTGTTAGTAGGTGTGTTTTTTATTCTACGTGTTACTCTTCTTTCATTTTTAGCTATATATATTATATATATATATATATATATATATATATATATATATATTAATCTATAGTATGGAGTTATATTGACTTATTGATGGTAATACAGTAGATTATAGATGGTTAACAATCATGAATTAAACTATTTTACCTTATATTACAATCAATGATTTTATTAAAATAATATATCATATCAACCAAAGGTTTGGCTATTTATATAATTTAAGGAATACTTTTATCTTTGAAGGAATATATAGTATAGAAGAAGAGATTACCAATTTCGTAGCAGTATTGGAGATAATATACAAAATTAAGGTCAAACTATTTACTGTAATTACTTAGGAAACTGTGAATAGCCAGGAGGCTTTGGGTTGACTTCGCTAAAGCTTTAACACTCAGCCGGTCGAGATTAGTTACCAGCAGACTCACTTTGATGCGCATGCAGGCTGATTTTCAACACAGTTACTCCAACAAATTTCTAACCACCTGTAAAGATTACTTTTAACCTATTCAATTTCAATAACCACTTAAACAAAATCAAGTATTTTATCAGAACACAGCCAAAGCAAAGGGAATTGTTTGTGGCTTACTTGGAGATATTCAAATAACTTTTACTGGTGCCCAGTCAAAGGAAATCAACGATAACATAACCTAAACAATTATACATTATAATTATTAAAGTTTTGACACTTAACTAAACAATATTAATAAAAAATAAGTGAAAAATGTATTATGTATGATTTTATATTCATGACGTTTACTGAATCATTCTTATCTCTAATTTTACAAAAAACCTTCAAAAATTATAAAAATATTATTAATACTTTAATTTCTATTCTACATTGTAGATTTTTTTATTTTAATTTAAATAAATAATATAATATAATGGATAATTGCATTATTTTTCATTACGTAAATTTACCTAAATTTCAAATCCAGTTGATTCCTTCTTTTCCAGATGATAAATTACTGATTCAGATGATCTGAAATCCAGATGATTTCATTTAATCAAATGATTAAATGCAATAACAATGACTTTTTTTTCATTTACAGAAGAAACAGTTTTTAAAATATTACCAAATTAAAAAAAAAAAATTCTGAATTATAGGATTCCCATAAAGTACAGCAGTTTATGGTTTTGCCTCTAACAGCTATATATATATACATTGTAGCTATATGAATTTCAGATATCCTATGTAGATGATGTAAAAGCTCACAGATTTTTGAAGATAGAGCAATTTTATATATCAGCTTGGATAATATCCATTAAACAGTTACCCGTTTAATTAACTAAGGAAAATAACCTTCAATGAGGTACAATTTGAAACATTTTATCTGCTATAAATCTGTAATTATAAACTTTGAATATATATTTTTTCAGGAAGCAGTATAAAATAATTCAAATGTTTAAATAACTTAAGTATTTAAATGGTAAATACATGCATATTGTTAATACCACTGAGGTTATTATGATTTTTATTAGAAATAGGTAAAACCTTGTAAGATGATGATGAGAGTTGGAGCGCTTTTGGACGTTGTCCATCTTCAATCGCAACCTGTTTAAGATGGACAACGTCCGAAAGCGCTCCAACTCCAGGATCATTTTATGAGGTATGACGGTTTTACCTATTTCTAATAAAAAAATATTTAAATGGTATATCACTATTTAAGTTGCTATTGATTTTTATCAAAACTGTACTATGATATTGCTAAAATAAAATATATTAAATTACACAAAGCGAATCACACGCTCCGTCCTTCGACGTGGGGAAATCTCTCTCACTTCGTCCTCTCTTCTAGTCTACTCCTCATGACGAACTCAGTTCCAAATATTGAGAATTCTGTAAGTTTGCCTTTTATTCCCTTTTCTGTGTCATTCTTTGTGTAATTTAAAGTTTTATAGTCCTTGTGGACTGTTCATTCAATTTAGTTAAATAAAATACAGCAATATGTTTGACCATACTTTCAACGGATTTTCAAATTTCGATAAAGCAATTCATTTGGTAATATATTCATAATAAATATTACTAAATTGGCTTATATAACAAGTGAAGATTGTATTATTTCAGTAATAAACCATTGTGCATGGTCGAAGTGATCAACAATGCTCTGTTTTGAAAGAAACGGAGGTCCCAGGTCACGCAATGCGCCCCATTATTACACTTCCATTCTTCCTACAAAACGAATTCCTAAACATAGACCAGTAATTTGTCTTCTTTCTTTTAGATTGACTTCACTTCTTAATGGAATTTTAATTTATTCACTGATGATTTCAACTAAATGTTATAGTTTTAATAGCATTTATTAAAATATAAATTTTCATGTATAATAAATAGACTATCTAGTAAAAGACAAAGTATTATTTTATTAAATAAAAAAAAAATCTAAAATATTTTATTTAATAGAATAAAAATATTGATTTGCAAAATTATTTCTTTTTTCAAAAAATTTAATTTTAATAGTATGGATACAAATCCTTTAAATTGCGTTTTATGTAGCATGAAATCATATTGGATAGCAAGATTTTAAACAAATTATATATGTATTTTGTTTGTTAGTAAACACGCACGTGCGTGTTTATAATATATAATATAATATTATAATAATTATAATATAATATATATACATAATACAAAGAAACTGATGTATTTGAATTCACCTCAGTATCTTATTCAATATTATTTCTAATTAGAATTATTTGTGACTGCATCTACTTGAATGAAAGAAACATAGCACTTCTACCTTTCAGAAGGCAGAACATGGGAGATCTTTTGTGAACATTTACGACAAGAGGTCTTTTTAGGCCCACATTAGTAGTCACATTCGCAGATTGTTATATATACTACGTTGAAAAAAAAATACTAAATCACACCACTGAATTAAAGCCTTCTATCTACAGTATATATGTGGATCATTGTTCTAGGTTCTCATGAGGTTCAGTATAATGGCTAAACCTTAAATCAGTATTCGAAAACAAGACTTGTCACAATCCCACAGTGGAAACAGGAATTGAAAAGAAAATAAACTTTCTCGATGAAAATATCAATTTGAAAAATAACGTACTACAGACTACTGTTGACAGAAAATCAACTAACCAACTAACTAACCAACCTAAATGCGAAGAGTGAATGTATTCAAGGATACAAATAATCCACTATCAAATCACTCAGTCACAATCACAATCACAAGACCGCTTCATTCTGGGACCATCTTATATTTCTTTAAACAAGCAAGTTGTAATGAACAACGGTTACTCAAACAAATATTTTGACAGTACTCTAAAATTCTGATAATTAAGGCATAACAACTGGTACAAATCACAAACTATACTACGAGAACCAGTGTAAATGACGAATATAAGAATGATTAGCGAATATTAAAAAGCAATTTTAAACGCACTAAGCCTGAAGATAGGGTGATCTTGATAACTAATGTCCTTCGATAGGCTACCTGGTAATAAGAAACATTCCAAGTGTCAAGGAGTCGAAAGACACCAATCTTGTATATGAGTCTTCATGTGAAATCAGGAGCTGCAAGGCCCAGGAACTCTCATATATTGGAATGACCACGATATCATTCTCTAGAATAATAACGATGCAGTTTTCCTCCAGTGCCACAAAATATCGCACAGAAGCAGTTCATAAGGCAAAACTAAGAACAGTAATGATGGTCAAAAACATGAAAATTAATGGAATAGAAAGGGTGATGACTAAATGAACTTTCAAATAAAACACCGCCTTGAATATCAAAATTCACGAACCAAGTATTATACTCATTCAATATTGCTCAACTAGACAAAGACGAGAGCCAACTAGACAGTATCACTGAATATGTACCGGTTGGCCACAAAAAACGAAAAAAGTAAGATAAATAAAAATAGATACAGAGGAATAGCAATGAAGAAAAATACTATCAAAAATCATTATAAATATTAAATATAATGGAACAGAAAAATGATAAATTAATGAAAATAATAATTAAGAAATTTTAACACAAAATCAAGTTCTAATTAAGGAATTGACAAAAGGGTGTAGATGAACACTTGGAAGCCATACTCGTATATGGGGTTTATTAGAAGTTTTCAAAATGACTGATCTATTGTGTCGAAGGTGTTGAGTCAATTTTCAATTTATCGTTGAAAAATTTTCGGAAAATCCACGTTCAAACACCAATAAGAAATGAGGTGTTTCATACTACCTATGGATTCGAATAAACGAAAATCATAGGAAATATGAAAATTTGGTTTATGTTAAACCAACACATACAGGAGTTTATTTAAAAGCGCAAAATGAGTGCACAGAAAGATATAAAGACGGAGCAATTAAGGTCCGTTTTTATTGTAGGGTAAAAAGCTAATGAAATGGTCTCCTCATATAAAAAAATTTTAATAGTATAAACAATGCGTTTCAAACACGTAGTGTTGTGTAGTAGAAGTGAAGAAGAAGGTACGTGCGTTCACGTGTACCAGTGGAATGCGACTGATGATATATATATATATATATATATATATATATATATATATATATATATATATGTATATGTATATATATATATCTGTGTATTTTGGGAGCAGACCTTCAATCAAACATGTTTTATTAAAAATTATGCCAATTTTAACTTTTGCTCTTCTTCGGGTTAAATTTTCTTGATTTTCCTGAAGACTTCCTGAAGATGGTCAGAGCAGACCGAAACGTCGTGTATAATTGGTATTTATTGTTAATTTGTTTGTTATGGTTAAAACTTGTTTAGTGTGAAAAAAGTCCCTGAAGACTTTCTGAAGATGGTCAGAGCTGACCGAAACATCATATATAATTGGTATTTATTGTTAATTTGTTTATTATGGTTAAAACTTGTTTAGTGTGAAAAAAGTCCCTGAAGACTTCCTGAAGACCGAAACATCATATATAATTGCTATTTATTGTTAATTTGTTTGTTATGGTTAAAACTTGTTTAGTGTGAAAAAAATGGATATCAAGAATACTTGAAAAATTAACCCGAAAAAGAACAAAAGTTAAAGTTGGCATAATTTTTAATAAGAAATATATATATATATATATATATATAAACTAGAATTTAAAAAGAACACATAGAAAAGAAATCACTGAACTCACTACTATATTTCGATGTCCTCGTCTTCAGGAAAAGAAGTGAATCGCTCCAAAGGCTGATAACGACTGACTTGGCGTTCGAACTGAAGCACTCAAACAGTGTAGCCAACTTTCGGAGGAAGGTAGACAGGGAAGATAAAGAGATAAAAGCCAAATAAAAATTAAAAAATGAAAACCTTTAACTAAAATTAAATTAAAAGCTGATGACAACTTTAAAAAAAAAATCAACGATTGAGGTTAAGCCCAGGAGCCGTTAGTCTTCTTATAAGAAGACTAATAAGTGCTTCTTCTGAAGCACTCAGAGTAACTTTCGAATTAGTGTGATCAATCTACCTCAGGACCTGTACACGGAAACAGTCATTAAAACTGAGTCCGTGAGGACTGGCATGAGTAGCAACGTCACTCATATATAATATATATATATATATATATATATATATATATATATATATATATATATATATTGTGTGTGTGTGTGCGTGTCTGTTTGTGTGTGCGTATTTCATTTTTACTAGTATCTCCCACAAGACATCTGCAATACACCCACATGTTGTTGTGATAAAGAAGTACATAACATATCTGAAATAACTGTCATTAACATACCTGGGGTATTTTAAACAAGCGAAGAAGGTTGGCAACTTGGATTGACGTGACACTGGACGCGGCGCCTACGACACCGCTTATCACTTTTCGCACTTGAGTTTTGTTGCAATGGAACTCTCCATCATCAATGTTGCTTATGGAACCTGCAACAACGGAATGTTTTATTAATGTATGTTCATGTTGCCTAAGTCGTATTCATCATATAATAATTACCAAGAAGTTTCCATATAAAATAAAACACTTAGTCTGCCTATAATTTTCGGTTTAAAAGCCATCAATCGTGAAAAGAGTAGAACAACAACCATACCAGTGAAGTGACTAATGCTACCAACTCCTATCATTCTAATACCATTTCAAACCGTCACAATTGGCCTGTTTACTCCATCCTTTTTATTTCCCGAAGATATAAATTATCTTATCCAATCCAATTTTGAGGATACTACAAAGACTACAATTTAACCTATATTTTTTTAATTTATTGATTAACCAATTTTACTTTTTACATGCTCTCTGAAATTTTACTAATTCGTGGGTTGAAACTAACTGACCATTCGGATATGACATATGATGCTGAACCGAATCAAACCACAATGAACTGTATGTGCAATTGCCTCAAATCTATAAAGAAAGAAAATTTATTTTCGGCCTTTGAAAGAAAACAAATTTATTAGTGCCGACCATCTAATTCACAATGGAATAAGTAAATTGTAATTATCACTTTTTATATGTCCTTATCCATAGATTACGTAAAGTTTTACGTTTTATAATTTATAGAAAACATAGTAATGTATTCGCATATGTCAATTTTTATTCTTTTCATGAAGCTAATTTAAGAATATCTATTTTTAGACATGTTTTTAAACGCTTTAAAGGTCTGCTCTCCTGATTTCTTTAATTGTAAAATTAACTACATTACATCTATTTAGTTTTCATTAGCATAACAATACAACTATATTGACAAAGCTTTAAAGGGTGACAAAGAAACGATAATCAATATACGAGTACAACAGAATCCCTCTCAAATGTTATAGTTTTACCGTATCATAAGAGGACCCTCTTCCTAGACTTTTTCGAAATTTCACTTTTACTACAGATTATTTTAATGGTGATAACTTACGCAATATTTCAATTAAAAATGTTCCTATAGAAATAGATTGTAGAGATTTTTATACATTTCCCTGCAAAATTTGTCTTAAAATTTATAGTGGTGACAAACAACACCAATACAACGTGACTAAAAGAGAACAAAGTAGTAAACAAGTAAAATAACAATCAATGATCAAACCACAAAATGAAAAGTAAACAAGTAGTAACAAGTAGTCTTTTTACCCTTTCCATTTTGCGGTTTGATCATTGATATATATATAAAGATTTCACATAAACGCGTGAATTAACAATCAATGATCAAACCACAATAAGAAAATGGGAAAGCAAGACTAAGATCTTTGAACCGTAACAAGCGGTCTTTGTCAGAATTTTTGACTCTGACGAAGACCGCTTGTTACGGTTGAAAGATCTTAGTCTTGATTTCCCATTTTCTTATTGTGGTTTGAATATTGATATATATATATATATATATATATATTTGTATGTATTTAAAAATTTCTCGCCTATTTCCACTCTGGTTAATGTTTTGGCAAGATTTTCGAGTTTTCTGATAGATTTCCTTGTGGTAAGATATATCGCTTGTAACAGCTCTCCATAATTCATTTTATTCACTTATTTTCACTCTAATGAATGCTATTAATTTACAATTACACTTAACTATATAAAACCACATTTTTCGGTCCTTCAACATAAGAGTAAAATCCTAACTGACTCTAAATCAGCTGGGATTTGACTCTGAGGAAGAATGCTTGTTACAGTCGAAAAATCTTACTCTTTTTCTCATTTCTTATTGCTGTTTGAATATTGATTGTTATTTGACATGTTTATTGTAAAATATTGTTATATATATCAAAAGAAAAAACACAAATGAAAGTAACAAATCTTATGTACAATTATCTATCATTGTAGTTGTCTTACATGGAAGAGGTAACTCAAAAAGTAGGCAGCATTCAATGAACTGGTATGTACAACATTTTAAAGTGAAGCATAGATATATTTTCATATTTCAATGTATCTTTTCTAATGATCGATAACTTAAAATAAGAACGAATAATGTTTGAAATATATATGAGTGGATATTACAGCAATAAGAATAGTCTTCGGACTGACGAGAAAGTAAACGGCGTACACAATAAGCCGTTAGTATCAGTACTGTATGATATTCAATAGATATGCAATACAGGGAGAGACTTGTGATGTCAGCCTGATAGAGCAAATTCACTTGGGACGTGTTGCTGAGGTAATACAGTTCACACAGTGCTATGCATATAAATAGATCATTCACATCAACCAAACAGCAATCAATTTAAAATAATCTTGTAGATTATTGATATTTAGAATGTTGTTACAGACATGTTTACACCATGATTTAATATAGAACATTGAAAATCATTTATTCATATATTAATATGAAAATCAAACATACTATTATTTCAAACTCTAAACGAATCTTCTTCTCGTAAAAGGCTTTTCTTTTCAGTGACCTTATTAAGCTATTCTATATAATCTATACAAGTTTGTATCATTTTTTGTTCACCTTTATACTACTGCTTGCTTAACTAGAACTCTCTTTTATTAACTGATTTTATTACAATTCATTCCTTTACATATAATTATTTACTTGTTTCAACATAATATACTCGTACTTAACTTCAGTTCTAGTGCGATGGTATATAAGCAGTTTTGGAGATATTTATTAATTTCATTTGTATATATATATATATATATATATATATGGTCACAGGGCTTCCGTTGGTCAAAGCAAAAACCTTCCTATCGCTATCCGCTCTAATTCCCATGGACTGGATTTTAATCACTGCTTCCGTGTCCAAGACCTTAATCAGATCCGTGCGCCGTCTTCTCGGGTTAATTTAAGAGCTTCAGAGGAGGAAATTATCTGTCTTCTCAAAGCCCGCTCTCCTCCTGGCCTCAACTTGTACCGTTTTTTTTTTTTTTAATTGTTCATGGCTTCATTTACTATTTTTCTCCTTCTGTTATTTTTACTTGCTTTTATTTGTTCTTTTTTAGTTATTTTTTTCTATGTAGTTAGTAGCTTACCTAGGGCGGCCGGCAGAGTGCGTGCGTGTTCGTCGCATTCGACTGACCACTCAGTTAGCTTCAGCTACTCAAAGGAACTACTTCTGCCCGATGACTACGAATGTCGAAATATCGTTGTGAGTTTTTTTTGGATGTGTTTTTATTTGTTTCTCTCTTTCCTGTGTGAGCAATATATATATATATATATATATATATATATATATATAAAGAGAGAAACATGAATGTAAACTAGATACTTGGACTTACTATCAGTGAGCCTATTTACCTTTTTTTCTGCCGACCTCTTTAATGTAGTCTTCTGGAATGGATAAGCCTTGGAAAGAAGTCAAATGCCAACTGGATATCTTTACTAAATATGAGCACGTTTGTCACAGCAAAAACGAAAAAAGTACTAGAAATACATGAAAAGATTGAGAAGAAATAATAAAAAACTTCTTATAATAAATAAAATGTAATCCAACAGGTAACCGTTAGGGACAAAATTACAATATTTATACTAACATTTGTGAAATATTGCGTGTTAATTTTAGATGATACTTAGAAATTTTGGAATAATAGTTTTATTTTTAATGAGGTCTTTAATAATTTTTATAATTATATGAGAGTTATTAGAAATTTTTGACTAACATTGTTAGGAAGTAATTTAGTTTATATGTTGAAAATATTCATTTTATTTACTTACGTTGATATATGTACAATTTACTAATTATTTATTTTTAACATGATGATGTTAACAGATTTTTAGCATTTTTAAAGTTTACATGATGTGTTCTAAAAAAAATGAATGCAATTGAATAATGAACAGTGTTCTATTCCTTTTTAAATAATGAAAAATTTATTTCAAATGGAGCTCTAGCGATAGGGAAATGGGACTAGCAATTTAATTGAGCGGGATTTGGGGTCTGATATCGTTTAAGTAGAGTTGCCCGACTAGAAGACAAGAACTACAGGCAATAACTTCCAAACTTCAGTTATATATCGATAATTAAATTGCCCAACCATTTTAGTTAAAACCTTTCGTCCAAATGTTTAGTGTATTAGGGGAAAATTGAGTTTGTATTGCAAGTGATGAACTAATCCATTTGAACACAGCCAATTATACGAGCTATTTAGGCCTAAATTGAAAATGGATATCACTTTTGGCTTAATTAAATTTTATGCTGTCGCCTATGTGTGAATTTTTACTTTTTAAAATTGTTAAATAATATTATAATGCAAGCGAATGTGGCTAAAATTGTGATAATTATGATAGGCAGTGACGTTGGAACGATCATTGCCACCCAAGAGTGGCAAGATTATCCGTTAACCTTCAAAATTCCTGAGAGTCCCCAAAATATTTATTTACATGGAATTACAATTAAAACAATTATAATTATATTAATTATAGACTGCTGTAAGTAGTCCCAGGACTTTCGCAACATTATATTGCAGTATTTATATACATATGCAGTCATCATCAAAGAAAACAAAAGATTTTTCAAAACAAAAACTTATAATTCAAATCATAAAAAAAATTCTTAAATTAAATTAAGTAGTTACACAAAAAAAATATAACACACTTTCCACCACTTTAAAAAAAATAGTTTTGAAAAACTTTAAACATATCTATTTTTAATTTTCAAATATTTTGGTTGAAAAATCATTTTAGAAACAGCATTATAGATAAACTATAAAAACACAGTTACTACCTTAAAAAGCCAATTTGGCATAACATTCAGATTTTTTTAAAATCCTTTTATGATTTTAACTTTTTTATAATTTCTATTTTTATACTCTCAATATGTAAAAATACCCGGGCTGTTTTTACACCCAGGCTAGTGCTGCACTGGTTAGACTACACGCTCCCTTTCTTTCTTGCTATGCCTTTAATGATGGGTCAATTAGAGAATGTAATTTTAATTAATAAAATCAAAATGAAGGTTACAGGTTCATATTCTGATTATTAGCCTAAATTAGTCACATGAGAGACTGAAAATCTTATGCAGGCCGTCCTTGGGAGGTGACGTAAAGCTGTCAGTTCGCAGCCGGTACAATGTCAAGTACTCGTAAATGATCTCTACTCTAATCAACTTGAGTGAGACAAAATTTAGTGCTCCCGATGTAGAATCAGCCCGATAATGTAGTTTCTCCATTACTGAAATAGGTGTCAAATAATAAATGAACCGCACTCTCCATCCCCTAGAACAGCGCTATAGGTGAGGGCCAAAATGGGAAGGCATTCAAATCAATAAGAGCAATGACAGTTAAACATAGCAGGGATTACAGCTTTCATAAAGAGTAGTTGATTTTGAATGGGATCTCAATGGAGAATACGATGAAAAAGAATACATCATTAAATCATTAGTTGTGCAATCCGTAATTGTGTGGTATTTACTAATTCTGAGGTAAAATGGATAAACCAACAAAAGTCTCCACACACATGAAGTTTTATTCAACGCGTTTCGAACACTTTGTGTTCATCATCAGGAAGACACCAAGGAAGTAGTACTGACGGGTTGGTCAAGTCAAGTTCGAAACGCGTTGAATAAAACTTCATTTGTGTGGAGACTTTTGTTGGTTTATCCATTTTACCTCAGAATGAATACATCATTTTGTTTTCAACGCCTGACTAAATGCGACTTAATAAACTCATAAATATATTTTTTACATCTTTCACATTACAAAATATTTAGAAGCGTCTTTTTCAGCAAATTTGTACCTATGCAATACATATATGCCAATTATTTGTAATTTTTCAAACAACGAAGACTTGATAAATCAATGCTCATAAAGCATTTATTACAGAATAATTTCATCTGTGATGCAACATCTTATTTAAATATTTAAAAAAAAAAATTTTTTTTTAATACACATTAAAACTAGAGTTTGATCTGGTAAGATGAAACTTGGATAGCACTATAAGATATAAATTGATAATGCTAGAGAATGAGTGACATGAAAAATTAAAATGCTCTCTTCTATAAAAGTTTGACAGAAAAAGTTAATTGACAAAAGAAAATCGCGGTGTCAGAAAGGATATTTTCATTTCGATTGAAGAATGGAGGAATTCCAGAGTTGAAAGTCTTGAGAAAAAGTATCTCGAAAGTCAGTTCTTCTCTTATTTGATAAAAAATGTTGAAACTTCATTCTAATATGAATAATAATGCCATAAAGATAACGTTAGTTATTATTAATTACAGTTAGTTATTATTTAGTTATTTATGTACTTTACCATTACATTTCTTTTTATTTAAATTTAGAATATTTTCTTTATTTCAAGCTTTTTTTTTTTAATTTTACATAAAATGTACACTTTTTTCCAAAAAAAATGGTACTCAAATTTTATAAATGAATATTATTAGTCTATACTTTTCAGACAGAACTCAACAATAATATTAAGCCAAAAGTTTACAAAAAAATTATTTTCATTTATTCACAGTTTATCACGGATAATTAAAAAAGTGTTGAAATAAAATAACAAGAAAGTCCTATTGAATCTTAGAAATGGCTTTTTTTGCTTTCATCATAATGAAAGGGTTAACTTGATAACTCAAGGGTTAACAGTTTAGGATGGAAAAAAATAGTGTCTACAAAGAACTTTGACAAAAAATTTGACTTTTGCATTACGCATAATTGTTCATGTTTCAACACCTCACTAAATGCGACTTAATAAACTCTAAATATATTTTTTAACATCTTTCACATTAAAAAGATGTAAAAAAGGTAATATATTACATTTTTTCCAATGTAATATATTATTATATTATTCCAAAGTAAATAATAATTGAATGTTATTATTATTATAACATTCAATAATTATATGTTACAATAGAATAACATTTAACTAATTGTTAAATATCCTAATTTAACAATTAGGTTCATCTACACTCTGAGGCAAATTTTTGTGTAAAATATTAACATTGTAATATTGTGAACTATAACGTGTACATAATCATTTGGATATATATTCATCCACCGACACAAACACACACAGACATCTTGAAAAAAAAGGTCATAAATCACTTTGGGGACGTAAAAACAAGTAAATCTTTCAAAATGTCAACACCGAGTTTTTTTACGATCACTATACTTTACCTATAGTAAAGTAAAATTCTATTAATTTTTATAAAAGTTATATTTTGAAGTTAATTAGATCAATAACGAAAATTGAAAATAATTAGCTAAAAGAAAGTGGAGGTTGAATATTCAGATAATTTTCAATCACTTATAATAATAATGGAATCGTGATATGATTAAGAGTTCTGCATAAATGAATTTCAAAGTCGTAAATCTTTCTACCAAAAATCCATTATTGATTTGAAAATAATTATTACTGCTATAAATTCACTGGAATATTTTTAAAGACCCCAAAATATTCTCTCCCATTTAATTAATTTATTTTATTAAAAAATAAATAAATATTAGGTTATATTAATCATCTATAAAACCAATAGGATGTTTGAAATTTAAGAGGAGCACGCCTTTATTAAATGAATGAGCTATTTATTTCTTCATTATTACTATTTAATAATAAATACGCTTCATATGAAGGCATTACCAATAGGATTACGATGATTGCAAGGGGAGAATTCTTCAAATGAAAAAAGAAAGAGAGAATAAGTTTTGCACACTGATGAAATAACAAATGATAGTTTTTAAAAAAACTGATTAGTGAGAAACAAATTATACTAATATGTTATAACTACAAAACGATTTCATGGCAATGATTAACTATTTAAGACAGTTGATCAGAAAGATGATATTTAGTAAAATTTAATCAATCATAAAAAACTTTAATGAATGGGATACTTCTATCGTATAATCGAAAAGGAATACTTGCAAAAACAACTTCGACAGTTTTTTTATGTGTAGAAATAATGAAAATCACACAACAATATACAGGGTACTTTACGTTGGGTATACTAATGTAGAGTCTAGGAGAACTCAATGTATACAATTAGTTGAAAAGTGTTATAATACAATTACTATTTTTATAATTATTGATTGAGAGATTTTATCATTATAACTAAATTTTTTGCTATATTTTGTTGTAATTAGCGTATACATTTTTATTTTGTAATCAGCATTGAAGAAAAAAAGACAATATTGTTGAATTTGTTACTATACATTAGTAAATATGTGCAAAATTATTTGCTGTGAAGCCAATTTTGGCAACAAATATCCTACAAGGGACAAACAATGCATATACTGATGTTTTATTTTCGTACTTTTGCCTTGTGTTCATTTAGGGGCATGTTCTATTGTTAGCTAAGAAGACCTATATACGATTCGCTATTTTTTTCAATCATAAAACTGATTATTAGCAATAGTTAATTTTAATGTAGTGCAAACAGTTATTATGTGGTATTTACTCATTGTAGGGTAAAAATCTAATGAAATGTTCTCCACATATAACAATTTAATGATATAAACAACGTGTTTCGAACACGTAATGTTCTTCCTGAGGCATTAACTAAAAAATACAATGACTCTCTGGTGTCATTGTATTTTTTAGTTAATGCCTGAGGAAGAACACTACGTGTTCGAAACGCGTTGTTTATATCATTAAATTTTTATATGTGGCGACCATTTCATTACATTTTTACCCTACAATAGTTAATTTATTTTGTTGAAGCCATTTAGTCAAAACAGACGCTTGATACGTTTATAAAATTGATAGAAATTGATTTAACTATTCTATATATATATATATCAATATACCTTATATTTATTTCATATGGCAGGTCCTAAACTTATCCTATATAGTGTTTATTAATATTCTTTTATTTGTTTCAATGAAATTAATAAACTTATATCTACAGAAAAAATCCTTACTATACTATTTACAGTTTTGTAAACTGAAATGTTCCTGTTTTCAGACACCAGTCTATCAACTTCTAAAAGATCTTATTGAATCGCTATGAATTATAAATTATTTCGTGATGGAATAAATATTATGATGGACGAGTCCTCAGGTCCTAATATACCCTATTAATAAGAGATCTAACAGTATAGCTTTATGTGTGTCACTCATTAGTCATATTCAGATAAGGTCGGGTAATGATTATTGGACATTCAATATTTTAACTACATAATAGTTTTCAAACCAAATAAAATATAAACGTAATAAAATATATAAGCAAAACATAAATAGTTATTTAAGAAAATAAATTTTATTGCTAAAACTAAGTCTGAATTTTTCTGTAGTCATTTGTTTCTGTAGATACAATAGAACAATCAACTATATATTTACAACACATGGATGGAAGAAATTGAGGACAATCCTTTAATGTTTTATTTAGAATGTGGCATTTACAATAATTTGTTACTGTACAACCAAAACTAATGGCATTGTTACGCCGTACATTTGGTGATAGATTGGGTCATGAATGTGTATTAATGAGGCTTTAGTTGTAAATGCTCTAATAGGCCATGCATATTCTCTCTGCTAATGGCTGAAGAGGCATGCCATTCTAGTTTAAACTAAATCAAATCACATATAATTCTGATGTCTTCTTCTACTATGACATTAGTAAATAAGAATTCAACGTGAAATGATCTTACTGTGCCCTCAGCATATTTAGCTCTAATGTTATCTTTAAATTCAACTGATCCATTTCATTTCAGGTGGTTGAAGTATTTAACGGGAGTAGCGCTGGCCCACTAACATTGGAGTAACATAAAACAACAGAACACCACCAAAACGACTCTGACAGTGATTACACCTATCACAAAAGAAAAAAAAGTCCCAAACAAAAAATATTCTAAAAGAAAAATAAATATTATGTAAGAAAACTCAGCATTACTATAAGTAAACTAGCAAACGTGACAGCCTTTGATGAGTACTTTTCAAAAATTCGGACATGATAAATACCATTATAAAATATCATTAGAAATAAGAGAATAGTAGAAAATAAAATTATTAGTTCAGTTTTAAATAAATGCCTCTATATACACCACATCAGCTGTCTATCCTTCAAGTTCATGGAAGAACAAAGAGTTGGAGTTTGTTGTTAGTTTCCCTGGCGACTTATTTACCGTTATTCCGAAAGAGACACTGACAGGACATTGTAGTCGTTTGAATGGAAACGGATAGTTGCTCGGAATCAATGGAATGCGTGGTACATGGTACGTGGAATACATACAGACTCCCCCAGTACCACACCCATTCATGACATTCGCCTCCATGGCGTACTAGTGCAGAGTACGAACTCAGAGTCGTATTCCGTTGAATATTTTCTTGGTATTCCATTTTCGTAATATGAAACTTGTTACTGCTATTTAATCGCAGCATTATTTGTTCCCCTACTTTAAGTTTTTGCTCATGGAGGAATCCAGAAATTCAACTGGATAATGAACTGTTTCCTCATCATTAATCACTCGGTTTACTGACTTGTAAGTTTTATTCTTAGTTTGATATAGTACATGAGCTTGTTTATTGCTCGTTCACAGTAATGCTGAATAGATGGCAGATATTGAACTTCGGGAAACAACTTTCAATTATCTCTTGCTGAGAGCTTAAATGCAAACGAAATTAGTATCAACTAAAAATACCTACTTGTCATACTTCTATATTTTCAAAATAAACAATTCATTCAGTTAGTCAAAGACAGTTTAAATGTTCAAAAGATCGCTTCTACGTTAAATTTCCGTCCATTCAAAGCTTAGATTTTAAGTCAGACATACATAAACCTCCGCTCAGATTTCATCAAAAAATTCCAAAAAAGACTTCTTTTAGAGGATCTCAAAACATGTAAATCCGTAAATGTCTTTCTATCAATTGTTTCATGGTCACTATACTTTACTTATAGCAAAGTAAATATAAGTAATGAATAAACAAAACAAAAAAATTGGGAAAAATAAATTATAAATATTATTCAAAAAATGATAATACACTAAAAATATTAGAACAGATATAAAAATAAATAATCAAATAGATAGAAAGTAAATTTAATTATTTAACAGTTGAGATTGATACCATTAGGAGAACAGGCTCAAAAATATAAATATATGCTTCTTCGGAAGCTTTTAGAGCTACATTGTATCCTTGGGTCAGGCATTTGATTGAGTACATAGTCACAAAAGCAGGCATAAAGCCAAGTTTTTGAGAATATTCATAGATTTCAATGTTACTGTATTGACCAACCCAAGTGAAGTTCTGTGACAATTCATAGGCCGGCCAGCATAGTGGGGACTAGAACGGAGTAAAATGCATCACATCTAGACAGTCCAAACTGTAAATGTAGGACGAGAAGAAGGGTAGGTATTATTCATGACTGAGAAAGTGAAGAAGGGCACGGGATAATAAAGGGACTGACAGCCACGATGTCCACAAATATACAACTCCACTAGCAGTAAAAAGATTTAAGCTAGAATAAAGAATAAAATATCTGTTAAAATAGACATACAATTAAAAATTTGTACCTATAAGTTAAATCATCTCATTTGCTTCTTTATTTAATTTCTTAATGAATTAGCCCAGTCTGTTGTGACTTAGTAGTAAAATTTCTATTAATATTCTTGAATTTGGTAAAATGAAACAGCAGATAGCCCAAATTTTCTTTTCATATAAATAAATCAGGGTTTATATAAATGAGTTCAAAATTACTTAGACATCTGAGATTATCAGTCAACTAACATTCAAGTCACCTTCTTCCTATTTTTCCTGAAATTAGAAAAAAAAACGTTTTTTAGCCAATATTCTGGATTTGAGTGTCAACTATATTATATTCAGCTCAATATATTAAATACTGTATTAATTCTAACAATAAATTTTATATCCTTCAATTATTTACACACTATTTTTATTTGTATACTTTTCTTAAATGAAAGTTAATAATAAGTAAAAAGTATATGCTGATATATAATGTTTAATTTTGTATTACTAAAGATCAAACAAAGATACCCAGCTTGGTTTTGATATATCACTTGTGAAGAGAAGTAGTAACCTTCCTATAACCGCAACTAACCTGCTCTATGAAAACCTTTGTTTTGCGCGCTAAATCAATGAATGGATTTGTAAAACTTTAACTTTAGTTTTTATAAGAGGTATTACAGGACTAAGTGCACTGGTACCTATTTTTGTTCTAAGCCAACATGTTCTATTATATTATATTTTGTTCTAAGTCAACATGTTCTATTAAGGACATTATAAGTTTTAATATAAATATCATTGAATAAACCCATATTATGAGTAAACATGATTTGAAAAAAAAGTTACCTCATTAACTATCTACATATAACACCATTAAAATTATGAAGCTCTCATTAGTGACTTTATTCTCAATTAAGAATTTATATGATTAAAATAAGATAAAATCAGTTTTTCGGTAATTAGTTATAACAATTATTTTATAGAAAATGTTGACAAATCACTGTTTATAGTTATTTATAAAAAGATTTCATATTAACACGTGAAATAACAATCAATGATCAAACCACAATATGAAATGGGAAAACAATATTTAGATCACGTCTTGATCTTAGTCTTGTTTTCCTATTTCATATTGTGGTTTGATCATTTATAGTTATTTAGGATAGTTATGCCTCATATCAGGGTTTAAATTTCCTACGAAATATTTCATTATATTGATGTAAATAATGAACATGATCTTTGTTGGTATGTTCGTTTCTTTCACCTGCACATATAGAATTACAGATGTACAGTATAAGAAAAATATAATTTTATACAACTTTTTGCAATAGACAAACCTTATTTTTCAGTTGATTTACATCAGAATACATAAATTTAACTTACTCATGGTTCTCAATGTAGTGATCCTTATAGTCTACATGATATAGTTCATAAATCCCAGCTTTATGTATTTCTTGCTCCATACAACATCAAAATGTCCAAATGAACCTTACTTAGATCTAATGTGACTTAAAAGTAACTCAGCAAACAAAGATAGTCCATTCCTTACACAAAGAATCATTCAGTTTTACGCTCCGTCCTTCAACCTGAGGAGATCTCTCTCACTTCGTCCTCTCTTCTAGTCTACTCCTGATGACGAACAACAGTTCAAAATATTAAATTCTGTAAGTGTTCTTTTTATTCTTTTTTCTATGTTGTGCTTTGTGTAATTTAAAGTTTTAGTCCTTGTGGACAGTTTCTTATATTTTGTTAATATACATGAATGCAGACTACAAAATTATTATAATTTTTTTAACGATTGTATATAAATTACTAATGACAATTATTATAACATATGCAGGAAATAGACAAAACTAGAATTCTTTACACTGCAGGGTTAAAATTTTATATTATTTTTAAACCGAGAAAGAATAATTGAAATAACAATAGTCATATATACTAAAATGATATATTCCCACTAGATTGGAGCAAATATATTATTATTTCAATTTTAAAAAATTAATGGGATTCTGTCTGTTCGGTGTTTTATCTCTTCCTAGTTCATATTACTATTTTAAAGCTGCCTCAATTACCTACGAAGATAAATGATCCATAACAGATACTATTTATCTTTCAGACTGACGAGGCAAGCTTCATGATTTTACAATGAGCTATAAATTAGCTAAATCCTTTTACATAGATCATAAAAGAGATCATAGACCCAAAGTGGGGAACCTGCGGCCTTTTGAACCGTGAAATGTGGCCTTCTACAGTTTGTTGAGAAAAATGTTTCCAAATATAAAGAATTACAATTATGGTAATAAAGACAAAAAAATTCTAGCATTTAGAAAGAAGACTATTCATTAATCATTGCTTGAAAAGTCTAAGCTTTTGGAAAATAATTTTCCTGGGTTAACAAATGTAATAAACGAAGGCAATAAGGACACTACTGAATCTTTTGAAAGATGCAAAACAGATTTATCATGTACTGATCTAGTAATATAATGATAGATCAAGTATTTTACAATATAAATATTATATAAGAATTTGCTTATCTATTCTTGGTGGCCTTTTGGGGAAGTAGACGGTGCTAAAATGGCCTTTACTCCAAGAAAGGTTCCCTACCCCTATCATAGACTAATTCTGTGCAGCTATTTAATATGAAAAAAATAATTATCATTGTAATATTGGTCTATAGAAATCATATGATATATGGTTTCATACATTATTGGACATCTTATAAACTATTAATTACAAGTAAAACTGTTGTTAATTTGACAAACACTTATTCTTAATGTTTTGCTTTTTGGTGTCGCGCTGACCAGATTGGGCATCCTGTGACATCGCGACAAACTGTAGCGTTTTCCTTCTGTCATTGAGAACTCGACAACAAAATATGTATACAAAAAACTAGTTTCTAAATACTCCTGCATTTTTCTAATCAAATAAAACAAGAAGTATTTTTTTATAACAAATAAATAGATTGACCAAGACTAAACTGTAAAGCGATTGCCTCTATTTGGAAAGTTGCCTGATGAAATTACGAGTAAGCAATTTCGACTCTTTCTTATTCTCTCAGACCTCTTGATGAACTCCAACATTTTTCCAACTCCTCATCCATCACTGAAACCTCCAAAATATTGTTGATATTATATTTATTTTAAAATTTTTTTTGTCGCAATAATGTCTACAATTGACTTAAACAGTCAAGATATAACTTTCAATCTTACTAAACAGACCATAATATATATTTAAATAATATGAGTAATATTAAACTAGCTAATCTACCTTGCTTTGCCCGGCAAACAACTTAATTCCAACTCTAATAATAAATTAAATATAACGAAAAGAATTTTAATTTTCTATAGTTCCGTTACACTAACTTTTTTGAGTTAAACGAAATTAATACAGAATTTAAATTATGGATTACGCAAAAAAGATATACTCTAACCTTGATTATAAATTGGACACATTTTCTAATAAAACTGATAGTTGATAGAAGAGATTAAATAAATAACAAAAAGAATATTTTTTACTGAACAATACATCAAGAAATGTTGATTGAAGTCTTAGCTCTTTAAATCTGATATGTCTTATCGATTAAATATAATGACAGGAATTTTAAACCCACAAATCGTATCAATTAGGATCCAGTCAGTTGAAGAGGCTAAACCATATCACATTAGATTTCATTCAATAATTTCAATTTGAAGACTTCATACATTTTAAATGTTTAATTAACATTTCTGGTACCTGGTTGTTTCCAATTGAAAAAAGCATGTGAAAATATTAGAAGTTGGTTATTCATAAGCAATAGCCTACTTGCGGCCACTATTACCAATTAAAGTCAAAATGTAAACAAAAAGGTTAAATTTGAACTTTATGTTACAACTTTATCTATTATGATATTTTTTGGGATATTTGTTCGGTAGCACCTGAACCACAACTCTGATTTTAAAAAAAAATACAAAAACCTTCTTGGGGATGTACCTAATAATTTCCAAAATTTTCACGACGATTGGATGTATGGTTTTTGAATCTATCAAGTACAGACAGACAGACATACATTCATTTATATATATATATATATATATATATATATATTGGTATACTTTGGGAGCAGACCTTCTTTTAAACATACCTCATTTATGTTTAAAAGAAGGTCTGCTCCCAAATATGTTTAAAAGAAGGTCTGCTCCCAAAGTATCCTTGAGAATGGTCAACGTAGACCGAAACGTCGGACTTGTGTAATATGGAAAATACATTTAAACATAAAAAAATCGGTGAGTTAATTTATATGATACCAAAAAGATGGAAAAGTAGCATTCGAAATCTTGAAAAGGTATGTAGAAAACATACTAAACTTAATGTTGGCAAGATATTTAATGAGGTATATATATATAGATATAGATACAGATAATATATATTTAAATAATAATATGTGTTAAGTGTAGTTTTTAAATTACTATTGTTATATGAATGTATGCATTATCATTATTGTTTTTATTAAACAAAACTTTTCATATTTTGAAATCTACTCTATCATAATTCATTACTTCTTTTTAAAAACAGACTCATTTTAGTGTCTCAAAGAAAACAAATTATTGTTCTGTTTCAATTGGAAAGTATATTCCTTAAAATACCTTTTATAACTATTTTTTAAATATCACTTTTATTTTGAAACCATATATATTAAATCAACATATTACTTTATAAATGATTTTAATATTTTTTGCTGACTACTAAAACATGAAATAAGTAATAGTAACTACAGTTAGTTGTGTAATACAATTAAAATATGAATCACTTAATAAATTTGGATTAGGAAGTCTCAAAGTTCGTGAGGTAAACTATAAATAATGTATTAACAAAAAAGAAACATAAAGGATCACATCACGTACATGTAATGTAATGTAATAGTGCAATTCAGCTAGCTATAAACTCAGGCAGAATGTGGTTCAACTTATAACTTTCTGGTTTGAATATGGTTCTTTTTATTGTTCAGATGCCTGATACCCTAGTAAAATAAACTGAATCAGCTACCTGGTTGTTATGCCACTTGAATGAAATGTTAAACCATAAGTATAACTATGCTATGAGTTCTGAAAACTAAGAAATAAATTTTTATGTGCAATCCGTAAGAATTGCTTATTTATTGTTTTATCCTGCTTACCTCCATGGTACTATCTTTCAAAAACAATATCAACGTCATTTATTGTTTATTGTTTAATTTATTATTATTTAGTTTAATTATTTATTGTTTATTTATTTATTGTTTAATTAGATGGCTAATTAAAACAGCTGTCAGGTGGTGTTTTTTAAGTTGCATGGAAGTCTTAACGACGGTTATTAACTGTTATAGGTATTAATGACTTTTAATTCTGATCAAAACAAAATTTTCACATACTAGAAATTGGGTGAAAAATTGATATCAATCATTCATTACTTACGACAGACTATGTGGCTTATCAACGATTGGGACACTGTAGAAAATATTGAAAACTTTTTTTTTATTTAAAACTAGCAAACGTACCCGTCTTTGACGGAATCAAAAATTCTATTATACTTGGTATTCTAAAATATAAATTATAGTATTATACTAATACTACAATTAGAAGTTATAGAATAGTAGAAAATACCATTATTAGTACAGTGCTAAGCAAATGCCTCTGTATACAAAGATTAGATTTTAAGTTAGACATACACAAATCTACAATCAATGTTTCAGCTTTATATGTCTTATGGTAGAAATATTTTTTGGACAAACCGACAGACAGAAATTATTCTAAGGGTACATGTGGCTACTCTGAACTATGAAACGTAAAGAAAACTTGAAATGAGTTAGTTCTAATTAACGTGCTCCCAGTCAAAAGCTAGCACGCAAGCCACTGGGCTACTCTGGTTCCATACCTTACTTTATTACCAGTGTTTATATTACGCAAATATTAAATTAAAAAAAAATATTTTTGTTGTATTTATTTATAATACATTTGCACTACTGTCATCGGCGAGCAAGCAAGCTACTGGCTACCCTGGCTAGATCCCTTTACTTTATTACCATCTTTTATATTATCCACATTTTAAATTCAAAAAAATATTTGTTTGTTACATTTATTTATAATACATTTGCACTACTGTCATCGGCGATCACGCAAGCCACTGGGCTACTCTGGTCCCATACCTTACATTATTCCCAGTGTATTTATTAAGCAAATATTAAATTAAAAAAAAGTTTACAGTTATATATAATACATAGCAAACGTACCCGTCTTTGACGGAATCAGAAGTTCCTGTTTTGGTTTATTGCCGTGTGCCTATGCCTTTTGGCTATACCACTGAGGAATCAGAAGTTCTGTCATTTTTGGTATTTCAAAATGTCATTAGAAAATATAGAATAGTAGAAAATACCATTATTACTACAGTGTTAAACAAATGTCTCCAGCTATTACACTACATTAGCTGTCTGTCCTTCAGGTTCATGGTAGAAGAAAGAGTTGAAACCTCTGACCGTTGAGCATGTAAACTACATTTGACCATGTGAGAAAAACTTGGTTTTGCTACCTTGTATTCCTGCGTTAGATGAAGTCTCCCTTTGCGACTTAGTTAACGTCATTGCGAAATAGACTCTGACCGGAATTTGCAATCATTTCAACGTAAACAGACAGTGGCTCGGAATCAATGGTATGTGAAGTATACACACAGACTCCCCAATACCACATCCAGTCATTATGTCCGCCTCTATGGCATATCTGTGTAGAGCACGAACTCAGAGTCGCGTCCCGTTGCACAGTTTTGGGCACTCATGTTTCGTAACATGAAATTTGTTACTGCTACTAAATTGCAGCATGATTGGTGCTCTACTTTAAGTTTTTACTCATGAGCAGGCAGTCCAGGAGAAATAAATTCAGAGTCAAGAAATTCAATTAGATAATGAACTATTCACTAATCTTCATCACTAATCCAATCTCTTTACTGACTTGTAAGTTCTTTCCTCGGCTTCATATAGCGTAAGAACTTGTTTGTTGATTTCTTATGCCTGTTCATATTAAGGGCTGAGAATTGCTCGTTTACAAAACATTTATTCTCAATAGATAGTACATCCTTAACTCTGTGAAACACCATTACGCAATATATTCATATGCTCAATTGAAATTAAAATCAACTAACAATACCTACTTGCCACACCTGTGTATTTTCAAAACAAACTTGTCTGTGAAGTTAGGAAGATACAGCTAAAAGCCCCATAACTTCGCTTCTGTACTGAATTAATAATTTATTTAGAGCCCATATTTTAAGTTAGGCACACACAAATCCAGTGTCAATGTTTCAGCTCGCTATGTCTTATGGTGGCTGAGTTTACTTGTGACAAACATTTTTCCATTAAACGTCCATAACTTCACTTCTACGTTGAATTTCCAATCAATTCATAGCCTATATTTTAAGTTAGACCTACACAAATCTACTGTATAAGTTTCAGCTTTATATGTCTTATGGTAGCTGAGTTTACCTGTGACAAAGTTTTGCGGACAAACCGACAAACCGACAAACCGACAAACCGACAAACCGACAAACCGACAAACCGACAAACCGACAGAAATTTTTCTAAGGGTGGATTCGGTTTCTCCAATGTATGAAACGTAAAGAAAACATGAAATGAGTCAGTTCTAAGCAATGTACAGACAAAATCATTATTTTATTTATAAAGATTCTCTCTATTGATTAATGAGGTCAGAATTGATAAAATTACTTAAACATTTATGAACTTCTATAAATGAAAACTTCTGGATATTCGCTATTTGGTTCCTCTTGACCTAACTCATACATGAAACATTATGAGCACCAGAATGGCATTGCGTTGGTGTCATTATAGATACCTACTAAACTTGAGCAGCTGTTTTATGCAGATAACCTGCATTCCATCTCTGTCAGAGACAAACACTAAGCTGATAGTTAAAAAACCGAAGAAAAATATATTAAAGTAAATATATATCATTATATTAAAAATATTACCTCGTGAGTTATAAAAGCATATATGATTGTATTCATAAGTGCTACTGTTAGAAAGCGAACAATTTTGGTTATTTTTACAGCCATCAATTTTGAGTGTACTTCATACGAAAAAAATCTTACTATTTTACAGTTCCTGCAGACTGGTGGAATATAGGATCCTATTGTTTCATTTGTACTTGAATTTATGTTTTATGCCAGATAGAGAGGTGTTGATGGTTCAAACTTAAATCATTATTGGATGTGTGATCCCTTTCCATTTTTAGGCATTTCAAATGATTTCAAATCCATTAGACTACTGTATCTAAGGCTTCTGTTAACAGAAGGTTTAGATCAGTGGATTAGTGATAAATTCTATTTCAGTTTTTTGAAATCTGAAAAATTTCAGATTTTTATTAATTAACAGATTTTATGAATTTCACATTTTTCTCTTATTAACAGGAGAGCTGGGGTACTTGTTTGTGAAAAAAAAAAATAAAAAAATAAACATAACACATGTAGTCAGTTTAAAATAAACTCAATCCGAATGATCCTATGGAAGTCAAACAATCAGTGTATTCTCAATTACACCAGAAATCGAAAGTTACCTTTAAGTTTTGATAATGAAAGTAAAATTGACATGCCGCGAGATATGCTACCTAAATTGCAAAATTCAGACTTTAAAGTGAATAGTGTCTCATATAAGATCCAATAACATATGTGGAAATTAAACATTCAGACAATTTCTTAATATACCTGTCGTTATTTTTACTTGAGAGTTTTTAAAACACGATGTATACAACACTCTGATATTTATTAAATAAATTTGATAAAATAGAGGCATGTTTTCTTAATACTTGATGTTGTGCTATTATCAAAACATTATTGCTATAACTATTTCTCCATTCATTATTTTATCTTCTCGTATTAATGAAGAAGTGATATAAATATCACAAAAAAATTAAAAGAAGTCGAACTATATATGGTTAAAAATTTGTTGAAAACGAAGGAACATAAATAAAATATTTATACGTATCTTTAAATAATATTAAATCAACATAGTTTATAATGCAATTATCAAAGGAAAATTTATGCAAAATTGGTTATATTTTAGCACTTACTTAATAAAGTGTTCATACTAAGTAGCTATAGGGAAATTTTCAATTTGTAAAAGAGAATATTTAAAATGGTTGCCTATTGAACCTCAATCAAGTCTGCAATGGATCTGGGTTCATTTTGGGCCTAAATTAAATCCAGCCAATTTTTTTTTTAACTTTCAGTAGATTTAATTACAATCCAAGGCAGCATTTATCTGGAAACGTGATAGAATTTAACTTTGTAATCAAATGTTATTTTCAATCAGCGGCCTTTTTTTTTTTTTTTGCTTATATCCATGATGACAGCAAAGCTGTATTTTAATAATAGCAAAGTAGAAAACAGTTTTGTTAAGAGTTTTGAATCATGTAGGTTTATAAACACTTGAAGTTGTCCAGAACTATTTCCTATAATATTCTATTTAAGTAGCCATACATTTCAAAATCCATTTCTGAATTGCTTGAATCTACTTCAATATTTGCATAACTTATATATACTTATTCGATAAACATACACATTTTTGCTCAATTTTGTTAAAATTGTCATTATTCATCAATTTTTCTGACCAGCACGTTTTTCAATACCTTCCAAAGAAAAATAATTTATGTTATTGATATTTAAATATTCTGAACTTCAGAATATTTAAAAATTTCTGAAATTCAGAATGAGTTCACATTCATTACTTGTGCAATATGTTATAGTGTGGTATTTTACTTATATTGGAGATTTTCAAAAATTACGTCACCACAAAAAAAAGAGTTTAATATTAAAACTAAAAAATGCGTTTCGAATACTTAGTGTTCTTCTTCAGGTTTACATATGCTCTATTGAGACTATATCTGCTTTCAAAAGTGTAGATGTAAACCTGAAGAACTCTGAGTGTTCGTCTATTTTTTGAGTAGAGACGTAATTTTTGGAATTCCCCAATTAAAAGGTAAACTCAGTCCACATGTTAATACAAATGGAACTTAATTCTTGTTCTTTTTGCTAAACATTGTCTTTGTAATTTAAGAAAGAAATAGAAGTTATATCAACTTATTTTTTTACGAAATTTATATAATTCGTAAAAATATGATAAATATTCGTTAGTGGATATTTTTCTACGATTGTAGTTGTCCTTTAACTGTTTTTTTTATTATTATTATTTGAGGGGGACTAACACTGCGTCTTAAAAAAAAACTATTGTACTTTCCCTCTTCTGTACTAAAGTACTCCAGCAGTTAGCTTCAACGCCTCCAAGAAGCTCAGCACTTTTCCTGGTTCCAGCGATAAAAGTTTTTCAGTGGATTGTTGAGTGTCACGAAGCACCTGACTCTCTTGCAGCAAAGTTGCCTTACAAGTTATCTGCAACGGTGTTTCTTCCACTTTGCAGAATCTGCACAAACCATCATTGATAATGTCCATTCAGGCTCCCTATGTTTCGGGAGAAATTAATGTCCTTTCTCCTTCTTCGGGATGGTCTTCTTCGGGTCCTCAGGTGCACTTGTGGGAGGTTTCCACTAGTTAGCGCTTTTGGACCCTCTCCGCAGGATGGTCTCCAGACTTCCTTCTCCTTACAGCGGAAAATCCCTGTAGCTCTATCGGTGGTATTTTGTCCGCTCCGGCAGAGCACCGCATACCGGAGTAATGCTATTTACTCAAGAGAGTCGTCTGGTACCCTTGAGGCTCCGTTAATAATACAGAAACCTCTGTATCATCCATCCTTCGGCACGGATCTCATAACACCTTAGATTAGGGCTGGGATAAAAGGAGGGGATTTGGGGATTAGGAAGGATGGGAAACGAAGGCGGTCAGGCCCAGCCCCTGATCACCTTCTCCTCTTCTTTCGTTTGTCCCTGCATATAGCAAGTTAACAGGGTAGTCTCGTGAAGGCCGAAAGTCGGAGTTGAGTGTTAGAGGCTATTAGAGGCGCTTAATCACTCCATTACCACCCCCATCAGCGGCCTTAGAAAACAGCGATAAATACTAAATATCAGCGATTCAATTTTCTTCAAGATTCCAAATTAAATTAAACTTAACATACTAAGTTATAGTATCATAGATAAAAGTCAAAATTTGGATTATTTTTAATTGATTCTTTATAAAATTATTTCTAATAAATATAAGTTTCAGTTTTAGGTCATGAACTATTGATTTAAGTTTGTATGTCTTAATACTGATAGTAATGAATAATGAATTAATAATTTAATTGATACAACTATTTTGGTTATGTTATATAAATTTTTATCACATTCAATGAGTCAAAGACAATTATAGTACCATAAACAAATAGTGATAAAGAAATAGTAATTGAAATAATATAAATAAAGAGTTCTTACTCAGTATAATTTGTTATCTTACAATTACATTTTATATTATCAAAGTTAGTTTCGCCAAATTTTTGTTTATTATACTATAAGTTTAAGTCTTTTGGTTTTATTGATTAAATGAAGTATATTAAAAAAAATAAATATTATTATCAGATAGTATTAAGTTGCCGTTTTTTTCTGTAATTTTTGTTTAGTAAACACTTCCTAGAGTTTTAGAATTAGACTCTGCAAATTATGTATATTATATACCTGCATAAACGAAGTTACTTGGAAAAGTACTTTTGATTTAAGTATGAAAAATATTTTTAAAGTAATGTCAGATATGAGATATGTACATTACAGATTTGTTTTCAAACCATTATTTCACATTCAATAGTTTAAATTTTTTGAAAATTTTTCTAATATCTTATGTAAATATTTGTCACGGTGTAAAGAGATTGCCTCTATTTGGAAAGTTGCATGATGAAAGCGCGAGTGAGCAATTCCGACTCTTTCTTATTCTCTCAGACCTCTTGATGAATTCCAACATTTGCCCAACTCCCTCATCCATCTCCAGATATCTGATTTATTTTATTTTTTTTTTTTTTTTGTTGCTGGAAATTTCAAAGAGCTTTCCACTTTCTATTTAATGAAAATTCTTGAGTGCATTTTAGTTTAACTGAAACACCTAATATATTATATATAAAATATATATGATAACAACACTTTAAAAATAAGCTTTAAAAACAAATCATCTTTTAACGTTAGTAGTCTAACAAAATTGAAGTACATAGTTTTTAGCGCGTTTAGAAACTAAATTGTTATTAAGAAAGAAAAATGTATATCCAAAAAACATTTTTATAGAATATCCTAAAACTAACAGAGATACCGAATACCTTGAAATTTTCTATTGTTAAGATATAAAACTGGGTATTCTTTGTAACAGATACAAAACCTAAGGCCCTAAGTTTAACAAGAGGTATAATAAAAATATACTAAGTTGCTCTAGATAAATTATTTTAAGTTTGTTATAATTCAAACTATTGGTACTGACACAATAAAACAAATGTATTAATTAAGTTGGCTCATATTTGATTTCAGAAATAGATAACGAATATTATCTATTTATAATAATAAGAATCAATATAAAAAAATAACTAAGTAAAAAACAATGAGTAGATATAAAACTCATTCTATTTTGTATGAATACGATAATACGTTACTAGAGAGTTTCATTGTACATGTACATGATAAACGATAAAATATAGGAAAACTAAACTGATTTTAGGCTACTCCAAGATTTAATATTTATAAAAAAATATATATAATTATTTCTAATGTAGTGCAATCAGTTATTATGTGGTATTTACTCATTGTAGGGTAAAAATCTAATGCAATGATCTCCACATATAACAATTTTTAATGATATAAACAACGCGTTTCGAACACGTAGTGTTCTTCCTCAGGCATTAACTATAACTCTCTGGTGTCATTGTATTTTTTAGTTAATGCCTGAGGAAGAACACAACGTGTTCGAAACGCGTTGTTTATATCATTAAAAATTTTTATATGTGGAGACCATTTCATTAGATTTTTACCCTACAAAGATATAATTATTTATTAATGTTTTACAAGTAATTTACATATATAAACTGTAATATATTTTATAAATAATTATTTCCCACTAGTATTACATATATTATTTGTTATTATTAGTATGTTATTATGATATTTATGGTGTTTATTGCACATTGTTTCATCTACAGTTTCTGCAAAGAAAGAATCTTAAATGTCATACAATTTAAAAATGCATGATTTTTAGAGATTTGTAATTGCATATTAAAAACTTTCTAACTTATTTAAGCTTACAACAAATATTTGTGGTTTGACAAAAATTTTACAATTAATCTGCAGCTTTCAATAAACAGATTACTATTAAAATTGTATAAAACAAGATTGTAAGGGAAACATTTTATTGCAGGATTAGGGGAGGGTTTTGTTTTAGGAGGGCAAAAGTTTGATTTATCAAAGGAAAATATTTACTATTTTAAAAAAAAAAAATAAAAAACTTTTAATGTAATTCTTTTAACAACAACTTTATTCAATCTACTCTATCCAGTGTTTTTCGTTATTGAGATGTACGGTGTTTATTTTCTTTATTGAATTAAGTTATTGCTGATAAAACAAAACTTTTACAAATTGCTAACTATATTGAATTTAAGGAAATCGATTGTTCATGAATACGAATTCACAGGGATTTTATGTTTCACATTCAGTGATGTTTTATTCCTACCATATTTAATAATTGCGTCATTCTGTTTGAAATATAAATCTTTCCTTTCATCATGAAACCGTTTGTGGTTTAACAACTAATTAATTATGAACTATAACTTCCAACACAATTTCGTTAAGAAATGTATTTCTCCAATCCAGTGAATAATATTGATCATTACCACAGCAGGATTGAGGTTTAAATCTAAAGTAATAATAAGCATGTATGTATCTGTCTACAAATTAGCTTACATAATTGAAACGATTAAATGACATTCGAATTGAACAGAAAATTATACTATTGCAATTTTTTTTAACACCTACTTTTGGTTAAGAGACTAAAATACTTTATTTTTTACACTCATTTAAAACAATATTAGAGCATAGTACTTTTCTATTTCAACTTGTCTGTTTTCTATGTGTGCACTCTTATAAAACATAATTGTATGACCTCTTGAAAAGCTTTAAAGAATTCCATTCTAGGTAATTTCACATGCATAATTTAGATCAAATGTATATATCATAACCTGATAGCAAAATCAGAAAATTATTATTTTTAACGTAGTGCAATCAGTTATTATGTGGTATTTTACTCATTGTAGGGTAAAACGTTAATGAAATGGTCTCCACATATAAAAATTTAATGGTATAAACAACGCGTTTCGCACACGTAGTGTTCTTCCTCAGGCATTAACTAAAAAATACAATGATTTTTGCTTAACTGCAATTAACTGGAAAATATCATTTTATTTTTTACTTACGTGTTCAAAACGTGTTGTTTATTCCATCAAAAAATCATGACAAATGATTTCATGTCTATTATTCTTGAATTACTCTAGAGTCTACATTATATGTTTCTGAAAAATGTATCCAAAATTTTTCTTTATCGAAGTTTCGTCCAGTGTCAAATACTTCATAATAAAACATTTTTATGTAAATTTTTCGTCTACATTTGAAGACATTATGAAGGCTGCATCAATACAGAATTAATTACAATACTATGGTAAAATGAAAGTTACATTTGTAGTAGAGATAAGGGAAAATTGAAAAATCCATCATCATCAGACACTTTACCAAAAATTTTTGCAATTTCGGACAACGCGATATTACTAGAAAAGGTGAAGTTTTTGTACTCCTAAAATTTATTCTGCAAATACAGTTGACTTACTCCATTTTAAATAGATTTTGTTAATATTAAACGAAAATACTTAACTGTGTCACTGTGAACATCATTCGTGATATTCAAAGCACTTTGATTGGTCATTATATTTTACTTCCGACTGATTTTCAAAAGACTGGATTTACAATTAAACCTCTATTTTGTTGTTGTCAGCCAGTTGAAACAGCTGACGTGTTAATTAGAGATGCCATTTTCTAAATCTCTCTTCCATCTTGACTCCCTTTTGACAACTTTTAATCATTCCCTCCTCTTTGCGTCATAATTACTAAAAACACAACTTTATGAGAAAACAAGATTTCTTCGCCTTTGTAAATTGTTTTTAACACTTTTTAACTTGATAAAAAACAAAAGTTATATACTAATTATGAAGGTAAAAGTTTTACCAAGTTTTTTTTTTCTTGTAGATATTACTAAACATTTTTATTTCAGTATTTAATTATTAGTTTTCTGTAAAATATTTTCAACTACATGGTATCAATTACTATATTGATGTTCAACTATAAAATAGTATTTATTCGAGAACTGATTATATTTATTAAATGAGACCTCGCTCAAGTTTTCAGAGTCGATAGGTGTCACTTTTTTTGCTCAATGAATACGGAGGGCCTGCATTTTTTTCACTTTTTGTAGTTTATTCATGCATAACAGGAGGCAAAACGTCGGTTTATTCATAACTCAAAGGGCTGAATAGACCTTTTCAGAACCGATAACTCAGGTTCTGAATAAACCTGAATAAATCGGTTTATTCAGACTTCCATTGAACACATTAGATCTGGTTTTAAGGTATATGGTATTAAGGTATTAAGGGATATATGGTATTAAGGTATATATGGTATTAAGGTATGTGTGTCATAAGGTATATGGTATTAAGGTATTATGTATGGTATTAAGGTATATGGTATTAAGGTATATATGGTATTAAGTCATGTGGTATTAAGGTATTAAGTATGGTATTAATGTATATATGGTATTAAGGTATGTGTGGCATAAGGTATATGGTATTAAGGTATATATGGTATTAAGGTATTATGTATGGTATTAAGGTATTATGTATGGTATTAAGGTATATATGGTATTAAGGAATGTGGTATTAAGGTATATATGATATTAAGGAATGTGGTATTAAGGTATATATGATATTAAGGAATGTGGTATTAAGGTATATATGGTATTAATATTATATGGTAAAGCCATGTACACCATTATGTTCAATACCATATATTTTATATTCCCTCAATTCAAAACCCATCAAGGTTCTACAGCATACTAATTCATGGAAAGAAAATAGATTTTCTGATTTCAAATTAATTAACAAAATACCTAATGTTGTAAATTTATTGTATATTTTACACCATTTAACGGGATTTTTATATTCTTATGAGTCACTGCTTAGCCATAAAACAACCACGTATGTCTTACTTAGCGTTATGTATGAGTATATATACTTTAGTGGCATATTGAACGCAACTTCGTCAACATACTTCTAAAACTCAACATACATTATTATGCATATATGAATGATTATTCCTCACCAGTGTTTCGTATTCATAATGTAAATTATAAACACACAAATCGTTTTTTCCAAACTTTGTGGTTCAACGTAACACATCCATAAGGCTATTCTGATACTTCAAAGATTAAGTATTTTGAAACTATTTTCAAATATATAATAGTGACAATTTTATTAATAGATTGTAAGAATATATAGTTTTTTTGGCATTTACGTTATGTTTTAAAAAAGATTTCACATAGACACGTGAAAGAACAATCAATGATCAAACCACAATATGAAATGAGTAAACAAACAAGACTAAGATCTTTGAACCGTAACTAGCGGTCTTCGTCAGAGTCAAAAAACTTGTTGGGTTTTTGACTCTAACGAAGACCGCTAGTTACGGTTGAAAGGTTTTAGTCTTGTTTTCCCATTTCATATTGTGGTTTGATCATTTACTATATATTATATCATTGATTTACGTAATGTATGGGATTAGTTATATAATCTCATTATGATGAAAATTGTATCATGCTTTTTTTTCTAATGTGATGACTACTATTTCAATTTCTTTTCTTACAGCTTTGCACAAAGACTTTCAGTTTATTCTATCATCTAAATTTCCATCTATATTTAACTGCATTAATAGTTAATGTTAGTGTATGATTTATTGTAATTAATGATCCAGGGTTCTGGGGCATGGAATATGGTAGATGGCCTAGTCAGAACGATATTGACGACGAAAAAGCGATACTTGGAAGATCTAGAAGGATAATAAAGTAAGTATGCCTCACCTAAGGTAAGCTACGACCAAGCCTGAAGTAATGTGGAAAACAGTTCTAGGCTAGGTCATAGGTGAAAAAGGGGGTGTTTTAGTTGGTAGTCTGGTTCATACTGGGAGCCCAGCACTATGTGCGTAAATGCATTTCACCTCCTTACCCAAAAAAAAAAAAAAAAAAAAAAAATTGTAATTGATCACTTGAGCGTGCTCATTATTGAAATATCTGATACAACTGCATCAACAGTATCATGTGTGAGTCTTAATCAACTTATTGGAAGATCTTTCTAAATATATATAAATTTATGTTTTACATAAAATATTTTTACTAGAAACTTTAAGGAATATTATACATTAAAATTCAAAATCTTATCATAAAGTATTACATTTTTTTCAAAAAGAACTACAGAAAATTTGATAGCAACATAAGAGTATGTTTTAATATATTTAACTATATTTAAGATATTGCTAGAAAATAAGATGTAGTTTTTTAGTGGGTCGGGACCCCCAACCCCACATACCCTAAGCAAGATGTTTTGCTAAGGGATCTGCTGAACAGATTTTTCCATATCCTACGAAGAAAAAATAAATAAATATATATTTACCGTATCCTTAGTGACTCTAATTGCTGTATATAAACTGTGGTCTGTTATAAGTAAAGAAGCCTTTATATGTAAAGGAAAATATGTCCAACCAGCTCACTAAACATTTTGCTAAATATAAAGTCTGTCCATTTATAGAGAAAGATAAAAATAGTTATTATTTTTAAAATAACAAATTTTATTATTTTATTATTAAATAAAAATTATTTATTTTTAATAAATTTAGGTTTTAAATAGGAAACAATTATTACTTCTTGTGCCATATTTATTATTGATATATATTGTTTTGACTGACTTTTATTGAACATGTAATATTTAATTGTTACTACATTTATTAAATATTCTTGACATCCATTTCGATCACACTTTGAAAAACGAACAAACCATTGTGTTCTTTTTACCTTTCTGATTAGGGAAGAAAAATGTTTTGATCGCACCTTTTAGATCACCCATTATCAGAGTAGACTTTTTCATTATATAAACTTTATTTTTTTAAATACCTTACAAAAAAGGTGAGCAGTAAATCAATATTTTATATTCCTAGCTTTCAGTAAAAAAAAAAATAAAAAAAAATTTTATTTCTTTAACAGAACTACAAAGACGATGTATAATATAGAATTTTTTTTCCTCTTTTATGAATTTGCACTTAAATACATTCATCATATCAAACACATGCATATACAAGTATTACTTTCAATATTTTATTATTTTTGGGTTTTTCTGGACTTGTATTTAAATTTCAAAGGATATTGAATATTAAAATAATATTCAATTTATTGAAGGTGATTGCATTTTTTAGATGAAATCACTAAAAAAGTCGTAATTGAAGAGAACGCTGCATAATTCAATAGATATATGTATATCAAATAGTCGATCTTAGTCTTGTATTCCCATTTTCTTATTGTGGTTTGATCATTGATTGTTGTTTCACGTGTTGTTGTTAAAATCTACATACTATTTTTCTTTGTAAAATAATTTGTAATGTAATAATTAGTTTTTCTGTTTCAAAATTTATACTTCTGCCTATGAAAAAGTTTTTGAATAAAGACCGAAACGTTGGCAATGAGAGTTTAATTTGAACCTGAAGAACTGACTGAGTCCTGATAAACTGTAGTATTGTTTCTATTCCACGTTCGATACTTTTATCAGTATATATATATATATATATATATTTCACTCAAAATTCAAAAAAACGATCTAAACTGGACGCAAATCAGCTTAAAATCGAAGTAAAGCAACACAATCAAAATCATTGGTTTCAAGAATTAGCATGAAAAACATCGAATACTTTTTTAATACAACGAGTAAATGTCTTCAAAACGACGAATTAATTGTTCTAAGCTATTTCACGTAATATATGATTTATTTTTCCAAATATAACTATGAATTTATACATATTTTAACTTATACTGTTTTCTATTAAACAGTATTAAGTTTTAATAAGATTGTGCTTTTATAATAGCCTATTAAAAATATGCTCTATTTGGACTATTATAAAAATTATTAATATTTATTATGTTATAAATCTCTCTCTATGCTAACTGTAATTGAATCCTTATTATCTGAAAATTTTGAATTATATAAAAATTATGTATATCACAGTTCGGTTTTAACAGTAAGAACAGATAATTAGATAGCATTTTGTCATTACTCTGATGTAATAACAAACATACATATTTACACATAAAATTTGTACCTTTGTGTAAAAGGAATCATAAATATATGCTCGTACTAATTTTCATTAAAATTATAAACATAAATGCTGCATTATATTAATATAACATATAAGAATTATAGCATAAACATTACCTACATGTTTATACTTATAAAAATGGATATTTTTATGAGAGTATTGGCTGCTAATAACACCCAATTTTCTAAAGATACGAATCAAGATTGTGAATCTATTTTAAAAGATATAAACATTTATTATATATGGCTCCTTCAGCTTCATTTGACAGAGCTGTCATTATTAATTTAATAGATATAACAATAGATCACTGTAGTGTAATGATATCAAATAAACTAGTACAGTTTAAATATTTTCTGAATCATATACTGCAATATTTTATGCAAAACCAATAATAATTAATCATGTTCCTTGTCAACGCAAGGTCGTGGGCAACTTGTTAAAGACAATAAATCAGAGTTATTAACAATCGTGCAACAGATGGATACATCCCTGCCTGTCTCTGCCCGTATTTCATCATTTTCACAGCTCGTACCACATTGTTTTTCCACCCATTGATTCAATTAGTACTAGGATATATACATATATATATATATATATATATATATATATATATATATAACTTTTGTGTTGTAAAAGGAATCATAAATATATGCTCGTACAAATTTGCATTATAATTATTAACATAAATGTTGCATTATGTTAATATAACGTATAACAATTATAGAATAAACATTACCTATATGTTTATACTTATAAAAATGGATATTTTTATGAGAGTATTGGCTCTCATATTTATCAAGTTTTATAAATAATAATTTAAAATAAAAATTAAAAGATAATAATAAAAAATAGTCAAAGTAAACTAATCTCTAACCATTCAGAACAGCCCTATCTTTTTAAATTCAAATCTGGTTTACAAGGCGCATTTAAACACCAGATATGTGCCTCCTCAGATACACAATAGTTTTGGCGTATAACTATTACTTTTATACAATCCATATATTTTTCACGTTTAATCAATGTTCAATGATTTAGTAATCACATCTAGAGCTTTACTGAAATCAAGAAGTCAAAAGGAAACTAAATATTGATTTTCTGTTCTAACATATTTATGGCTGATGGAACTCACAGTCATTTGTTTATTAAATACTAGCAAACGTACCCGTCATTGATGGAATCAAAAATTCTATTATACTTGGTATTCCAAAATATCAATTATAGTATTATACTAATACTACAATAGTAGAAAATACCATTATTAGTACAGTGCTAAACAAATGCCTCTGTATACAAAGATTTGATTTTAAGTTAGACATACACAACTCTACAATCAATGTTTCAGCTTTATATGTCTTATGGTGGCAATATTTTGTGGACAAACCGACAGACAGAAATTATTTTAAGGGTACATGTGGCTACTCTGAAGTATGAAACGTAAAGAAAACTTGAAATGAGTTAGTTCTAATTAACGTACTCCCAGTCAAAACCTAGCACGCAAGCCACTGGGCTACTCTGGTTCCATACCTTACTTTATTACCAGTGTTTATATTCGCAAATATTAAATTAAAAAAAAAATATTTTTTTTGTATTTATTTATAATACATTTGCACTAATGTCATCGGCGAGGAAGCAAGCTACTGGGCTACTCTGGTCCCATACCTTACATTATTACCAGTGTATTTATTAAGCAAATATTAAATTAAAAAAAAGTTTACAGTTATATATAATACATAGCAAACGTACCCGTCTTTGACGGAATCAGAAGTTCAGTCATTTTTGGTATTCCAAAATGACATTAGAAATTATAGAACAGTAGAAAATACCATTATTACTACAGTATTAAACAAATGCCTCTAAATACACTACATTAGCTGTCTGTCCTTCAGGTTCATGGTAGAAGAAAGAGTTGAAACCTCTGACCCTTGAGCAAGTAAACTACATTTGACCATGTGAGAAAAACTTGGTTTCGCTACCTTGTATTCCTGCGTTAGATGAAGTCTCCCTTTGCGACTTAGTTAACGTCATTGCGAAATAGACTCTGACCGGACTTTGCAATCATTTCAACGTAAGCAGACAGTGGCTCGGAATCAATGGTATGTGTGGTATACACACAGACTCCCCAATACCACATTTAGTCATTATGTCCGCCTCTATGGCATATCTGTGTAGAGCACGAACTCAGAGTCGTGTCCTGTTGCACAGTTTTGGGGCACTCATGTTTCGTAACATGAAATTTGTTACTGCTACTAAATTGCAGCATGATTGGTTCTCCTACTTTAAGTTTTTACTCATGAGCAGGCAGTCCAGGAGAAATAAATTCAGAGTCAAGAAATTCAATTAGATAATGAACTGCTTCTTCATCACTAATCCAATCTCTTTACTGACTTGTAAGGTCTTTCCTCGGTATGATATAGCGTAAGAACTTGTTTGTTGATTTTTCGTGCCTGTTCATATTAAGAGTTGAGAATTGCTCGTTTACAAAACTATTTATTCGTAATAGATAGTACATCCTCAACTCTGGGAAACACTTTTTTAAAGATGTCAAATACGCAATATATTCATGTGCTCCAATGAAATTAAAATCAACCAACAATACCTACTTGCTTCACCTGTGTATTTTCAAAACAAACTTGTCTGTGAAGTTAGGAAAATACGCTTATAGCCCTATAACTTCGTTTCTGTACTTAATTATGAATCTATTTAGAGCCCATATTTTAAGTTAGGCATACACAAATCCAGTGTCAAAGTTTCAGCTCGCCATGTCTTATGGTGGCTGAGTTTACTTGTGACAAACGTTTTTGCTTTAAACGTCCATAACTTCACTTCTACGTTGAATTTCCAAATAATTCAGAGCCTATATTTTAAGTTAGACGTACCCAAATCTACTGTAAAAGTTTCAGCTTTATATGTCTTATGGTAGCTGAGTTTACTTGTGACAAAGTTTTGCGGACAAACAGACAAACCGACAAACCGACAAACCGACAGAAATTTTCTAAGGGTGGATTCGGTTTCTCCAATGTATGAAACGTAAAGAAAACTTGAATTGAGTCAGTTCTAAGCAATGTACAGACAAAATCATTATTTTATTTATATAGATGAATAATTGATCGAAAAGATATTATTAATAAAGAAAATATTTTTGTTTTCAAACGCCAGCTGTTGCTGTATCCATATGAATAGCAGAAATTCTACAAAAGAACTTATTATTTGTTGAATGAAAGTTGCACGCGGAAAGCAAGGAAGTTGAAAAACCCTGGGGGAGTAAAATTCTCCAGGGGAAAAGACAGTTTATATGTCTCAGCTATATTATTGCAGAAGACGAGAATGAATCATCTTTCTGTACCTTCTTATAACGTTTATATTTGATACTTCAAATCGAATTAGAGTCAACGTTCAAGAAACAGCATAACTATATAAAAATTTTACTATTTATTTATAAAATATATTTGAATTTTATTCTTATTTACAGATTGTTTGGAAGCATTATGAACTTTCTCAAACCAAATTTTTTTTCGTTATCGAGTATCATTACTGAACACATATCTTTTTTTTTTATTATAGTTAAAAAAGTTTTAATTAGTGAATATATTTTTTGGGCTGTTAACAAAGTGTGATTTTTTTTTCATTCTTTGAAATAGATTGATTTAATTATTCACCGAATAGATCAAATTTCATAAAATTGCGGTATAATACCAACTATATGATTAAATTAAATTGAAATTAAGGTGGATATTTAATCAAGTATGAATTAGAATGACGTATATGCTCAGGTATTTTCTGATTACCAACCAAACCATGATATTAATTGAAGAGAGATTTACAACTAAAATTAGAATTTTGCCTCGAATATAAAATATGTTCTTTTTCAAATTGATAAGATTTCAGTTAATAACAAAATTGATACTCTATTAGAATTTATGTTTTGAATGTATTACCAAAATAAATTAAAAAATTTTGTATTACCAAATTTTTTTTAATTGATGACAAAGCAAGAGCTAATCAATGTTAGAGTACAACAACAAAAATTGGGGTAACGATAATATATATTCACACAATAAGAAAAAAAAAACATTAAACACCCTTTTGATGGGATGATTAAATAATAATATTATAATTAATATTATTATAATAAAATAATTTTGATTTAAATAATTAAAACACAAAATTATCTAAAAATAGTTATTAATAAAAATTTTGAAAAGTAAAAATCACACAATAGTAATTTATCAGAAATAACATATTAGTGCAAAAGAAGACAAATAGATTGGAACTGACTACTGATTGGACTCTGAAATATATTTATGGAGCCATGTTTCATCCATTATTACATATTTTTTTAAGAAAAAATTCATTCATGAATTGCTACTGTAAACTTTACAGATGACCTTATTATAAGAGATGACTGACTGGTCACTCTTACAAATGTGACTGACTTTGGAACTACAAATGTGACGTCACGATTGAAGAGTAAAACCAACTTCCATGTACAATGTTAATTTGGTGTTGTGATTATCAAATTTACGAAAGTTCTGATTAGATTCTACATTATAAGAACTATAATATATAAAAATCATTTTCTCTTATTGTGAAAATGGGAGAAAATTTGATTGGTACAATTTAGCTAATCCTATTTGATGTAATCCTAAGGTTTAAAATTGTGGTTTAGCTTCTTATAGCGGGACTCAGGGGCAACAAATGTATTAGTGCTCACCACAAGTAATAGTTTATACTCAATTCTTGGTTTCTAGATGCTACTGTGTTTTAGTTCACTCATTCTTTGCGAGCAATGCGGTAGAAGATACATCTCATACAACGGTGGAAAAAGAAACATTGTACTCTAGATATATCTCTAATGTCGAACCAACCTTCGGTATGCATTGCAGAGAGTGCCAATGCAATGCAATGCATTGCAGTATGTTGCATGAGAGTGTGATGTATTGCAGTACAATGTCAATCACATCACTCAAAACAACTAAAACAACTCGTAATCACAATGATTTTTGTCTCATGACGTCACTAAAAAAACTAAATATTGAAAACGTGGAAAAGTTTGTAGTCCTTTAGAATAAAATACTAGTTTAGCCAACTTTACGATCATAAGATGAGTAAAAATGTAAGATAAAATAAATAAAGGCAATGAAAAAGATAAGAAGAAACAATAGTAAATTACAAATAAGATATAGTCTTATTTGTAACGGTATTTGGCAACGGATCTGTTTCTTACTAGTTGTTTTCACTGGACCAACCCGTCAGTACCACATCCTTCGGTATGTCTTGAATTCTCTTTATTGAATTTTATTATTTCACTCTAATTTATAACTGATTAGATATAATTTGTATTATAGTGTCTTCCTGATGATGAACGCAAAGTGTTCGAAACGCGTTGAACAAAATTTCATTTGTGTAGAGACTTTGGTTGGTTTATCCATTTTACCTCAGAAGAAGTTATAGTCTGTTTAAAATATGAGTTTAGCAGAAAAATATATCACTTATTTAATTATATAGAGTAAAAATAAGTAAGCAATTAGAAACTGTGGAGAGAAACAAATAAAATAAGAATATTTTGAAGACAACGGAAATGAAAATTATATCAACGTATTAATACTTAGACTACTCACCAAATACTAACTCAAAAATGTTAATTTGGATATGTTAATCAAAATCAGATATATTTCTAACATCTTTAAATGGATATGAGATTTCTGAGAAGGAAGTTGAACTCATTGAAAGGAAGGTGATCGATTTTCATTAAAAGCAACTGGAGTCTTACTGGGCTAATCAACAGTTTACCCTCATCACATTATTTACCTGATTTACTTTGGAGCATTCATACTGAAAGTAAGTAACGTAGAACTCACGTTCACATGAAATGAGTCACAAATAGTATAATGAAAAGTATATTAGCTGCAACTAAACAGGCAATAATTTACAAATGCAGGAGAGTTGCTTAGGTATCAGGGTTACGCCTCCTCCAGTTTCTTGAATATTGTGTATATTTGTTTGACTGCTATAGAAACATAAATCTTCAACTCAGTTTACAATTGTATATTAACTCTTGAAAGATCGTGCTCAGTGATTTAATGTTTTAGCCTTCTTTTATCAATGGTGTAATCATGAAACATTCATTACGAATTCAGGCAGTTATACTTTGCCTTTAATAAGATATAGATTATTTATGAATTATGGAGTAAATTTCTTTTACTCTCTCGTTAAGCATTCAATTCTATGCCATTAGCATATTTCAACAGTATATCATTCCTAAGTTGTATTAATAGCCACAGAAATATGATTTATATAATTCTAAATATATACTACTCTTATATCAACAATTTGGAAATCATGCTGTAAAAGACCAAAAACAGTACTGTCAACCAGTCAGTCATCTCTTATAATAAGGTCATCTGTAAAGTTTACAGTAGCAATTCATGAATGAATTAAATATGGTTAGAAGTGGTAGCACCATCAATGTGTAACCATAGATGAAAACAGATTTTTTTTACCACAAGTCGGCTGATATGACATAAATCATAAGCTGACACATAGGTCATGTTACTATCGATTTTATATCATTTGCTTGTATCACCAACCTTCAAGCGATACGTGTTCAGATTTGACAGAAGTTGGTCTATTGTGCTGCGAGTTATAGCAGAGTGAGTGAAAAAAAATATAAACAAGAATTTTATATTTTAATGAAGCATTGTCTTTTTTTATCTAAAAAAAATACCGTTGGAACACAACCTTGGTTTGATGAACATTATATGTGTAGTGCACTAGACAACAAATTCAACATTTGAATAGCAAATTGTTAATTTTCAACCTATTGAAATGAGAATCAGATTGGATGGTCACATAGGACACCTAAAAGAAGCTGTTACGAAAGAAACTATAAAAAAAAACATAAAACCATTTTGAATGACCGTAAAATGGAATCGATTGAGATAGCTGAAAGTCTAAAGATATCAAAAGAGTGCATTTGACATATGGTACATGAACATTTATTAATGGGAAATGTCTGTACAAAGGGGTGCCATGTAGACTCACAGTCGATCGAAAGCAACAAATTTACAATGATTCAGAGTAATGTTTTACGAAGATACCGTAATAGAAACGAATTTTTTTCTTCGAAAAATATGTGATAATGGATGAAACATGGCTTCATAAATATATTTCAGAGTCCAATCAGTAGTCAGTCAAGTGGACTATATACGATCAACCGATTCCAAAACGTGAAAAAACACAACGGTCAAGTTTATGAGATCGGTATTTTGACGTGCCCATGGTGTAATATCTATCCAATGCCTTGAAAAGGGCCAAACGATCAACACCAATTATTTCGTAGCCTTACTGCACAAAATGAAGTAAGAAATCAAGAAAAAAAATCCTATTTAAAGAAGAAAAATAGCTGTTTCATCATGACAATGCCCCATATCAAAGCTAATGAAAACCATAATAAAATTGTATAACCACGGATTGCTTCACCCTCCCTTGTATTCGTCAAATCGTAGTGATTTTTTCTGTTTGCAGACCTCAAACATTAGTCATCACAGATGTACAAGTAGTGACATTTTTACAATGTAAAAACAACAGTAAAATAATGTAACTGTAAAAATCATATAAAGATTAGTCCAAGTGAAGTTCAATGATGTTCAATAAAAGAAATTTTGAATTACAATAGATTTACTTATACCCTATTTACATTTATTTACAATGGATTAACTTTTTGAAGAAGTAGTTGTCGTTTAAGACTACTTTAAGGAGAGTCATCCTGATCTCTCCCTAAAGATCAGGAGATTTTTCCACTCTAGTTCCTTTAATTTGTCTTTTCTAACATTGCTTGTTCCATACACATTTTACCTGATTAAGCTGAATTCAGAACAGTCAGCCACATAGTTGACAGAGGTCTCATCCTCCTCTCCGCACTTTTGACAGACTGCACTGCACTCTACGCCCATAATTCTTAAATGTCCTCTGAGTTTAGAACACGGTTCTTCAAAATTTTTTCGACGCAGAACCCTTTTTGGTTCCAGTAACTTTCCCGGGAACCCCAGATTCTAATGATTTCATACAATCATAATATAAATATTTGCGTATGCCTTTTTAAATAGTATGCATGTTTAAAAACAATTAAAAAATTAATATTACTGCAATGTTTAGTTTAGTTTTAGTTTAGTTTGTAGTTATAGTTGTTTTCACTGGACCAACCCTTCAGCACCACATCCTTGGTGTCTTCCTGATTATGAACACAAAGTGTTCGAAACGCCTTATTGTTGTTGAATAAAAATTCATTTGTGTGGAGACTTTTGTTTGTTCATCCATTTTACCTCAGAATTAGTAAATACCACACAATTACGGATTGCACAACTAATGATTTCTGAAGAAAGAAAAGGAGAAAGTTTTCAATTTATTGGTAGTAGACGAAATGAAAAGTTATGTAGTAAAAGTGAGAATAAATTTCAGAAGGAAACAATCTGAAGTAAACTAACTAATAGAAAGAACAAAGTGTAATTAAAGAAGTAAGTATCAAGTTTGTAAAGAATATTAGTTCCTAAGGTGAAATCAGTACCACATTGAGGAGCGTAACGCGCAAGTCTACACGAGCTTCATCAAGAAAATATCAATCAAGGAAACTTTCAACTTCTTTTATAGGTCTCCATGTTAACAGTCCTTCAGCTGTAACATCTGTTACCCTTTTATATAGTTTGCAACTTAATATTGATTAATACTTACTGCCAGTAGACTTTCAAAAAAAAAATTCTACTTCTAAATCACTTTAACTCCTTCCATTAATTCACATTTGAAAATAGTATATTTCTTCAAACTATTTCTCCTCATTGAAAATAATATAATATATAGTCACTCATTAGTTGTGCCATCTGTAACTGTGTACTCATACTGGGGCTAGAGCGATTGTTCAGCCTCTACAGGAAAAAAGTTTTTTTTTATTTAAATTACAAGTTTCAAACACTTCGTGTTCATCATCAAGTAAACTTTTACAAAACAAATTAAAAATATGTTTCTTTTAATACTTTTGTAACATTTAATTTTTAATTTGCATTGTAGAAGTTTGTTTGAAATGTGTCGTTTAAATAACAAACTTCTTTTGTGTGGAGATTTTGAATTATCGTTTTACCCTCCCCTCCCCCCCGCTTGAATATTAAGAAGTCAGTAAAATAAAAATATGAACACAGTTACTTTTAAGAATATGTACTAAGACCCATAAACATATTTGAGTTATATAGAAGCCTGAAATTAGAATTAAGTGAATCAATCTTCAAATCGAAATGTTTTCAAAATCACGTTTCTGATAAATCGGAAAATTTATTTTTTTTATCTTTGCAGAGATTACTGTACAAATTTTATGATGGTTGTTCAATTCTGTATTTGATTTAACAGAAATGTTGTTACTAATAGTATGATAATTCAGAAATGTATATTTGGATCTCTGTGAGAAAATAAATCAACTCTCCGGAAACATCGATTCGCCGAGGCAGAAACAGGAAAGTGCATTTGTTTATAACCACACAATACATTTTAAGGAAAGTATTTGTGCTTATACCTATTTTTTTAGAAGTAATCGGCTGTCACCAAGTGAAAGTCATTATATCTAACTTATTATGTCCTTTAGACTTTTTTCTAAAAATATTAGTTTTTTTTAACAAGTCTAATTATTTTACTCAAAGCATATTCATATTTTATTCGCTTTTACTAATTAAGAAGTAACAAAATTTGCAGAAAATCTGTTCATAGAGCTCTTCATGATGTAATAAATAAAGGATGTCTCGTTAACTTGATAAAAAACAAATTTCAGGAAGTAATGAATAATCACATTTCTTTAATTTTATATGAACTTAATACATGCATTTTGTTAATAACACTGAGGTTAGTGTGATTTATATTAGAAATTGGTAAAACCGTCATACCTCTTAAGATGATCCTGGAGTTGGAGCGCTTTCGGACGTTGTCCATCTTCGATTGCAGTAGGTTTGTTGCGATCGAAGATGGACAACGTCCGAAAGCGCTCCAACTCCAGGATCATCTTAAGAGGTATGACGGTTTTACCTATTTCTAATATAAATCATATTAGTTGTTGATTTAAGAATTAAGTTATTAATATCAACTGAGTTATTATAATCCTCAGTTGAATTAACAATATGCATGTATTAAAAGTTAGAAACTTATTATAGTTTTATGTCATTTAAAAAGAAATACTATAATATTTCTGTCCTGAATTTGTCTTCTTTTCAAAGAATTTCTCTGTTTGCCACCTGACGCTGCTATATGGGTTTGCATTATGTAGGTCATGTTAAGTGTGGTATTCACATGGCTATTAGATTTACAATAATAAGAATAATAATAATACTGCGACAAAAAGTCGATAAATAAATAATAAAGTTCATAAAGTACGACATAAATAAAGTAGACTATTCATTTCTACTTAATATAACCGATATTAATAGTAACACTAAAATGAAACAAATAAACACATTACATTTATTGTCTATGAGTTTGGTAATATTTACCACAAAAAGTTTATTTTAAATTTTGAAACAAAAGAAACAAACTCAGTTTGATTGCCAACGAATTCTTCATTTTATCTCCTTATTGTAAAGTTAATTACTTTAGTGTTATTTATAACTCTTATTTTTTTAATTATTTAATTACGAAATTTTCATGTATTTTTTAAACTAATACATGATTAAGTTTATGTAAAACTATGAGGTTATTTTCATTCAAATTGGACGTCCCTAGGTGATGTTTATATCACAGAAAGAAAAATAGATAAAAATAAACTGGCAGAAATTTTATTTCTATAAACATAAATCTCTTATGAATATTGACATTATAAATTATTTACAAAAATTCAGAGATATCTAACAAAAAAAAATTGGGCAGGAATGTTTTATTCTATGAATTATGATTCAAATATTGCAGTAAAAGTCCAAGGTCAATTATGCATATTAATATAAAAATAAAATTATATAGTTCATTTTAAGTATAGCCTTCGTGAATAAACTGTTATTTAAAAAGGCTGTAATGACATAGATTTCTTACTTTGCGGACTGATATATGTTTTTCCTTTAGTTAGTAGCATAAAATGAGAAGTTATAAACATGTTTGCGTGGGGAAAAGTTAATTTATAACACATGGTTGTGTCCAGTTTACCATAGAGTTGTGATACAACGATATGATATCTGGCAAACGCGCCAGGCCAATTGTCCCTTAGATAATTTTCCCTTTTAACAGTAAAATATGTTGATAAAAGCAACACTAAATAAAACTTTTCAACTTTCCCTATTTTATGCTTTCCCACTAAAATGAATCTAATCATTTATCTTCATACTTCAGCAGTCACGAAATTTTTAAAAGTTTTAACCTATTTCTACAACTTGAAATAAATTAGTATAATTTGAGATATTAATGTCATCTCGTGACTTCTTTTCGAAGCCATTTGAACTTGTCATAAATAACTAGTTGTATTTTTTTTTTCTATAAACTGATTTGTTAAACACGTGGATACACTATATCTTCATTAAGCTGGATTTACTCATTTTTATCTAATTTCCAATTAGATTAACAGAAAGAAATTTACTTCGTTGAATCTATATTTCCTTTAACAGTTAATTACCTCTTTACAAACTTCAGTTAATGTCTTTGTGACGGTGACGATGAATAACCTGAAGAACACTAAATCTAAGAACACAAATGATATATATTTTAAACAGTTGTCTCACCTTTAGGTATCTATTCTATTTTATTTTGTTCATGTCTGGTTTCAAAATCGAATATGATAAACTGTTTTTATAACTTTTCCGAAGTTACTACACAAATATCTATTTTTAAATTAAAATCATCATAATTATAGTTGCAATATGGTAATTATACTTATGAAAATAGTCATAAAATTATCACATTTTTCTATATGGTATGTATTATAATATTATCACAGTTAACAATCATAAATTTTCAAAAAAAAAATTAACATTATGTTGTTCAAGTTTATACAAAATAAACACTGCAGAAAAAATTAAGTCCATAATCGCTATTTTATTATTAATAATTAATTATTTTCAAATAATAAATGAAAACATTAGCTAAGAATTAAGTTGAAAATTATGAGACAAAACTAATTTAATATTTCTGAAAGTTATAAGTAGTGTTTATTAAAGAAATCTGTCGGGAATGTAAGAAAACAAATGATCCATTTACCATAAAACGTTTAAAATAACTTAGAAATAGACAACATTATTTTTGCTGCAGAGATTTGATAGAATACGCTTGCTTAGCCGACGTTGATATATCGGGAACCATAATTTCAACTTTTGCTATATTTCAGTAGTCAGTATTGATTTAGTGATTTGTAGACTTCTTTTAAAACGCTGTGATCTCATAATATAGAGCATATATATAATTCTAACAAAAATGAAATTGATATTGAATGTTTAATTTAGTATTATTTACAAATTTAATTGCCCCCTGGATAAATATACATGTTATTTTTATAATTGTCTTTAATCGTTTAATAGTTTAAATCCATCAAGTGACACCACTCTGTAGATTGATCTTATAGTTTTAATGAAGAGCGGTTGTTGTAAGATCCGGTATGCCTATATAATGTTATGATTAGTATTATTGAAATAATGTTGAAATATTACCATATTAATAATAGATACTTTTTCAGTAAAAATACGATCCAAAACGGACAATTAAAATTAAAAGTACTTAAAAAATAAGCTCTAATTCTCAGTTTGAATCGTATTCAGGAGAGAAAGAAGAGGGAAACCAAGCTCACTATTACCAAGATGGTTACCGGTCTCTGTACCAGTGTGCTTGGTTACCCTCTTATCTCTCCATAGTAATAAATACACAATACGAAAATATTATCGTAGATAATAACCAATTCAACAATAGTTTCAATAGTCAGTTAGTGGACCCTAAATTTTAGAGAAAATATAATTTATTGCACAGGGATTAAAAAAAGTTGTTCACTCCTACTCAGTACTTTATCTGAAAATGAATCCTTAATTGAGTCAGAATAGGCCATGTTCTCATTTTTTTTTTTTTTTGTATATATCTGGCACTACTTTATAACGTTATGGCGTTAACTAATTTATAATAATCATCATTGCTTAATGCAAGAGTGTTGGGGAAACGGACTTAGTTTTGTTTTCCTATTAAACACCTTCTCTAGTTTTTAAAATCACTCCATAACATTATATATACACAATCTAATTTTATCAGAACTTGGTTAGTTCTTCAGGTTCAAATTAAACTTTGTCAAGGTCTAGTTTTTATTTAAAACCACATGTTTTATTAATACTGTTTCATTAGCTGGTGTTCGTTAGTTTCAGATTGATATGTTTCAAAAAGGAGTAATTAGGTTACATTAGTTTGCAGCGGTTGTTCGATGAGAAAACATCAAAGCCAACAATTCGACCTTTATTATACCATACAATGAACATTCAACATTGGGAGTCCCAAATTTGACTAAATGTATTTAGAGTAGGGATCATTAGGGAGTATCCCATATCATACATGTTCGGTAACAACGGCCTTACATCTGCTTGAAGGAATTGCATGCTCAGTTTTTGTTTTTACTTCACATGTAAATAAATCGAGTGCCGGAGTCCTAATCAGTTTTTGTTTTTACTTCACATGTAAATAAATCGAGTGCCGGACTCGTAATCGTCAGTACAGAGCTGAACAGCTAAATCACTGAGGTATCTTGACCCCTAAATGAGGTTTTAGAAGATTATTTCAGTTTTTAAATTACGAAATTAAGATAATTCAAACGCAATTTTGAGGAAGAGGAATGAGACTATCAGTCAATAATCTATAGATATTATGAAGATAATCATCGAAATTTTTTAAATCGCAATTAATTTGGAGATGCCGATTACAAAGTAATAACTACAAAACTACGATTTTCTCAATTCAGTAAAATGTTGAATATTGAAACACCAAGGAACTTTGTATGTATTCCATTATTACTTTTGTAGTAATTATTGCACTATATTAATCAATACATATAAATAATCTATCTTAAAACATGGTTACAACTTCTAGTTATGGACAGCCTGAGACCAATCATCCGATTTAATCAAACTTGAACATTTGAAATAAGGAAGTTGGTAATTCTTGTTTACATTTCACAACTTCAGAAGACACATAAATTCTTACAGTAACCACAGTGAATGGTTGAGTTTTCTATATCTGTAATATACAAATTATAATTTAAATAATGGAAGAATATATATACTCCTGTAAATTTATTTACTTCATATCTCGGAGATTTATTCAAAAATAATGTTGTTAATAGCAGTAAATAAAATCAGTAAATTTAAAAGTTTTTAAATGTTTTCCTTGAGTAAACCGACGTTCTTAAATTGAATAGAAATAAGTCGTATTTAACATATTATATCAACTTGTTCATAGTTTTGAGAACAGCGTCATTTTCACGAAGTAGCCTATTCGTTTATAATAAGCTTGTTATTTTATTATTATTTGCACTTGTATTATCAATATCACATTAAAATATAGTTCATAAGTTTTTATAATCATATGATTTTGTAAAAAATATTAAAGTCATATTATATGATACGTATTTCTTTTTGTAAAGGTAAGTGGTATGAATGTAGCTTTTCCATCTTTATTTCAGTTGGGAATATGTTTCCTTCAGTCATGTGATCAACCTCAAATTTACTTTTTCAAGATGTAATGAAAATTTACACACACAGCACTTCATAAAATCAGTTTATATTATTATTAGCTTTCCAGAGTTGTATATAAAAAAAAAATCAAATCAATATTAGTCAGAAAACGAAAAGCACTGCTGTGAATCTAATTTTCACCTTTTGCATGATCCAAATGGCTTCTAATACTCTAGAAATTAGTAGTGTATAGTGCAGAAAATAAATAAATTTGTTAAACATCTTTTTATTTTAAAGCACAATCATAATCAATGTCATACCATTTTTTCACCTTTTTACTTTACAAAACTGAATGTAGTAGACGGAATATTATAAAAACAAAAACATATATCTGAGGTAGAAATGAAAGAGAAAGCACACAAATTGTTGTGTGTCTTAGATATTATATTTAGCTCTCTGGAAATCAATATCCCATCTAGAGAATCGTAATCAAAGGAAAAAAAAATTGATGCTAGTTATTTGAGTCATAATTTTGACTGATAAGACTGGAAGAATAGCATAATAAATATTATCAAGCCTTAAGTAAAAACTGATAAAATGGAAAAGATGTCTCAGGCCGCTTCACGATTTGCGATATTCATGATTTGTGTTTATAAAAATGCAATCCATAGAATTCTAGTTTTTAACAACTTTAATTTTTTGAATTAATGCCTAAGTAAAGACAAACATTTCTGCGTTTCTTTCAGTGTTCAAACAGAATGCAATTTATTCGCATTTCTGAAATTAAAATGAAATTATACCTTCCCCACAGTTGATTTATTAGCTCAGGGTGAAGTTTGAGTTCTTTTGCAAATCTTTATTTGTAAAAACAAACTTTTGGTTATATTCTAATGTAAATAAAGTACAATATAATTATATTGATATTGATATAGCTTCTCGACCACTGATATTTCAAATTCACACAAAGGGTTCTTGAGGATTTTAGTCATAAAACATACAACTGCTGATTATAAGCCGACGTTTCGCCAAAAGTTGTTTGGCATTTTCAAGGCTAAAAAACAATTTATTAACGACATAAGTTAATAAATGTGCTTTTTTTTTAAGATAAATACATCACCGGATACCACCATACAGAAAACAAACGACACAAACAAAAATTTTGTAACAAGAGAACCACAAAGGATCATAAAATACCTAGTGGTTCTCTTGTTACAAAATTTGTGTTTATGTTGTTTGATTTCTGTATAGTGGTGTCCGGTGATGTATTTATCTTACTTTACTTATGCCGTTAATAAATTGTTTTTTTAGCCTTGAAAATGCCAAACAACTTTTGGTGAAACGTCGGCTTATAATCAGCAAATCCTTATATGATTTATAATCATATCATTTATATAATCACATAAATCATTTATATGATTTATAATCATAATCGGCTTATATGACCAAAATCCTCAAGAAACCCTTGTGTGAATTTTCAATATAATTATATTTTATTCTTTTGTTTCCCTAAGTTTTAGTATACCTCGTAAGTTAAACCAGCTGTGAGGGTAACCATATTATGGAGTGGCACCAACGGGTGACCACTCATTCCCTATATATATCCCCGTTAATTGTAAAAATAATAATTTAGAATCACTTCTTACAACAATTATTTTAGTAGTTGAAGTGGAAAAAAAGTTTTAGTATAAAACGGCTGGCTTTGAGAAGTTCAGGCCATTTTAATCGTTGTTTTTTTTTTGGTGATTTTTAAATAATATACTAAATTACTTTGAAGCAGAGCAGATTTATTGGAAAATTCCTGTTTTTAAGCACTGAAATTCTTGTAGCACAAGCGCGTACACTCCTTATCTCTTTCATCAGACCCTTTCGAGTATGCACCATTTTTCAACCACTCCTGTCTGTCCTTTCCTCCTTCGCATCACACCAATATTCCAAATCCCATAAAAATATATCCCTAAAACTTATTGACGCGTGACACAAACTATCCCAAAAAAAATAATGTTTTCAGGCTTATGAAATTATTTTATTATTGAACCACTTTTATTGAATCCTAAAAACAGACAATCTACTTAAACTGAAAGCTATTATTATTAGCAATATCTTAACACCAATATTTGTAAGAGCCATTACAGCAGCAAAAATGAAGTTAATTTAGAAGTTGTTTATAAGGAATACTTGAAGCATAAAAAAAGGGCTTTTAAAGTAAAAAAAAAAGTTAGCTGAATATGAAATGTAAACAGAGTTGTCTTAGAGTTTGGTAATTGGGAAATTAAAATGAAAACTTTTCCAATAGTAGGGAAACTTCCCAATAACCAGACGTAGATTGATAAAAGATAATTTGAAATTTTTCAGCTATTTATAAGAAGTGTTCCATTGCAAAAAGAAACTGAACTATTACAATTATAATAAAAATAATAATAATAACACTTTCATTGCCATCAATACAAATATGAGCCGTTTATTTTGAAAGTGGCCTAATTCCATTTTCCAAAAAAATTTAGCTAGCTATTTAAATAATTACATTTTTACGTTATCTTTACCTTTTGCAGCAAATTGTACACAATTTATTTAAAATTACTATGTTTTTTATAACAAAAATTAGTTGATAAATAAAATGACAACATTTTTAAATTTTGTAAAACGCAAACCCTTAAATATCTCGATTTTAACATAAATGGAATTAGGCCACTTTCAAAATAAGCGGCTCATATATGTACTTGTTTAATCTTATGAGTAAATAATGTTATTTTCTTTCAGATTATTATATTGGTTTTGTGAAATTAATCTGTGTTTAAGAACGATTTTCAAGTTCCATATTTTTTTTTTTTTTTTGATCGTAGGATGTGGAAAAATCTGTTCAGCAGATCCCATAGCAAAACATCTTGCTTAGGGTATGTGGGGTTGGGGGTCCCGACAACTAAAAAACCACATCCTATTTCCTGGCAATATCCGACACGGAAACCCTTAATTATATTAGTTGCATATAATAATAATAATAATAATATATTATAATAATAATAATATGATAAAAGTTCTCTTAATTTCACGGAAAAGACATATACCAGATATATTTTGGGAGGATAAAAAATGAGATTTATCCGTAAACTGAAATACCTTGGTATCACATTTGATTAAAAAATGAATAGGAACTGCCGTTCTTTTCATGTCAAAAATGGAATAACCAGAAAAGTGATTTGGTGAAGAGAATCGGTAGATTCTCCCCAGAAGCTATTATGGTCAAGAGGATCTAGAATGATGAGGTGTGGAAAATGGATATCTCCATAACAAAAAAAAAGACACTTAGAAGAGATAGAATAACATATTCTAAAGTAAGATTATTTTACGTAAGGAAGTAATGGCCTAGCTTGAGGTAATGTCGGAAACAGTTCCAGGTTGGTGTGTTTTTTTGGTTGTTGGGGTGTTTTAGTTGGTAGTCTGGTTTAACTGGGAGCCCAGCACTATGTGCGTAAATGCATTTCACCCCCCTGACCAAAAAAAAAAAATATTATTATTATTGTTGTTATTGTTATTATTATTCATTATCTCGTACATATTATATTTATTTAAAATTTACAGAATAATATACAATGCATAAAATATATACATGTAAACCAAATTGTTTATGACTATTGTTTATAATTTTTCAGGATAGGAATGTCTCTTTTGAAACTGACTACACTTGCTCTTTATCGGGTTCAGTTTTGAATAAAGGAGAGGTTGGTTTGTGTGTTGCAAGTCTAATTACTAACAAACTATCTGATAAACCCATAAGTTTGGCAACCCTTTGTATTCAGTGGTCAAGATATTTAAAGTAAAAAAAAGTAGTTTTTAAGTTTTTTGGTGAACAACTGTATTTGAGCATATGAATTAGAATTGCAATACTTTTTGTAATTACTAATTACAAATTATGCAAGACTATTTGTAATACATATTGGGAATAGATTTGTTACAACAATTGTGTAGTATATGTATAGTTATATACATAAAGTAATATACATATATTACATAAAGCATGTAATGCTTATTCATATTATGTATAATATATATATATATATATATATATATATATATATATATATATATATATATATAAAGATTTCACATAAACACGTGAAATAACAATCAATGATCAAACCACAATAAGAAAGTGAGAAAACAAGACTAAGATCTTTCAACCGTAACAAGCGGTCTTCGTCAGAGTTGGGTTTTTGACTCTGACGAAGACCGCTTGTTACGGTTGAAAGATCTTAGTCTTGTTTTCCCATTTTCTTATTGTGGTTTGATCATTGATATATATATATATATATATATATATATATATATATATATATATATATATATTAATACGCAAGACAACAAACATACAAGACATACGCAAGACAAGCATAATGTTAAATTAACCCGAGAGATGCTGGTTACAAATACTAAAATTATAAAAAAAGAATGTAACCACCATAAACTAAAAATTTTAGGGGCTGAAACTGAAAATTTTAATTCAGAAACTGAAGCCTCTCCTAAATATTCAGGTCGAAAACAGTAGCCGTATTTTGAAGCTATTTAGTTCACATCAAGGGCATCCAGAAACCCTTGCAGGTAGCGACTCAGGCCGAGAGGCCACTCACCCCACAGGATTAACGCCCACCATTTCTTAAACTTTATGGAAAACAACCCCTTCTACCTTTTCCATGTATATAATAAACCTGATATTTCACCTTAGATCTTATTCACGTCCTGATGATGAATGTTGATCATTCGAAACATGTCGACCATAGGAGATGTACTTTATTGTGTAGACGAAATAACGAGAGTGTTATTTAGAAAAAGTGAGAAAATTGTTAAGAAACAGGTATCAGCTAAATTTTGGTGTCATTTTCAATAATGTGTGTGTCAAAGAAGGACTGCTACCAAAATTTACATATATATATATATATATATATATATATATATATATATATATGAACATATAAAACTTCAGCATGATCATTGTCAAAGAAATAATCTTATGATATTTACTCATTGGAACAATCTGCTGCAATAAAAACATAATATTGGCAATATAAACTACAAAACAGCATTTATGTATACAAAAAAGTAGAAAAACCAGTAAACCCTAAGAAAATCCACGTAAAAAAATTATTTGAATTTACTTAATCCATTGAACACAAAACATTTGAGCTCATCGTAGATATGTTTTGTGATCTTCGAAATTTCTCGATACTTATACTCCTAAAAACTATAACCCTCTAGAAAATAAACATATTCAAAAAGTATACATATCAATATACAAGTATACTCAGTATTTTGGACATATGGATTGTTCAAAATACTCGATAATAATATTCACACTTCATAATAAATTAATCTGTATAATTTGAATTCTTGATATTATCTTTAACGGCATTCAAATGTTTCATTTTATTTGGTCCTGGTCCAAGACTAGGACATTAATCACTCATTCGTATATGACTAGTATACATATTTGTCACTTTTCACCACATACAATTAATTGAAAAAAATACTATATCAATCTAACCAATAATCATTCTGTAAATGAGAATCTTTATAGATCATAAATTACATAAGTATCATTATAACTAAAGTGTATTATTATTTATTAAATTAATGAATATCACAGTTCAAAAATATATTAGCTATTAATAAAATTATGTCAAATAATTAGTTGTGCAATCCGTGATTGTGTAGTATTTACTCATTCTGAGGTAAAATGGATAAACAAATAAAAGTATCCACACAAATGAACCAACAAAGATTTTAAAATACCTTTCAATTTGTAACTGACTCTAAAATTAAATTGTCTTCATATATTAGAAAATTTTTAACGAGGAGGTTCCCACATAAGGTAGAGCAATCCAGATGTTTTGTAGGGATTCCAAGCAGTTTTGAAAAAAAATAGTGTTTAAAAGAGTTCTTCTTTCTTTTTTATATAACAGTTTGTTTATTAACTGTATAGAATAACCGTTATTTATAGCAATAATTTTTATTGTATATATTTCATTTGTGTAGAGACTTTTGTTTTTTTCTCCATTTTGCTTCAGAAAATTATGTCATTTATATTTATTTTAATTATTTAATAATAATTTATAATATGTTCTACTTTCATTGTCATCAATACAAATATATGTATTTGTTTACTCTTATGAGTAAATCATGTTATTTTCATTCAGTTATTATATTGGTTGTATAAAATTATTATGTGTTTAAGCATGATTTTTCAAGTTCTAATAACATATGTTATGGTTTAGATTTAGTAGTAAATTTTGAGATTTTGTTTTTATTTTCTGTTAAGGGTTTCCTAGGAAGTGTTAATGGTACAAGAGTTAGGAGTGATGCTAATAAGTAAACGTATTTGCTTCTCAACTGACCCAGCTATGTTCATTATGTAACATTCAGCATACTGACAAACAAAATGACGAGCTTACATTGCCGTTACAAATGGTATTACAACCGAAAGCTTTTAGCACCTCTGAGTGGCTTGCTGATAAAAGGCTTAAACTGACGAAAAGCTCCCAGATTTAACAGAAGTCAAAAAAGGATTATTCTTAATATTTTAAAAATATTAAAAGTTTTCCTTATTGTATTGATTTGTTTTTTAATAAAACATAAATTTACATATGTTGGTATTATCTAGATCATATAATTTTAATTTTAGGAGAATAATCCGTATAAATTTACATGTTTGATATTGAAAAAAACAAAGATTTTAGAATATTTTAATCGAAAAAATTTTAAAAACTATATTCACATCACTTAAGGAAGCCACTGAATATATTCAGTAACAAACCTACTAGAATAGGTTTGTTGCGATCGAAGATGGACAACGTCCGAAAGCGCTCAAACTCCATGATCATCTTACGAGTTATGACTGTTTTACCTATTTCTAATATAAATCATACTAACCTCAGTGGTTTAACAATATGCAATTATTTTATTGCTTACAAAGTTGCCATTGAGGTATTATTAAATAGTTTTTCAGCTATCAAAAGTTTGTTGATGCACTGTTATCATAGTCAACAACAAATTGGACTGTTCTGATGCGATTAAATATAATTGTAAAAGAAAAATTGATCTTTTTTTTTTTCATTTTGAGCACACTTGTTCTGGAAAATCTGGATTCGACATTTCTAGAATTGTTTTAACCTGTTAATATTAATATAATATGAAAGATCTCTTTCCTTTGCAAACAGTCATGTGTTTCCTGCACACTTAAGTATGTATATCTGCTAATATTTCCTATGTTCCTCTAAACTGCCACCTCTTCCGACACTCCTGACCCCTACAGTGATTTGTAGGCCTCTTTTGCAATAACACCCTCAACGGTGCAAGTAGTTAACAAAAAATTTCTCTTATTTATAAATTATCTTATCATGTTTTATTAAGGTCTAAGTCAATTTTTATAGTTTCCGCTTGTTAAAAACTTCAATAGTGCAATTCAATTTTCAAATAATTCATTCTATGTTCTTAAAGCTCATATATATGAATTTTTTTTTTATGTAAACCTGAAGAAGAAGATTAAGCGTTTGGGACGAGTTGTTTGTTTTCGCATAAAGATCTTTTGTATTTAGGCGTAATTTTTGAAATTCTTCATCATGAGTAAAGACCACACAATAACAGACTGCACAAGTAAGGAACAGTAATAATTCAAAAAAAAAATATGTTGATAATTGGAAATGAAAGACCATAAAACATATAAATACTTCGAAGTATAAAAAAGAAAATTTATTTTGTAATTAATAAACATTACTTACATTAAGATACAAGATAATTAATTTGCTCAGTAAAACAACATAACTTTGGTTAATTACTTACAATTATCAAGATTTTAGAAAAATTTATATTTAAAAAAGAAACTTGATCTGTCAGAGAGTGTAATTAAATACTATATCATTTAGATGAGTAATTATCGTAATGGAAATGATAATCATCAAACTAGCCAATATGTCAGATGCGATGTAAAAATATTTCATCTCATTGTTCTGTTTCGATAATTTTAAACATTAACTAGCAAATGTACCCGTCTTTGACGGAATCAAAAATTCTATTATACTTGGTATTCCAACATATCAATTATAGTATTATACTAATACTATAATTAGAAATTATAGAATAGTAGAAAACACCATTATTAGTACAGTGTTAAACAAATGCCTCTGTATACACTACATTAGCTGTCTGTCCTTCAGGTTCATGGAAGAACAATCAGTTGAAACCTCTGACTATTGAGCAAGTAAACTACAGTTGACCATGTGAGAAAAACTTGGTTTCGCTAACTTGAATTCCTGCGTTAGATAAAGTCTCCCTTTGCGACTTAGTTAACGTCATTGCGAAATAGACTCTGAGGGGACCTTGCAATCATTTGAATGGAAACAGACAGTGGTTCGGAAGACTCTCCAATACCACATCCAGTCATTATGTCCGCCTCTATGGCATATCTGTGTAGAGCACGAACTCAGAGTCGTGTCCCGTTGCACAGTTTTTGGGTCACTCATGTTTCGTAACATGAAATTTGTTACTGCTATAAATTGCAGCATCATTGGTGCTCCTACTTTAAGTTTTTACTCATGAGCAGGCAGTCCAGGAGAAATAAATTCAGAGTCAAGAAATTCAATTAGATAATGAACTGCTTCTTCATCACTAATCCAATCTCTTTACTGACTTGTAAGTTCTTTCCTCGGCTTCATATAGCGTAAGAACTTGTTTGTTGATTTCTCATGCCTGTTCATATTAAGGGCTGAGAATTGCTCGTTTACAAAACATTTATTCTCAATAGATAGTACATCCTTAACTCTGTGAAACACCATTTCAATGATGTCAAATACGCAATATATTCATGTGCTCAATTGAAATTAAAATCAACTAACAATACCTACTTGCCACACCTGTGTATTTTCAAAACAAACTTGTCTGTGAAGTTAGGAAAATACAGCTAAAAGCCCCATAACTTCGCTTCTGTACTGAATTAATAATCTATTTAGAGCCCATATTTTAAGTTAGGCACACACAAATCCAGTGTCAATGTTTCAGCTCGCTATGTCTTATGGTGGCTGAGTTTACTTGTGACAAACATTTTTGCGTTAAACGTCCATAACTTCACTTCTACGTTGAATTTCCAATCAATTCATAGCCTATATTTTAAGTTAGACCTACACAAATCTACTGTAAAAGTTTCAGCTTTATATGTCTTATGGTAGCTGAGTTTACCTGTGACAAAGTTTTGCGGACAAACCGACAAACCGACAAACCGACAGAAATTTTTCTAAGGGTGGATTCGGTTTCTCCAATGTATGAAACGTAAAGAAAACTTGAAATGAGTCAGTTCTAAGCAATGTACAGACAAAATCATTATTTTATTTATAAAGATATATAATTGAATAGTATTTCAATTTATTGATTTTATTGAATATATTATACTACTAATTAATTATATTATTTGAAATATTATTGAATATCTAGGGATTCTTTCGTTACTGATGTATAACTAAATAAATGTTGGTGTATTTTTTTAAATAATTATTGATGATATTTATTCTATGATAAATACTAGGAATTGAGCTTTTTCCATCACTAATTAATGTAGGAAATTGATATACATAATATTAACATGTAAAATAGGGGCAAACAGTTGAGTATCCTCCTCCTCTATCTGAACAATATAACTTTTCTGTTATTAAAATTTTAAAGAAAGTAAAGCATCATTCTTTATAAATTTTCTTTCCTACAGTACAGTTTCTACTGACCAGTAAATACTATTAGTCTGGGCAATATACAGATTGGGAACTGGCTGTGTAAGAAACAAAATTTACTTGACAATATCTTTTATTGCTTTGTTTTTAATTGTTCTTATTGACTTTGCTTTTAGCAATAATTCAATAATATGTCTTTGTTATATTTATTAAAAAAATTATTTGAGAGTAGAAATGTTCATATCAATAAAATATTAATTTAATTTTTCATTGAATAATATTATTATTGATTGTTTCTAAAACTTGTCGTACAATGCATACTCCTGACCGATATTTATTATTCTGAGTAGAACAATTTTCTTTAACAGTGAATGCATGTAAAAACCTGGAGTTGTGTGCTAAGTTGCAAAGTCTTCATTTTCCAAAAGGCTTTTACCCATATTTAGTATTTAGCAGGCATTGTCTCTGCTCTAGGAAAGTTGAAATTGACACCACTGAGTGGTTCAGAGGTAGATTGTTCTCTACTTTTCCGTAATGCATATTCTGGTATGAAGAACTGCTTCTGCTATTTATTCCCGCATCATTGTTGTTTGTCAAACAGAGCTGATTGCACGGTGAAAATTTTCATTTCACTGGATTCTACTTAGCAAAACTTTTAATTTCCTTGTTTCTGTAGTGTACATTTGCAATAATTTTTACTAAGTGTAGTTGAATTTTGGTTTTCATTCTTATAGACTTACTTCTTTAGAAAGAAATTAATATATCATATTATATTATTTACCGTAAGATGTTTAAAATTATACATTAAAAAAAAAAACTTCTTTTATACGATTTGTTCAGTCACATTATCACAAGTTCATGTTATCGGAGACTAAATGGTAGCTATAAAAAAGTTTTTCCGCAATACTAGACATTTTTAAATAAAATTTGCAGCTCTAAACCATTGTTTAGCCCAAGGGTCTTCAATGGTGGCACAAAATTTACCCTCAGAGATGATCATAGTATATCAACAGTAATTTATAATTATAGAAACTATAACTATAACTATAGTAAGTTATAGTAACTTAAAAAGTACTATTTTGATTCAATCAAAATATTTAATATGACCATCATCATATTTGGTTCCACGTGTTTCTTGGGAACTCCAGACATCAGATGCATTGTAGGTCTCCTTGACAGGGTGATTGATAATGGCTACTCCAATGTACCAATGTTTTCAGTTTTCACAGACATCGTAGGTTCAAGTATATTCGTACACTAGATTAGTTTCATTGTGTGGAGTGTGATATTAGTTTGGTTATTGTTTTCCAAAAATAGACTGCTGATTGTGGGGCTTTTATAGTAAGTAATCAGAGAAACTCTGTCGTCTTTATTTGTACTCTTTGTATTGTTTTTTATGTTTTATTCAGTGCATCTTCATCCATTTTGTACTGTTCAAAGTATTGATTTCTATAGAATTTTTTTTTGAAAAAAATTCCAGCAGTTTCTTTATCCATTTGTTTGTATTCATTGTCGAATATATATATTCCTTCAGAGTTTAGGATATACCTTCAGAAATGTTGGGATTCAAAAAATGGTCCAGTCTAAAATTCACAATCGAGAAAGCAATAAATAAAGAAATCAATATCCTTGACGTAAGCATTAATATGCAAAATAAAAAAATCGAAACATCAGTTTACATAAAAACCACCAAGACTGCCTTTCACCTCAATGTATTGAGTGTATGTCCACAACTCTTCAAGGATGTAACTAAAGCCCTGATTTGGAAAACTTATACAATAGCTTCGAACAGGAAGATTTTTTATTTGTGCATAAGTAATCATTCTACCTCCTCATCGATCAATATGATGAAAAATAAGGCACTAATTTTTTTCCTGTCTACATAAATTGTATTGGCGTTGTTTTACACGTGTCTTTAATTATTTACCAATTTGACCAACAAACAATCTTATGGCTATTTTTCCACAGAATTTCGTAAACACGACTTCACCCCAGTTTACACAGAGAGAGTTTTATTAATCTAATTTCTGGGGGCCAGGCTAGCTCAGTGGTTACGTTCTCGCCTCTGAACTGATAGGATCCTCACCTGGCCCTCGATTTATTCACGCGGGAGGTGAATAAATCTGAGCGCGTCGTCCCTCGGAGAAGGATGTTAAACCGTCGGTCCCAAGCCTGTACGATGTCAGGTACTCGTTAAAGATCCCTACTCTTAATACATTTGAGTTAGGCAAAATTTAGGACTCCCGCTGTAGAATCAATCTTCATTGTGTGGTATCACAAAGGGCCAATGCTCGGCCTACGTGTGTTCCCTTGTGGAACTGCCACTGCAACCTAACCTAATGTAATTTCTACGTTATTACGATTGAAAAAAAAGCTGTATTAAAATTAAGTTTACCCAAATCATAGGAATAGGATCCAATGATTCATGATACGGTAAAACTACGGAATTTGATATGGAACGGGATTCTGTTGAATTGGGGTATTTTTCTTACCACCCGTTAAAGTTAATTCGATATAGAAGGAGAAGTATTTGAATGATAGGGCAATAGAACTAATGTTATTAATCTCATCATAATGGTATTCAAAAAATCACACTCTTAACTACCTTAAAAACATATTTTCATAAACAGAAATTTTAACATGTTTTGGATGGGAAAAATAATAATAGACATACGCAGTTCATTAGTAGATTCTTTTTTTGTACACTTAAATGTAACTATTTAGGTAATCTATGGATCAGGTCATCTAAGAACAAATCATTACATACTTCTTCCATTGTAAATGAAATTTAAAATAACTGGTTTTATATAAAATAATAATATCTTTATATTTTAGGCCAATTTCTTCATTTGGTCTTTCATTTTAGCTTGGTGATAGTAAAACGTCTTATAAAGCCTTACAGATTTGGTAACATAGGTAGTGAGCTGAAAATACACATCAACAATATTACTTATGGCAATGATGAAATCGGTTATCAAACTGACTTTTATAAAGCAGAATTTAAAAAAAAAATCACAATATTTAAAAACAATGATATATCTTGGCAAGGCAATGTAATTACTGTCATAAGATCAATAAGAGAACAGGTTATTTTAGAGCAGTTTTGTGATAGAACATTATATCAAGGTTTATTTGCTTGATATTGGATTGCACCTCCCTACAATATCCTATTTTAGTTGTCAAGCGTTAGAATAAATATTTCAAAACGGCCAAATCTAGCTCTATTAACAAATTATTTGCGACTATTTGTTAATAGTAAACTTTGCTTTGAAATTCATTTACTGATAGTGTGCAAATTAATGTTTCAACACGAAGGGAAACTTTTCTTGCGACTTATCAAAATGTGTCATTGATACGAGTTAGTTGAAATACACACTCTTTTCCTACCATTACTCTTTCTCGCTCTCTCCGACTCTCTCTTTAATCCTTTGTCAGAGCTGGCACTCAGCGTCACACTTTAATTAACACTATTAAAATATCCTTTTTTTTTAAAAAAAAAAACCTAAATAAAAAAGGTAAAGGTTTTGAGGCATGAATTAGACTATAGAGTTAGAAGCAATTGAGGCATGCATTTAATAAATGCTATTGGGGGAATGACAGACTTTCTTCTTTTTTTTTTTTTTTTTTAAATTGTAGGTAAAAGTAAAATTGTGAATCAGACAGGTCCAAAAAATGGGGTTTAATACTGAAGCCGATTACTGGGCAACCAGCCAGCCATTCTTATTTCCAAAGCTTCTGAAGTTTAAGAACTCAATTAAAATTCTTTTTAAAACCCTATGTTACATCATGTGTATTAGTTCATTCAATAATAAAAATGGATTTTCTTAGTCAAAACTATTACGCAAAAAAAAAACAGGCAAAAACACTTATCTTTGTGGTTAATAATTTATTGTGAGAACTTATTTAATTCTCTAAATGTTATACCATTATGTGTAAAAACTAACAAGACAGTTTCCCAACATTTTGCTTTAATGATACTTAAGAACTTATAGTGACCTACTGATGGGTTTAACGTTTATATTTTTGTGTAGTGTTATAAAAAAAACGCATTTGTCGGTAAACAATAAAGACATTAAGTTTTAATTTCATTCGCCTTTTTTCAAGAAAATGGTACAATTCAACTTGTCAGATATATTCATTCAGTGTTTTGTTGATTCTACTAAAAATTAATTCAGTTATACTGAAAATGTTGCTAAGTAAATTACATAACTTTTTCTTCTAAAGATTTGAACTTTGTGGTGAAGTTTTTCTACAAAATGGTAAGTCCGGGATTCAATATGAGCTTTGGTCATCGATTTATTTACGTGGGAGGTGAATAAATATGAGCAAATCGTCCCTGGTAGAGGACATTAACCTGCGCTCCCTCCCTGCATGGTGCTCGTTAAGACCCCCACTCTAAGTACAATTGAGGTAACCAAAATTTAGGATTTCTAATACAGAATCAATTTTATTTGTATGGTATTACAAAGAGTCAAAGTCCGGCCAATACGTGTCCCCTTGTGGGACAGTCACTGTAACCTAACCGAATGTGAGTTCACAAATGTGGGAATTGCTACACAAACTGCAATGACCAATATAGCGGTTTGTGGATAGGGGAGTATCAGTCGTATAGCCTTGACATTGATATCTCTTGTATTGAGTGAGTATCCACAGCGCTACAACGAATCAACTATAAAAGCTCTGATTCATCGAACTTATAAAATAGCTTCAGACTGAAAGATTTTTCATTGTAACATAAACAGGAAAAAACAGGCATTCGTAAACAATGGCTACAGTAATGAGAAATTCAACAATATTCTAAAGACATATCTACATGACAACGAACGTAAATAAATAAGTAAGAAACACCTCGAACTATAAATAAAATTTACTATATTAATCAATACTCTGAACAGTACAAAATGGATGAAAGGGTACTGAAGAATATCATAAACAATAATATAAAGTGTACAAACAAAGATGACAGAGTTTCTTTGATTACTTACTATAAAAGCCCCACAATCATCAGTCTGTTTATGAAAAACCATAACCAATTTAAGAGCACTCAATTCAAAGAAACTATTCTAGTGTACGAAAATACTTGTACCTACGGTAACTGTGAAAACCAAAAACATTCGTACATTGGAGTAACAACACGACTCTGTAAAGGAGGCTCACAATGCATCTGATGTCTGGAGCTCCCAAGAAACACATGGAGCAAATTCACAAGACCAAATTGACAAGGGACATTATTTTAGTAGCAGGTACTAAAATAATTAAACAAGAAAGAGATCAACACAGATTTAAAATTATTGAAGCTGAATGTATACAAAAAATGAAACCCTCTATGTTAGAAAACAGCCATAGAGGGGCTAAAACTATTTGGAACACAAGGTCAAATAGCCCCGGCCAGGTAATAATAGTGACCCCTTAGGTCACTCACCCCCCTCCCCCAACCGCAACAAGGCTTTGAACAAACAACCTTAAAGCCTCTAATTGAGTCTACGTTGCTTATATAGAAGGAAAAAGCAATTGAGAATCATTCTCGTCCGTAAGATGGCTCTATGAAAGAGTCGAAACATGTTGACTCTTATCCGTGCAGGTAGTATGTTATATACTTTAGATACAAAAACAAAATACTTATTTAGGAAGATAGTGAAACTTATAAAGCAGGCATTTTCTACCCACTATGGTTATGTTTTTAATTATATATATATAAAAGTATCGACCGTGGAATAGAAACAAAACTATAGGTTTGTATATATATATATATATATATTTGTGTACAAAGGCAGCAGGTCTTTCCTTAACCATATGTTATTAAAATAAGCAGCAGCTTCTGCATTGACCAGTTTCTTGTTGACACTCTCTAGTTTTCGTATCACTCTGCGGTGAGACTCTGGTAGCTTCCAAAGAAGGTTAGCAAAAGACATTAACACACAAATTAAACATAGCTCAAACACGAAAAACTAAATTTTAATCACTGTTTTAATCACTAAATTAACAAACTAAATAAAATTACGTACAAGCTTTCGGCTCTCATTCGCCATCTTCAGGTATAAACTAAAATTAAGTCTAATAAACTATAGTTAAAATAAAATACTTGAACAATATCTACAAAATTACTGTACTTTAGGAAGTGAATCTAAGGTGGGAGTGAGGGGAGGGGGAGGTATGCATGGCGACAGGGTCGGCCAAAAACTACCTGCGGTCCGTTCACCTCGCCGTCTCCCTTACAAGCTTGAAAGTATTGTCAAAATTCTTAAGACTAGGCACAGAGTTGAAATCATTGCTTTGGATATTTAGACTAGGGTTGCAATCCTTAATATATAGGGCTTCCAGTATATGTAATCTGCTAGGCTCGTGGTGCACTTGTAGAATGGAAGTGCCCTCAATCAGGGCCTGCCTTGTCAGTTTTACTCGGTGGGCGTCCTCCGTATGGTTTTTAGGGGCCCCGTGCTCAGGTGGACAGTTAGACGCCGTGAAAGCTTCGTAGTAGTCATCCCTATGTATGAGGATGGGAGGGTTGCACAGTCCCCTATATTGCATTTGTACTCATACACAAGGTGACTACGTTGTAGCTCCGGGGTCTCAGTTCTCGGTCTATTGTGGAGTATTAGGTCCGATGTCTTTTTACTTCTATAATATATAGTCAGCCTTATCTTGTCCTGCTCGTCGGTAGTCTGAATATTGTTATTTACAAGTTTTTGTATTGCACGTTCCTCTTGTCTATGCTCCGTACTAAAGTATCCTTTGTAAAACAGGCGGATGGTCTCTCCTGTAGGCGGGGCTGTCTCGTTACTAGCATACCATTTATTGCAAAATGTTTTAATTGAGTTGGCGACCTCCTGGTTCGAAAAACCATTATTAACTAGCACCTGGGTTGAACGTTCTAACTCTTGATGTATGAGGTCCCAACTGCTGCAATGTGTGAATGCCCTTTTTATATAGGCATTAATAGTGGCCTTTTTATACCTGTTAGGGCACTCACTATTGCCATTAAGACAAAACCCAATATTTGAGGGTTTCCTATATACGTCCGTCCTAAAACTTTGATTGTCTTGCTTCACCAAGACGTCGAGGAATGGCAACTGGCCATTCACGCTACTGTCTATGGTGAGTTTTAGCCCGGACTCACCTTCAAGCTGGACTCTAAGCAGTTCAATTTGCTCTTGACTGTCGGCCATGACAAAGATATCGTCGACATATCTAGCATAAATAGATGGCTTGCTAGTTCTTGAAAATAAATCTCTCTCGACTCTACCCATGAAAAAATTTGCAAACAAGACCCCTAAGGGAGAACCCATGGCAACACCATCTATCTGCTGATACATAGCCCCTTGTGGTGAAATAAAAGGTGACTCCTTCGTGCAAAGTTCAAGCAGTAACTTAAGGTCTGTTTTGGGGATGTCGATCTTCGGTTGGCAGTTTATGGGGTATATTTCTTCTAAAATGTACTGTATCGTTTTATCAACCGGAACATTTAGTTTATACCTGAAGATGGCGAATGAGAGCCGAAAGCTTGTACGTAATTTTATTTAGTTTGTTAATTTAGTGATTAAAACAGTGATTAAAATTTAGTTTTTCGTGTTTGAGCTATGTTTAATTTGTGTGTTAATGTCTTTTGCTAACCTTCTTTGGAAGCTACCAGAGTCTCACCGCAGAGTGATACGAAAACTAGAGAGTGTCAACAAGAAACTGGTCAATGCAGAAGCTGCTGCTTATTTTAATAATATATATATATATATATATATATATCGTTAAATAGCAGAGCAGATTCTGCATTCACGATTTTTTCAGGATTTTTTTTCTTCTTTTCCAATCACTTTTCTCTGCTGCAAAGGTGATGAAAATAACAAATTTCCCAGGGATAATATACTGGAGGCAATAACACAGTCCAATAACTTATAACATATATTAAGTACTAACTATAACTACGTTATAGAAGAAAACACAATCTTTCGACCTCCTAAGTCATCTTCAGGCAGATGAAGACCTGCTGCCAGTATATTGTATATATATATATATACGTGTGTGTGTGTGTGTGTGGTGTGCGTGTGTTTTGTGTGTGTGTTTTTAGTTTGCCTACTCAAGCCAAATGTACTGGATGAAATACTGAAATTGGGCTAAAATTAATTGCAGTCCAGAATATCTGGTAACATTAAATTAATATTAAAACAAACCAAGCAATAATTATATATTTCAGCTCATATTAATGAAGGTTAATCATATCTTTCAAATAAGTATGAGGATAGTGGCATAATGTCCACCCTTTATAAGTGCACTTCTATTCTATAGGAGAGTTAATGAAAATATAGTGAAGTAGAATTATTTACCTTTGATGAAGTCGACTGCCATCTCGAGGCCGTAGGTGTCCTTATCGCAGTCGTCGAGGATGTGGGCGCCTATAGAGAAGTACTTGTTCTTGGCGTTGACGATGTCGAGGGTGTAGAGCATGGTCTCGAGGGCTTGCACCCCGCCTTGCGGCATCACTGGCCCGCACGTCACCGTGTCCTCCCTCTCGTGGACCATCATTAATCCCCCAACAGTCACATCGCCTTCTATTACCGCCTCCTTCTTCACCGGCCACTGAGGCCACACGATGGGTACTTCGTTGACCGGCCTGAAGCCCCGATGACGCGAATGTCTTAGTTTCACGCTTTGACTCATCGCCAGTAGAGTCAGGAACACGGCTGCGGGTCCCATCGCGCCCAATGATCATTATGACATCCTGGTGAAACCATAAGCAAACCTCGTACTCTACATGCATACACTCAAAATAAGTAATCATCATACAAAGACTAGCAACTATATTCAAATCAATTAAACATAAGTGAAAGTGATCAAGGAACTTATTACGATAGAGCACAACGGTTGGATACCTATCTTAAGACAATAAAAATCTCTTGACTGAATGATACTGTAATTAACCAGATATTACATATAAACTATAAAGTTTAATTGTGTCAAACACATACATTTATTAAATGTATGATGTAGAATTTAATGGAAAAATAACCTCCAAAGGAGAGACAATACTAAATTTTTACAAGAAGAAAACATCGCCTGATAAATTCTATTTTGTTCAAAACAGTTCAACAAAAATGTATATTCCTGTAATGTAATAGATTTAGGGTAACTGAGTAAATTGCTATATATTTCAATATCGATAACAGTAAATCAAGGTGCAGTTTAACTTTTCAAGGATTGATTGTTAAACTTTTTGGATACATATCAGAATAGCACATTTTGTTTAAAAAGGCTACGAAATAGTAATGAGGATTCAATAAATTTCAGTAAAAAATTCAAAGTATTTTCCAACCATAATAAAATATACGCTGCTTCCGGAAAAATAAAAACTTAGTTTAGTTTATTTACCAATTAGCTTTTGTTTAATCAGAATATTTAATTCTGCTTAAACTAATTTATTTATTAAATTTAATTCTGATAATTATCCGTCTAATTATCCTAATTCAAAAATTTTTAGTAATATATATAATTTTTTTATATATCATAAACTATAGTGAAGGATTTACTGTTGACTCGTAAACAACATATCGTATCTACATGTATCTACAAAGATGTATCTACAAATATATATATAACACTGTACTTCTATAGCTACAGACCGCAGTAATACACAATACTATTTAACTTTTTTTCAAAAAGTATCTCATGATAGTTTGTTCAAAATTTATGCTTTTTTAGTTAAAAAAATAATAATATACCTGTTACTACAATACAATTAAAACTAAAAATTAAAATTAAAATTAAATAAATTAAAACTAAAAGATAATTGGTTACTTGAAATTCCCTTCATACTGATAGAAACTAATATTTAAGACAATTAAGTTTAAGCAAAGTTAATTAATATATAATTAAGGAAATTTTTTATATGATATCAGAGTTCATGTCCCTGATTACATCAGTGTTGTAATTCCAACAGAAGACCCAAAATGTGGCATTGCCATGTTACTACTAACATAATGTAAGAATTCATCCTTCTAGAATGTTTGACAGATTTAGTTTAAACTTTCCTTTCAGACGGATTATTCTCTCTTTCTATTAAATACACAATTTAATAGCCAATACACAAGAAACTGTGTCTAATTCTATTCTTTATCCCTTATATATATATAAACTGCCTGAACTATAATACTCGTACTATTTTCAAAATTTTTAGAAAAACTGAATTCTTCTGTTTGAGTTAAAATGCTTTTTATATACCATTTAGAAACTACCATGTGCAAATAAAAGGTAGATAAATACTAAAAAAAACCTACTTAGACGAATTTTGATATCCATCATAAGTAGGAGAGTAAATAATAAGTTTAAAATAATAACAGCTTGCAAACATATATATATTAGTATAAATAGGGAGCAGACCTTCTTTTATACATATTGTTTTAAACTGAATTGCCTTAATTAAACATACCTTTTTTTTGAGCAGTTTTTCATATTTCCTTGCTAATTTTAAATCGTAACTGCTAGGTTGAATGCCGCCGCCCCCCCCCCCCCCCCCATAACATTAATTTGTTCTTTATCCATCCTTGTAATGTATTCAATGTTAAATGTTCCTAGTGTTAGACTTAGTGATATTTATTTTTTAGTGACCAATTTTATTTAACTTACTGTAATGTTTACATACTTGTTCCATGAAATAGTTTTGTTTTGTGACGTTTATAATAATTTCTGATGATGGTTGGAGAAAACCGAAACATGTCATGTTATGTTAATCATTAAATATTGATGGCTTACCAGAGTTTCGCTCAAATAATCCACCAGCTAAATCAAGACGATTTAAAATTAGCAAGGAAATATGAAAAACTGCTCAAAAAAAAGGTATGTTTAATTAAGGCAATTCAGTTCAACACAATATATATATATATATATATATCCACTCAAAATTCGAAAAAACTAACCAAACTGGACGCAAATCAGTTCAAAAATGATGAAACGCTATACACAGAGAAAGAGACACACTTACAAACTCAAATTTTCGGATGATCCGTCTTCAGGAGAAAAGAGAATGGGCGACTAAGCACGCCGGAAACACAACGGCAGGAAACCGTCCGGCAAATATATATATAAATATATATAATATATATATATTATATACTTAAAATAAACTGTGACAGACTGAAACATAACAAAGACTCACTTTTCAATATTTCGGCCCTAGTGGCAGTCGAAATATTAAAATGTGAGTCTTTGTTATGTTTCAGTCTATCTGTCACAGTTTATTTTAAGTGTTATCTGTCCTGCTGGACCGTTTTTCGTTTATCATATTATTTATATATATATATATATATATATATATATATATATATATAATGTAATCGGTAATTGGTCAATTTCCTAGCTTCAAAAATCAAATTCTCATGGTCGAGATTTCAGTTTTATTAAAAACAATTTTCATAAGCCTACTAACAAACGATAATAATTATTATTTATTAAATATTATTATTATTATTATTTAAGAATATGTATTATTCTTTGTCTGTAACCATATAAAAAAGGTTTTAAATAAAACCGAAACGTTTAAACAAAGTTTGATTTCTTTAACCTCAAAAATTGACTGAATTGCGATTACATAGTGCATCTGTTCTACATATATTCTATATAGATTTATATGTATGTATAATTATATATAACACAGTTTAGTAGTTTTAAACTTTGAGAAACTAAATGTTCCAGTATTCCACGCTATTTGCTATCCAGGGTGATGGTGCTCCCTAGTCTAGATATAAAACAACCTTAGGTCTGTAGAGACAGTGCAGTCGCACTCACCATAAAAAAAAAATTGGAGACAAGAAATTACGTACAATTTGATGCATAAATAATAGTTACGTTTAGCAGTGATAAAAAAGTACAATAATCTGCCTCATATTTTTTTTAAATAATGAAAACAAGAGATATTTTATAAAAAAAAACAGTCAATTAACTTTCACTAATTATAAGACAAAATAAAATTTCTAATTATCCCTTTTTATTTATATAACAAAAAATATTTCATTTTTGTAATATTGAAACATTTCTGAGGAAATAACTTGTCACCATATTTCATTCCTTTAAATTCATAATTAATGGTTATATCTCCTTCTATAACCTAGAATTTCAGTGACTTTAATTTCCTTTTCACGTCATTCAAAATCACAAAATAGCTTAGAAAAAATGTTTTTTTTTCTTAAATAAATGGATGAAAATAGCTTTTTAAATTAAAATTTTATATAATTATATGAAAGTTGAGTCGTTGTATTTCACTTTTCGATTTTGTAAAAAAAAAAATAAATTATTTTCAGAAGAGTGGCTGTAACATGTAGCAAAATATTAAGTTTATTATACTCTTATGATAGGCTAATGATAATTTAAAAAGTAATCGATATATAATTATGTGTATTTACAGATGTGTTTATGTATACATACACTTAAATAAACTAATATAAATAAAAATGAAAACATTTCAATATTTCGATCGTTATGGCAGTCGTTATCCGAATAAGAAATCAATTGACAAAGGGACGAAAGTCAACCCTGTGTCATTTATATATATATATATATATATTATATATCAATGATCAAACCACAATAAGAAAATGGGAAAACAAGACTAAGATCTTTCAACAGTAACAAGCGGTCTTCGTCAGAGTCAAACACCCAACTGCCCAATGTCAAAAAACCAGTGGTTTGATCATTGATTGTTATTTCACGTGTTTATGTGAAATCTTTATATATACGAGTTAAAATCGTATATATTGTATATATTAATATCGTATATATTGTTAAAAACGTTAACCATACCGGGCAGAAACTTGCTTCTTTATAAGTTTGTCTATCTTCCTAAATAAGGATGTTGTTGTTGTATCTAAACTATGTAACAAACTTCCTACACAGTTAACAGTCAACATGTTTCAACTCTTTCATAGAGCCATCTTTGAACAAACAACCTTAATCCCTCTTATTGACTCTACTTTTTTTTATATAAAGGGAAAAGCTATTGAGAATCATTTTCGTTCTGAAGATGGCTCTATGAAAGAGTTGAAATATGTTAACTGTTAACTGTGTAGGAAGTTTGTTATATAGTTTAGATACAACAACGAAATCCTTATTTACGAAGACAGAGAAACTTATAAAGAAGCCAACTCTGGTTACGTTTTTAATAATATGGGCTTAAAAGAAGTGCTGCTACAAAAATTCACATATATATATATATATATAGGTGTGTTCTCTAATCGGGGTTCGGTCAATTTTCCAGGATAAAAAATCAAACTCTCGTTGCCAACGTTTCGGTTTTATTTAAAACCTTTTTCATAGGCAGAAGTAAGAATTTTTTAACTAAGAAAATGAAATTTACATTATTTAAAGGAACAACAATGTTAGCCGGACAAAACCTTCGACTAGACTGTCTAGTCGAAGGTTTTGTCCGGCTAACATTGTTGTTCCTTTAAATAATGTAAATTTCATTTTCTTAGTTAAAAAATTCTTACTTCTGCCTATGAAAAAGGTTTTAAATAAAACCGAAACGTTGGCAACGAGAGTTTGATTTTTTATCCTGGAAAATTGACCGAACCCCGATTAGAGAACACACCTATTCTATCAAACGGTCGATATATTATTGAATCTGTTATATATATATATATATATATATATATATATATATATATATAATATATATATGTATGTATGTATAAAAAGATTTCACATATACATGTGAAATAACAATCAATGATCAAACCACAATAAGAAAATGGGAAAGCAAGACTAAGATCTAAGCAAGACTAAGACTAAGATCTTAGTCCTGCTTTCCCATTTTCTTATTGTGGTTTGATCATTGATATATATGTATAAATATATGACCCATATGTATATATGATCCATACATGTCCCTATGTAAGTTACTCCATCAATTGACTACATTATATCAACAGCATTTATATTGAAGAAGATTTGCTTTATTAAAAGGTCTATAAGATCAATGAACTCTTTCATACAAAGAAAAGTGCACAAAAAATCACTATAAAACTCACTTCAATATTTCGACATCAGTCGTCACCAGGAAGAAGTACAAAGTTCTTTATGGTAATGAATTTACATATATATGTAAAATTTACAAATCTTATTGTATCTCATCAACAAAAGAACTAAGCGCTACGTCACAACGATTACTGCGAGCTGTGCCTTAAAACTATAATTAAATGCATGAAATATTTTTTTTACAATTACCCTGAGATTGACTAGAAGCCAGTCAAGATATGTCAGGTCCACCCTAATAAATTATCTCCAATTTCTAGATGAAGAAATGAATAACTTGTTTAGAAACATTGTAAAACTTACGAAGAAAATAACTTTAGCAAAATGTGATCAATTCTTCAAAGAATTTGTATATGTATATATATATATATACCATGATAAACGAAAAACGGTCCGGCAGGACAGATAACAATTAAAATAAGCAGTGACACATAAACTGAAACACAACAAAGACTCACTTTTCAATATTTTGACTGTAATGGCGGTCATCCTCAGGAGAAGAAGTGAATTGACGGAGGGACGACAGTCAACTCAAGTCAGTCAACTCTGAGTTGACTGTCGTCTCTTCGTCAATTCACTTCTTCTCCTGAGAACGACCGCCATTACGGTCGAAATATTGAAAAGTGAGTCTTTGTTGTGTTTCAGTTTATGTGTCACTGCTTATTTTAATTGTTATATATATATCTATATATGTATAAATGATCAAATGACAATATGAAATAGGAAAAAAAAGAATCTGATCTTTCAACCATAACAAGTGGTCTTCATCAGAGTCAAAAATTTAGCTGAGTTGATTGTTATTTTATGTGTATATGTGAAATGTTGATATGTATACATATATATATATACTTGTTCTCTGACGATGTATTGACGAATGGCCTTAGAGCATTGTTTTCCAAATTATTTTTACTGTGGTGTTTTAATCTATCCATTATATCGGTTCTTCGTCAGAGTCAAAAAACCAACTGACTGTACACTACATGGAATACTGATAAAAAGATAAAAAGTAATAAAAAATATGTAAACACTATGTAGTAAAGAAAGTATGAGAATTAATTAGGCGTTAATTCATTTGGTTATCTTGTCATTTTGTAATTGCACTAAGTTCAATATGTTTCATATGAATCAAAATTTTATCGAATTACACGACAAATAAAACCGATATATGTCCTGTTATTATTTTAAATAGTAATATTTATTATTCCATTTGATTGAGTAACAGTTGAAAACATTAATATTCATAATTTGGCATTTGTAATCAGACTTTGTTTAAAGTGGTTTATAGTTATATTAATACAAATATTTTGAATAAATTTCATATTTATATTTTTATTTTTTTTTTGCTATAAATTTTACATATTTAAGCATATTTAATAACCATGTCGATAAATGGTATTCATATGTCATTCGTTAATTATTGTCTACATACTATATGTAGGTGTCTACATAGTAATTGTCATCAAAAGTTGTATAAATGATGTGAGTATGCAAAGCACATCTATATTATGATCTTAAAACATAAATTCCAAGCAAGCTGTTTCATCTTCTTTTTAGAATATTTATTATGTGCGACTGTCAGTAAAACTTTAAGTGGATATTTTAAACAGAGAATCAAAGAAAGAGTCTTAAATATTATTTTATCAGATTATATTGATAAATGAAGAGTCATTTGCATATGATTTATCAATATTACAGTAATTAGTCCACAGGTCATGCTGCCGGTGTATTATTTCTACCGGTGAATCTGGTTTTGTAGCTAGGCAATTAAGATTGCATTTGGATCTCAGAACACGATTTGCTGACTACAGTCACACTCATCGCAATCGATCTCCTCTTTACGTGTCCCCCAAGCTGTTCTTGTTTCAAATCTTTTGCAATTCCCTTCAGATGAAATCTTTAAGTAATTAACTGAAAGAATAGGAACATATAAATTAATTAATCACAGTAATTAAAGAAAAAAAAAACGCTAATAACGTTTTTATTAACTTCTTATGAATGCTTTTTATATGAATTTGAAATTTACTGATGAATTATTTGAAGTTAGCATAAAACTATACCATTTAGATTGTACTCAGTGTGATCCATTCATGAGTAAATAGTCTTGCATAAATAGCGGTAGCTCATTATTCCGTCGAAATAGTAAAGATTTCGTCATTTTCACAAAATTATGAACAGTCTCAGCATTTATGAACTATATTGGTCACTTTTCGAAGAGCCCATATTTCGCTCATTGGAGCACGCTCATACCAGTGTGTAAATACGCTTTTAAATTATTTTAACGGCCATAATACCGTGCAGATTAGAAGAATAATTATTATTTATAGTTAAACGAAAAATACATAGATCTTACAACAACTTTAATCACCCTTCTATTTTGCTAACTTATGTGCCAATTCAATCAAAATGTATAAAAATTTCTTATTTTTTTGGAATTTCACTTCCAAAAAAAGTGAAATTTAAAAAGTATTTTATAATATATTTAATATATTATATGTATTATTTTAACAGATTCAATAATATATCGACTGTTTGATAGAATAGCTGTGTTCTCTAATCGGGATTCGGTCAATTTTCTAGAATCAAAAATCAAACTCTCGTTGCCAACGTTCCGGTTTTATTTAAAACCTTTTTCATTGGCAGAAGTAAGAATTTTTTAATTAAGAAAATGAAATTTACATTATTTAAAGGAACAACAATGTTAACCGGACAAAACCTTTGACTAAACGAAATTCCCTAGAAGGATATCACATCTATATTTATTAAATCGCACACATATTCATGAATATTTATATAAAATATGCATAAAATTACTAGTAAAGTTCATTTATCAATGCTTTACTCAATCACAAAGCAACCGAATTTAACACACTTGAAAAATACCAGAAAATTGTAATATATTAGCATTGGTAAATAAATTGTACAGAGGATTTCAATTTAATTTTAATTTAAACGCAATTATATTACGTAATGGGAATATTATAATATTTATATTTAGTAAAGGCCATTGTCGTAATAAAGTCGAAGAAAAGTTGAGTAGAGAATGGGAGGACTTTAGAGGGTTAAGAAGGGATGGTTTCTCTAAACTGTCCCGTTTTGCCAGGCTGGCCCAGCCACAGTCGACCTGTCCCCGGAGTAACTGGATCAACACTCCGCTCACGTCCTCTCTGCCCTGCCATCTAAACTTCCAACCATAAGATTCTACTTAGGGAAGGCGGCATCTTATTATTATTTAATTCCTCACACCTTAACTAAATAGCTCGTTTAAGCCACCTGCATTTCATCTTTTCTTTTGTTATTCCATTAGAAAGAATTCACAATTTTTTCTAATAAGTTTCTTATACTGTTGTTCCAAACAATAAGTTAAACTGTAGTAAGAAGTTAACAAAAGAAAGTTTTAATTCTTTAATGATTATTATTTTTAAGAGTTTAGTTAGAGTAATTACAGTTTGAACATGAAAAGGATATTCAAATATGACATTCGATAGTTTTGTTATAAGACTAGCAAACGTGTCCGTCTTTGACAGGTACTTCTTCGAAAATTCCGAAAATGATACATGGTATTCCACAATATCATTAGAAGTTATAGAATAGTAGAAAATATAATTATTAATACAGTATTAATTAAATACCTCTGCATACACCACATTAGCTGTCTGTCCTCCATGTTCATGGGAGAACAAACAGTTGGAAACCCTGACTCTTGAGCAAACAAACTAATGTTGAAAATGTGAGAAAAATTTGGTCTCACTCACTTCAATTCCTGCGATACCCTTCCGACATAGTTACCGTCATTGCGAAACAGACGCTAACGGCACATTGCAATCGTTTGAATGAAATGTATAGTGACTCGGAATCATTGGTATGCGTGGTATACTCACAGACTCCCCAGTACCACACCCAGTGAAGGTGTTCGCATCTATGGCGTATCTGTGTAGAGTACAAACTCAGTGTCGTGTCCCGTTGCACATTTTCAGGGCACTGAAGTTTCGTAACATGAAATTGATTGCTGCAACTAAATCGCAGCATGATTGATGCACCTACGAGTATATTACGTTTTTTCCTGCTTAAGAAGTAAGCAGTCTAGAAGCAGTCACGGAGTCAGGAAGTTCAATTGGATAATGAAGTGCTTCCTCATCACAAATTCTTTCTCTAGCTTGATATAGTGCAACAACTTGTTTATTGATTTTTCCTGCCTTCTCATTTGTAGGGATGAAATTGCTCCTTCACAAAGCCAGCTATTCAAAATAGATGGCACATCTGAAACTTCGGGAAACAGCTGTGTCAATTATCTCTTTTTGGGAGTTTAATTGCAAATGAAATTGAAATCAACTAACAATGCCTACTCGTTATACCTGTATGTTTTCAAAATAAACATGTCAGTGAAGTTAGCCAAATACAGCTGAAATGTCCATAACTTCGCTTCTACGTTGAATTTTCTATCCATTTAAAGCCTATATTTTAAGTTAGACATACCCAAATGAACTGTCAAAGTTTCAACTCGCTGTATGCCATGGAGCTGAGTATACTTTTAACAAAATTTTGTTCTTAAAAGTCTGTAGCATTGCTTCTACGTTGAATTCTCAAGCCATTTATAGCTTAAACTTTAAGTTATACGTTCAAAAATCTACTGTTAAAGTTTCATTTCGCTATCCTACATTTTTTTATTTTAATCCTTAATATATCGGTTCTTGGCTGTTAATGTCTGTCTACTGTAAACGTCTGTTGCGGTTTCCTTAAATTAATGCAGTTATATTCTATATTCTTCCATTAGCTACAAACGATTTTCTATAACGTGTTGCATCATCACCTCATGGTAGTAATTTTGCTCTCTAAAGCTTCATAGCCATCTTCAGTCAATTAATAGATACAAACTGTTGGAGTGATATTTCAATGAAAAGTTCAAGACTCTTCTGTTAACACTCCACTTAAGGCGGTGGAATCCTCCTCTTCCAAAACTTCATGACTGTTCTCCGTACAGTCTCAGGGCCTATCGTACTGAAGTGTCATCTGCATATGATGAATTAAACACTCTAGCATGCATACAAATTTGTCAAAAGGGCTAGGTTAGCTCAGCGGTTAACGAACTCATCTTTGGGCTGGTAGTCCGGAGTTCAACCCCCACCAGGCCCTCGATTTATTCATGTGGGAGGTGAATAAATCTGAGTACATCGTCCTTCTGAGAAGGACTCAGCCGTCTTTCCTGAGCCGGTATGATGGCAGGTACTCATGAATGATACCTACTCGTAATGCAATTGAGATAGGCAAAATTTAGGACTCTAAAATTTAGGATTTTAGAAAAATCCGGTAAACGGCTGACGTTATCACCCACTTATTGACCGGCTTAAGCAATAAACAACAATTACAGCTTTGTCACTATTATATGGATTCAACGCCATTATATCCTTCGTTCTTTCCAAGAGAAGAGTGCGTCATTTTTTATCTGAACAATACTCACGGCACTTATTTACAGTAAGTGCGGTACCCAACAGTATGAACACCTCAGGTTGTAAGCGCTTAACTGTGTTTCTGTAAAATTACCTTTCTTAAATATTATTATTTCGTTTCATGAACACAAAAAGAAAGCTTTGCCAGAGGTTAAAATCTAGGTCTGAACTGCCAGTCTACTGAAGTACTGTTCTTTTTTATTTAAAATGAAAACTATTGACTATCATGCGATAGCAAAATTGCTTTTCTAACAACCTTATAGTTATATTAATATAGTTATTGGGTTAGTTCCACTGAGGTTAGTAATATTAGAATTAGTAATAATACATTCCGTCATACCTCGTAAAGTCTCTGTATAGCTCGACCGGTTTCGGGTCCACCTGGATCCCATCTTCAAGAGCACCTAACTGACTGTGAATGTTGTTTTCCTATAACCTACCTATATATAGCATCTACATTGTGTAATCAGTGTTGTGTGTGTAGGTAATTTTTTTTCCTATTTCTTTAATTGCTATGTTTTTTTCTTTTATTGCTTATTTCATTATCTATTTCCAGTTCCTTGTGTCGTCTTTTAAATGTTATTAATGGTTTTGTTAAAATGTCGGTTTGGTGGTTTGTTTGTTCATTGATTATATTGTCTGTCATTTTATGTTTATATATTTCTATTTGTTTCTGTATGTTCATTCGTTGTCCTTTTTGTCCCGTCTGTAGTAAGTCCATTGTGTTTTCCATACTGTCTGGGTTATGTCCAAATTTGTTTAAGTGGTGTGCATAGTTTGATTTGTTTGTGTTGTTGGTGTAGTCTTTAAAGTGTTCTTTGAATATGTCTTTTAGTGTCCTTCCCGTTTTCCTGATGTAGTTTTTACCACAATCTTTGCATTTATTTTTGAATATTCCGCTTTTTTCAAATTTATTATCTTTGTTCTCTGTTGTGTTGTCTGTGATTTGGTTTATAGTATTATTCGTTTTATAACCTATTTTTAATGAATATTTTCTTAGAAGAGTCGCAATTTTTTCGCTAGGTTTACCTATGTAAGTTAAAGATTACCTACACACACAACACTGATTACACAATGTAGATGCTATATATAGGTAGGTTATAGGAAAACAACATTCACAGTCAGTTAGGTGCTCTTGAAGATGGGATCCAGGCGGACCCGAAACCGGTCGAGCTTTACAGAGACTTTACGAGGTATGACGGAATATATTATTACTAATTCTAGTTATATTAATGTTACCATTATGCTTGAGAACTAGTTATAACAAGTATTAACAAAAAAAACTGAACATGATAATATCTTTTGTACATAATAAATGAACTCTAAATAGGTAATAAACATTCTTACTACTCAGATTGTATGTTCGCATTTATTTATTCAAAAAAGTCCATTGAAGACACTAGGCTCATTTGAAAGTAGGACAGTAAGATAAAAAATAAGGTATTTTTTTTTTTAGTGGGAATGGTGCTGTAGGAGAGGACTTTGGGTCCAGTGCGACCCATAATTCTCAAGGTGTTAAGACAAGTGTAGCTGACAGAACGAAAACTAACGGCCAAGTCGTTATTTTAAAGCACTTAGCTAGGGAAAAGTCAAACTGTTTGCGCTTTAAGTTCCCTTTAAAACTTTATTTCACTTAACGATATAAACTCAAGGGATTCCCTAAGGGTACATAATCAAAATAATTTCTAGAAGCTAAAGCTATATAAACTCTAGAGACACCCTATGGGTACATAAAATATAATTTCCAGAAGTTAAATATAAAGAACGAAAATGAACGGAAATTGCAGTTATAGTAATGTACAGTGTTGATTTAAAAGGGTAAAATATTTCACATATAATTTTAAATATGAAAATAATTATTTAAAAAACTAGAACACAAATAGGCTGCAGAATTCACTTCTTATTATTATAACTCAAAACAAAATTGTAAATTACAGCTTCTGATAGTAAATCACCGTCTTTATTCGAATCGACACTCAGTTTGTAATTCTCATTCACATTTAGTGGATGATGTAACTTAGAACACTATTACAAAAATAATAATAAATTGTTTTCCACTTCAACCAAATAATATTATTAGAAATATACTACTATTTTTATTATAGCTTATTATTATATAACATAACGTCGTAGCTGGTAAACAACATGAGCTTCATGTTAATGACTACAGCTACCCTAGTTTTAACCACAATGGATATAAGCTACATACCACTATCTAAGGATCTTCTTAGAGAGACGTAGAAGGCAAAAATATCCCCCATTATTACTTATATCATAAATTACATTCTTAATAAACTAATATTTCTCCAGTAATATCCCATTCAATGACCAATTGTTTTCTTCACAAGTTGAGATAGAAAACGACCTTACAAATTGCTATGAAGACGACACATGAACACAGAGTTATAAATCGTAGCTCACGAAAACACTTTCCTGATTTAAGAGGTATTAGCATATTTTTTTTACCAAAAATTTTGGCTTTTAAACCCTAGCGATAATCTTTACTTAAAAGAAATATAATGCATATTAAAGTACAAGAACCCCAGCTATTTGAATCTGATAAACAAGTCCCTTAACTTTGAACCAAGTCATCTAGTGTTTCGATAATTATTATTATTATTATTATTAGTCGTTTCTAGTATTATAGTACTTCTGTGCAAAGGTTTTTTTATTTGTCAATGACCTCAACAATAATAAATCATAGTAAAAATTTAAAAGACTACAATATTTGTCAAGAATAATTTACATTAAATTTTTTTTTTAAGCAATTAGGACTAATAAACAGAAAAAAAGCAAACATTTACACACAAAAAAACAAATACATACACACACACACACACACACCACACACGGAAACTAATTTGCGCATCTTTCTCGGACTAATTAGTCAGAGTAATTAGTCCGTTAGTCAGTAGTAATAATTCAGATTGATCAAATTACCGAGGAATAATCTTAATACCGAGTTAGTATCCATTTTGTAATAAGGACCGAAAGAACATTATATGGCATTATATCAAGAAGATATCATTATAATAAGAACTATATATGACATTAAGTTTTACTCATGAGTGCAACATGGAAGGTGATTAGAACAACAATTTGTTTAGACAACTCATCATATGTTGAAAAACTTTAGAAAATGGAGGTTTGATTGGCGTTGATATTTTACATTTATAAATTTTATACTTCCTACATATCGTATGAAATCATCAAAATATTTCGAATTTCTTATGAACCTACAAATAATAATTTTATTTCACCGGATTCACTTAAAAAAATTCCTTGGTCAATATAAACACCCACAAGCAGGTAATACAATATTCCTGGATGAAATTTTAGGTTTAATAGCTATATTACCTTTTCATTTTTCGCAATTTTATGAACAATTTTACAAATAAATAATTTTATGTTCAAAAATATGACAAAATATCACTGATTTCTAATTAAGCAATTAACACTAAAACCTCTTTTCAAATCATAAAATTTTTATTCGCTCTTTTCATAAAATCATTAGGCACTTTTTCGTTCATTTAATTTTAACAAAAAAATGTCCTAAACTAATTCTCACATAATGTGCTATCTTTAGGTATAATTTGTTTAATTCCGTCAGACGGCATAGCTTGTATCATCTAACTAAATTGATTAAATTTTACATTATTTTGAAAAAAAATACCCATTCAATTGTTTTAAAAATCTTTGGAGATTCCATGTACTACTTCTCTGATTTCCACAACAATGTCAAAGTATTGTAGAGTTAGTTAATAACTAACTCTATAGTTAGTTTAGGGTGGGGGGGGGGGGGTTACTAAGAACATATTTTAGCCAAAAAATAATGGTATTTCCGTCATGCACACACATATACATATACACAAACACACATACACACACACACCACGCACACACATACACACACACACACACACACACACACACACACACACACACACACACACACACACACACAACACACAGACATGCATCATAAAAAAAAGTCTAAAGAACTTTTAAGGCCTCAAAACATGTAAATCCGCGAAAATGTCAAGATTAAAATATCTCATGAATGCTGTACTTTACTTAAAAAAAGGTAAAAACTGACTGTAATTATAAAAATCATTATTAACGTTAACTGGCAATATAATTTTGATTTTGATTTATGCACAATCACTTTGTTCTAATTTACATTTGAATGTAGCATTCAATTTATGAACGGAACGTTGAATAAGAAGAAATAACACGCTGGAATATCCAGACAGCTTTTTTTTTTATTTCAATAGGATATCTTATATGTGAGGCAGGAGATTTTACTTTTGATGTTATTACATCAAGACTATCTGCAATATCACCATTTCTCGCAAATATAGTTCTACTTGAAGTATTAAGAGGCTGCATCAATAAACTAGAAACTAAATTAAAATTTATTGAAAAATATAAGTGGAAGGCATTTTTTTAATGACTGATGTACAATATGCGAAAAGTATTTTCAATTCTTTTGTTTTCGTTTCTAGTTTATATGTGACACAGGAAAATAAGGAAATTACCGATATTCAAACCTAAACGTTTTACAATGTGAAAGTACTCGTATTCTCAAACGAGATACAAAACCTACGAAGGCTGACAAGATTCTGAATTTTCACTCTGCCCACTCAATTAATCAAAAATTTTGTATAACAAATTTATTAAAAGTAGTAATTAGTTCATTAGTTTCTCATTAATATTATGAAAAACATTAAATTATCATAACAAATGAAGCTATACTAAAGGCATTTAAAATTTTAGAAAGCAACAAGAAAAATTTAATATGTCATATTAATCATGTAACGCTGATATTTATTCCACATGTTTATTTTGAATTATTTGTATATATTGTATGTTCTTTATAACATCATACATGATGTTATAAATAAACAGAGAGTTTATTTTTCTAACTCCATTGTATTGTATGAGAAATCAAAGTAAACCACAATACTATAACACAATACTACAAAAATATTGAAATTCGAAATATCACTTCTATGATTAACGGCTGACTGGTCCTTTATATATATACCATTTCCAGACTTCTGTTCATCCATTCCTTCGGCTATTATTTTTATTTCATTAAAATCAAAATTATGGCCTTCTTTAATGCTATGTGCTCTGCTAATGCAGTCATCCGTTAATTATAGAAGTGACATTCCAAATGTAAATAGAATTTATTCCAGAGTGTTAAGTGAAACATTTTTGACCGATGCAAAGTGGTTTAGTGATTTTTTGTTTGGCTGGTGAAATTTGGTTGCCTTGTTTGTTTCCAGTTCAGTGTCACGTATTCATTCAAACGAGACAGTTGATATAAAAAACCAAAGACCATTTTTTTATGCGAATAAATCTTAAATGTATTAAAAAGATATCAAGGTTAAAGGGCCCTTCACTAATTTTTATAATATTTGATCTATTAAATTTAATGATTGAGCATTCGATAAAGAAAGCTTGATACTTTCCTGACGAGAACAATAGCCTCTTCAAAGAGGGTAGACAGCTAGCGCATAGTTTTTTACTCTTTCTTACTGTACTCCTTTGTTTCCCCAAACATTCCTTTCTTGGCATTAGTCCTTTCCTGCGCTTACACCCTTTTAAAATACCACTCTTTCCTCCCACTCTTCTCAACCCCTCACCAGATGTTCTCTGCATCTAGTGTTTCAGTTGGGTTTTTGACTCTGACGAAGACCGCTTGTTACAGTTGAAAGATCTTAGTCTTTTTTTCCCATTTTCTTATTGTGGTTTGATCATTGATTGTTATTTCACGTGTTTATGTGAAATCTTTATATATATATCTAAAGATTTCAAACCACAATATGAAAATGGAAAAAGAAGACTAAGATCTTTCAAGCGTAACTTAGTCTTGTTTTCCCATTTTCATATTGTGGTTTGATCATTGATTGTTATTTCACGTGTTTACGTGAAAGCTTTTTACCGATATATATATATATATATATATATATATATATATATATATATATATATGTGTGTGTGTGTGTGTGTGTGTGTGTGTGTGTGTGAGTGTGAAAAGTTAAACATTGATATAAAATATACAGTAACTAACCGTCTTATATATATATATATATATATATATATATATATATATATATATATATAGTGTGTGTGTATTGCTGCTATGGGTAGTACCTTCAATATAAGAGCATTTCATATTAAAATATTAAACTTTATTACAAGAGTAATTGTAATCAAAATTAATGCATTGAAAGAAACACTAAAATGATATTTATGATTTTCAAAGCTGATGCTATATATAATTATCCTTTATTATTTCTGTGACAAAAATAGCAAAAGGAAACAATTGATATCAATTTACTAAAACATTAATTAGAATTAATATGTACTATTAAATATTAAGAAAAATGTATTCAGGTTCACTTAAATATAGGTACCCGCGTATATGCACACACACACACACACACACACACACACACACACACACACTCACACACACAAACACACACACACACACACACAGATTTACAATGTATGCAATATTCACACACAAATACAATAGATCATTAGTAGTATTACTGAGTGATATTGGTAGTTCTATATTTACTAATATAAAAATTGAAATCTGAAATTAATTTACGGGTACAGTACTAATGAAAAACGACCTACATGAAAAAATCACTTCTTGGTCTGATTTGCGACCAGCAGGTCATTTTATCTCCTAACTATGATGGGTATCACACATTATAACACTAAAAATTTATTAACTTTTACTGTAATATATTTTTCAAGAATTATATATATATATATATATATATATATATTTCTTGAAAAAATTGACATTTATCCTTTTCACAATCTAAAAGAAATCTTAATAAATTTAATAAAGAAACACTGTTTGGTTTCTTTTTGTTAAGTTAAAATATATATTTAAAATTTCTTCTTTTCTATATAGTACTCTTCTCAGTTCTTTCTTTTTTGATTTATTTTCATTTATGTATGAAATGCATCTGTACCTAATACGTTTTTTTTTGGTCTTAATCAGTAATTGTAACAATAAATTACTTAATAAGTAATTGAGATAATTTTATATTACTTTACTCAATCCGAATAATTTCATTTCATTCAAAATTACCTATTCTTAATTAAACTCGTATATGTTTTAGAAAAACCTAATCGTTTCTGTTAACCAGTCAATATAATTCAAAGTAAAATTAAGGTTATTAGCATAATTTTTTTTTGTTTATTTTATAGTCAAAATTTTGATTGATAAAAATGTTATTGCTAAATATACGTAAACAAGCACCAGTATGTTGTTGAAATAATGAGGAATGTATATAGAAGATTTCATAATTAAATGTAAAGTATTTTGGTTTTTATATTAAATTACAATTACACTTTTTATCAAATTGACTAGGAATTTTAGTATTATGATTGAAATTAATATAATAGATTCTATTTTAAGTAGATTGTCTAATTTTAATCTTTTTCTGTTATGTTTTATTATAAGCACAATAAATTGTTCTTTTTTGTAAACGCTAAATGTGGACAGCTTTTATTTGTAAAAATATGTAATAAGAAAGTCAGTTTAATTAAAAACGTGTTTTGAGTGCTTTTAGAATACATGATATAGATTTTGGATTCTATTTGTTTAAAATCCTTAGAGTTACTTTGAATAACACATAATTTGTGTTATTAAAAAAATTTAATGGAATGGCTTACGAAGTAAGTGAGATTTGCTTCAAAAAGTGAGTTTTATATACTGGTTGAGTACGGTAAGGAGGTTTACCTATGGATGTAATGCACGTCGGATAGGGCGCGAAGTATTCAGTATTGGAATAGATATGCGTATAGAATTCACCGTGCCCTTCGAGCTACTGAGCAAAACCCCTTGGTACAATCCTGCGCACGCCCTTAACTGTCCAACCTAACATCCCGGCCCTTT